>JAJHSJ010000013.1:24859416-25185025 GCA_021015155.1 Magnolia officinalis | reverse complement strand
GTCCAAAAGTTAGGTGGGCCATATGAGAGGACATAGTGGCGATTATACAACAACCATTGAAACATTTGTATGGCCATAGAAGTCTTCTATCGAGCTAAGTTTTTTATATTTTCAGTTCATCCCAGTGGGAATGACCTTATAAAATGTTTGGACGGCATATAAACATCAAGGTGGACCCCAAGGAGGTTTCAATGGTGACATTCTTTTACCACTTTTTCCCCAACATGCGGCCCACTTGAGTTTTGGACTACCTCATATTTTGTCTCATGTCCTAAAATGAGTTGGCAAAACTGATGGACAAGGTGGATTTCTTACAAACATCACTGGTGGCCCCACCTAGCCTTCCAGTGAACAAACTTTGTGTATAAGCTTTTTGGAGGCAATCCGCCTACAGATTCTCTCCACACTGTTAGTGGATTGCATGTTGTAACCTCCTTGGTGTGTTGACGTAACCAAGTTCTATAGGCCCTGCCATCATGTACATGTTATATCCAAACCGTCCATCTATTTTACAAGATAATTTTAGCGCATGAAGCCAAAAATGAGGCACATCCAAAGCTAAAGCAGACTATACCATAGAAAGAAGTGGAGATTGAATGCCTACCATTGAAAACTTCTTGGGGGCAATAAAAGCTTTCTATCGGGCTTATAATTGTGTTTTCCCTTCATTCAAGTCTGTGTGACCTTATGATTTATTTGGTGTGGTCCACTTGAGTTTTGGATCTGTCTCATTTTTGGGCTCATGTGCTAAAATGATCTCGCCAAATGGATGGACGGTTTGGATATAACACATACATGATGGTGGGGCCCATAGAATTTAGTGACGGCAACACACCAAGGAAGTCCGATGGTGTGGCACACCATGCAATCAACTTTCATTTGGGAGTTGATTAGGTGCGGCACCAGCCTCACCTAAGACGGTGTGACCCTTACTGTGGGGCCCATCTTGATGCATGTATTCTATATCCATGTTGTCCATCCATTTTTCCATATTATTTTAGGGCATGAGCAGAAAAATGAAGCAGATCTAAATCTCAAGTGGACTGTACCACAGGAAACAATGGTGAATGGCTATTAAAAACTTATTATGGACCACAAAATTTTTGGATCAGGCTGATATTTGTTTTTTTCCCTTCATCCAAATTTATATCACCTTATCAATAGGTTGGCAAATAAACATTAAGGAAATATTATGGTGGGCCCAAGGAAGTTTTTAATAGTGGAGCATTCAATCACCATTGTTTCTTATGGTATGGTCCACCTAAGATTAGGATGTCATCCATTTTTGGGCTCATGCCCTAAAATGATCTAGAAAAACGTGTGAACGGCTTACATGTTGAATAAATACATCAAGGTGGGCTCCACAGTAAGGGTCGCACTCTCTTCGATATGGCTAAAGCCACAACAAATCCACTCCCCTTCCAATTGAGGGAGGGAGCCTCGATGCGGATTGTCTTCAAAAGGCTTTCCCACGCACTGGAAAGCTAGGTGGGGCCCACCGTGATGTTTGTAAGAAATCCACCCAGTCCATCCATTTTGCCAACTCATTTTAGGACGTGACACAAAATATAAGGCAGATCCAAAACTCAAGTAGGCCGCACCACAGGAAAAAGTGATGAAAAAAAAATGCTTACTGTTGAAACATTCCCAGGTCCACTTTGATGTTTATATGCCATCCAAACCATTTATAAAGTCATTACCATGGGGATTAACTGAGAATATAAAAAACGTATCCTATGGAAGTCTTTTATGGCCATATGAATGTTTCAACGTTGGTGGTTTAATCCCTACTGTTTCCTCTTGTATGGCCCACCTGAGTTTTTGGATCTGCCTCATTTTTCTGTCTACTCTACTAAAATAATCTAGAGAAAAGGATGGACGGGTTGGATTTCTCACAAACATCACAGAGGGACCCACTTAGCTTCCCAGTGAACTAACTACCCGCGTCCCAACACAGGAGATATTCGGGAGTCTCTCTCTCCCATTATGAGGAGGTGTGCAAATAGTCTTTGCACACCAGTTCACAGGAGACCATGACTCCTTAGCAATATATCAATGATATATCGCTGATACCCAGAATTTCTAATACTACCAGTGTTATCGTTATCACCAAGCTGGCGATACTGATAATATTGTTGATACTTGGAACAATGATTACAATCAAGCGTCATCTAACAGTCTACTACATAGGTTGATTACAATGAACGAGTTAGTATCCCTTGACGATAACTGAAATTGAAATGCAGGATCTAGTTTAATTGACAGAAAAGGAGAAGAAAAGCATTCCAAGATACTCACTGTGCACTTCACGCATTGGAACAAACTGTACAATATCACGAGTAGCTACGCGCCCCGTCGAACTTTCTAACCGTTGTCCATTATCTGCATCCAGGATCTGCTCAACAATAAAAGCTTAACCAATAATGGATAAATTACAGAAAGGGTGGATAACAAGACCCATGACACGATCCATATGATTATAGCAACATACAAAAACCACAGTAAATTTTGAAAAAAAAAAAAAAAAAAAACAATTGCTAATACAAACAGATTGGAAAAGACAGTAGCTCTACCTCCATATCTTTGAAATCAGCGCCTCCTACTCCAACTACAAGGATTGATAACGGTAAATCAGATGCCTTCACGAGAGCATCTTTGGTTTCCTGAAGATCAGTGATAACCCCATCCTAGAAAAGATTTAGGATTATTACCAAGAAGACAGGAAAAAAAAATGCAGGAGTACAAAATTTCTGCTCTTTACCGTAATTATAAGCAAGATGAAGTACTTGGTCTGATCATAGGAGAGTGCATTGCTAGCCATTTTTGCAGCCTTGTTAATCACTTGCCCAAACAAAGTTGGCCCAGCAAGAGAAACGTTATGCAGAGCACTTGTATATGCTGACATTATACCTTCTATTCCTTCAACCTGTAACAGAAGGGGACGTGCTGTTAATCACAACCATTCAATTAAAACCACAAGAACAATTCTGACAAATGCCAACTTTAGTATTTGGATCAAGCAGTTCTTATGGGAGGCATGCATATGGTCAGATCTAAATCTGAAGCTGTTGCCCGCCCAAGTCTAAACAATTATGTCATAAAAATTATTTATGAGGCCAAGTTTCCTATACGATGCGAATTGGGAACTTACCTATTTGATAAATACATAATCTGCACATGTGGGGCCCATGGTTGGTTTATCCAATCCAATGATTTGATATCTCCCATCAAGGATTAACCAAGCCTTCATTTGATCAACTCTAACTTTTAGATGGTTAAAAAAATGAACCAACAGCCACATTCAATGGAGAAAAGACCAAAGATATGATAGCTTGCATCTCCCAATTTGGGGGTTTTTTTAAGCATAGTTCATCCCTGATGGGTGATCAGATCAATGGCTTGGAGAAACCGAGCCCCACATGTACAAATTAGGTATCAAACAGGGAAGTTCCCTATTTGCATTGAATAGGAAATTCAGTATTTCTTTAAGTAGAAAGAAATATAATGTACTCATTTCCCGAAATGAATTGCATAGTTTTCATCCCTTGTTAGCACTTTATTACATCACATCAGCTCAAAAAGAAGAAGAAGAAGAAGAAGTGAGAGATAGTGGTCACTCATTCAAATATCATCCAATGTTGAGTCAACTCATTGGCTCAGTATCTGTCCTTGAGAAGACAATTAAGATGCCCAATTCAGAAAAGAGGGGTAAGGACTCATTTGATTCGGGTGCAAATAAACGTTTTTTGCTTGACTTAAAAATCAGAAACATAGTTTCTATAATTAAATCTCATTCGTTGATTTACAATTCTGCGATGTTTTTCAATCTATTTCTGTTGGACTGTGCTGGATCTATCTGGGGATTCATCAGAGAGAGAACCATATTGGAATCATTGATCAGCTATTTGCATTAGGTGTTTTCTTCATAAAGCAATTGCTCATCATTGCTTTGAAGTCATCTCTGGGATTGAACATCTCATAGAGATTGAAATATTTGGGTTACTAAGGTGAAAGACTCAGCAATTTGAACAGATAAGGTATCAAAGGCAATTCAGCATTGGCACAACAAGAAAGTAAACATAACTTCACTTCTACAAACCTCTGACTCATTAGCCCTTCCATTCAAATTAAAACAATGAGATACTGGCCCATCAATGGGCCTTCCTCCAAAACCCCATGCAGAAAAATGTCTATCTGAATCGTAAAATTGTATGACCTCTCCAACTTCTAATATGGCCTGTCAAAAAGCAATAAACGGATCATATGAATTCAAATGCATCCTCCTTCTGGGAAGGTTTCTGAAACTGAAGCAAAAACAGAATGTTTGACAAAACCAGCAACAAAGATGCAAGTTCTCACCTGCTGGTAAGCATTTAATCGGCCTGAAGGATCGATATAGTGCAAGGAATCAGGGAGTCGAGGATTTCCATTTGAAGCTGGATAACGAGGGTCACTTTAGAGCATTAATAAAAAGAAGTTTCACTACAAGATCGCTAACTGAAATAGACGAGGAATTATAGGGTCCTGAGTATCAGCAAATGCACTCTTTTATGCTTAGGATTTCGCACATGTTGGCCTCTGGCTTGGTGATCCAAACCATGCATAGGGCAGCCCAAAAAACATCCTAGATTGGATAATAGTAGTAAGAAAAAAAAAACACACACACACACCAAAGGTCCACATTCATTAGAGAATAGGCCACACAATGAAGGGTTGGGAAATTCCAATGTGGAAAACTTTTGGGCAACCATTATCCATGTTGGGGACAATTTAGATCAACAGTTTGGATCACCGATGCGAACACCAGGCCATTCAAAGTATATCAATGCAGGAGGCGTGCGTTACCCGTGTCAATGTGGTTAGATGACGGGGATGGGTCGAGTCTCTAGAGGTTGAAGACCTTACACATGTGTTCGTGAAATGTGTAAGTTGCTTGAAGGAGACATTTGGACCGTTGGATCGCGAGGATGGTGTGATCGGGACTGTTAGATCGTCACGGCCCACCTTCATTGCGCCACCTTCACGGCGCTATCGTTGAGGCCCATTGAGCATCTTGAATTTGAATTTAGTTTATGAACATTTGAGTTATTTAAATTTTGGGACAATTTGCGTATAATTTTTGTGCGAATTTCTTTTTTTTTTTGAAACTTTTTTTAGTAGGGGTATTTTGGTAATTTCATGTAATTACAAATTTATAAGGGTGTTTTACCCTAAACCTAAAGGATGCTATGTTATTTTTTTATTTTTATTTTTTTTAAAGAGAGGGAGAGTTTTTGCTTCTGACGATTTCGCCTTCGACTTCCAGTGATTGGAAGGGGGCGTGAGGCCCAGGGAAGTGATTTCTCATCCTCTACTTCTCTCTCCCTCTTTCTTTTCTCTAGGTACTCTTTTCTTTAACCATATTTTCTTCTTTTTCTCCTAAAATCTTTAGATCTAGAAGCCGATCATGTTTCTTTTTATCTGATCATGTTTCTTTTTATCTAAATCATTAGATCTTAAAAAAATTTCATCCCCACATTTACATATTTTGACATTCTTCAAATCTCATCACCCAAAGCCTAAAGTTGAAGAACCATTAATTTTTTTCTGAATTTTTCAGATTTCCCAATCCAAAAAAAAAATCCTATTTTTTGGATTAGAAAATCCACTTGGATCGTTAGATGGACCTATTGCAAGACGAAAGTTCTATCTTTCGCCGGATCCGACTAAATTCAGATTTTAAGATTTAATACTTTGTGTTTGTGATGGATGGCCATAATCATTGTTGCATTAACCTTATTTATTTCTTGTGTTTATGATGTATAAGGCTGAATTTTTTATTTGTTTTTAAAGATTGCATAAATCTGCCCCTTTCAAATACCACATTCGTTTAAGGTTGGATTAGGCCGTCCTACATCAATCACCCAACCATGGCCCCACATGTATAGAATCCTGCACCAGTGAACTATGTTTGTTGAAGCACAGGGCCCCATAATTCCTCAACAAATTGAAAGTTGCATGACAAATATACCAGTGAAATCAATGGCAACCATGAAATTGAGCTCAAATCCACTAGAAATATAATCCAGAAAACTATATTGCACATCTTCACAAAACTTATCCACAAAGAGCTGACCCTTCAGCATCTGCGCGGGAATTTATTAACAAAAATGGTGAGTGCTTATTGAAGAACCACTTAAATTTTCTGTTACATGGATTCAAAGAATGACCTTTTTATGGTCCTGAACTGAAGACGCTGAATAAAAATGTGCTCCAGTTTTCTCGTTATGAAGTTTCTCCAATTCTGCCAAGGTTTTCTGAAGTTTCCTGTTGAAAAAATCAATCAATACAATCCAGAATCAAAGTCCTGGCACAAGCTACTGGAAACATAAAGGAAATAATTTACGTGAAGCATTCATCAGTTACCCTATAGGTCCGTGCCTGCCATTGCTATTGAAATCAAAACACTCAATAACCAGCGGATTATCCTGAATGAAATTTAAATATCATTAGGAATCAGTATATAGAAATAACTCCTATTACATTTGTGTGACCAAAGAAATAACTTCTATAACTTTCTTCTTCTTTTTTCTTTTTTTTCTTTTTTTTTTTGAAGATAACAAATTTTCATTAAACAAAAAGCCATTATATGGTGCTTGATCAGAAATAGAAGGCATCCTTTTGTTCAACCAAGAAATCATACATGTGGGGAATATTTTGAGTAAAAGCCATAGATAAGGTGGATCCCACCACATGATGGACCATGTGTCAATGTCTCCCCTATTAGATGATCCTATCTAACCAACGGATAATTACACCCAACAACAACATTTAATAGGGTCCATTGGATGATCAGGATATCATGTCCACCGTGGGCCTGACGTATAACGAGTTGGATCACCAAAGGGAGGGTGGGTCTGACAGAAAGCACGTTGGGTTCACCAAATGTTTGATCAAGCATTGTGTATTTTCCTGTGTTACGAATTACAATACAAGGTGTGCTTTCTTTACCACCCAGGTAATTAAATGACACAGAAAAGCAACATGCTTGCCTTGCTTCCAAATTTCTGCATTGTCAGAAGCAAAGGCTTCCAAGTTGGATTCTAATTGTTATTCACCACACCCAACATCGACATTTAATAGGGCCCATTGGATGATCAGGATATTGCGTCCACCGTGGGCCTGCCATTTAACAAGTTGGATTACCAAAGAGTGGGTCCAAGTCCAACATAAAGTATGTTGGATTCACCAAATGCTCGATCAAGCATTATTTATTTTCCTGTGTTACCATACAAGTTGTGCTTTCTTTACTGCCTAGGTAATTAAATGCCACAGAAAAGCAACATGCTTGCCTTGCTTCCAAATTGCTGCATTGTCAGAAGCAAAGGCTTCCAAGTTGGATTTAAATTGTTATTTGCCACTTCTGTCTTGCAAATTGGAACAGAACCACCACTCTCCACAACCCTAGATATTATCAGGAAAGGGTCCTACATGAAGAAAAGGCACAAAGTCAAGATCTCATCCATTAGTGGATACTATAACTTCTAAAGAAAGCAAATAGCCTAAGAATGCATACACTTTTAGAAAAGAGGTCCTTGTTCTCTAGATTAGAACATCGGAGTATCATCTCCACATATGTTCTCGAAGCAACAGTTTCTTCTGCATGGACAGTGATCGTGCCTATGTTCTTCATCCCTTTTTGCCCATCTCTGCCTTGAAGAGGTAGAGTCAAACTCTTACTATGCTTGGTAACTATCTGTTTCAGAAGGAAAGCAATACAATTATACAATAAGCATGCCTAAGTGACAAATCTTGATCTCAGCAATTTCTCGGCCCTGGAATTATTCGGGAGATTTTCAGATTATGATGTTTTTCTTACGATTAAAAATCTCACCGAAAATAAATTATTTAAAAATATTTACTATAATTTATTCAAAGAAAAAATATAAAATATATTATTTTTTCTAAATAAATTTCCATCAAATCGTGATAATTTCACAATAAATTAAAAACTGCCTAGATTTTGAAAATCTCATGATAATATCAAAATTATTTGCTATAAATTATTTAATGTAGAAGTAAAAAATGGATTATTTTACTTCTAAATAAATTTCCATCAAATAACGATAATTTTACAATAAATTTGCGATAAATTAAAAAATGCTGAGATTTTGAAAATCTCATGATAATATCATTTTAGTCAAAATTCCATGATAATATCACTAAATTTTCAAGATATCGCCCATATTTGTCACAGCGTAAGGATGATACTTCACAGAAATTTTCTCCAGATGCATCTAGTTTAAAGGCCTTAAGGCAAGTGGCAAGTAGTGAACAACATGATGCAATTTGAATGCCACTAGAAAAAATAATAAAGTTTAATAGATATCAGGCCCTCTAATCTGTCCAGAGGACTGATCTGCAGATTTTATCAATTTTTGGGGGGCCTATAGTTGCAACTAGATGGCCCAAATAGCAGATAGATCATTTTGTGACCCACGAGTGGCCCCACACGTGCCCAGTCATGACTGTAGGCTTCTAACGTCCAGTTGATTGAGTTCTAGAGTCCTTTATTTTCTTTGTTTATTTACATAGGCAACAAGTAAATGAGCAACGTTTATTTTCTCCTTTTGTTACCAAAATCAGCAGGTCCTAATTGGAATGAGTTTCTTTTAGACAGCTATGTAAGCATCTACACAGGCCATGTGTATGAAACAAAATCCAAATATTGAATTGAAAGAAAAGGTTATTTGGTTCCTGTGATTGGAAATCCCAAGCTAGAAGCTTCTAGAATTCTAGATGTTGGACTCCCTCTAATATTTAAAAGAGACTCCTCCAGTCTATTCTTTATTGTGGTGAGACTCCACAAAACGTACCCTTTTCTACCTCTTTTTACCTTTTCCTTCTCTTTTTCTATTCTCTGCTTCCTATGCTATTCTACACCGTGTATGAGATTGTTAGAGATTGTCAATGTCCAAGACCTATATCTCTGGGGTACAGGTACATTATCATTTTCTGATTGAAAAGTGAATCTAGGGCTGCAACTCTGATGACCTGATTCCGATTAACCCAAGGTTGGGTCGGGCTGGGTCGGGTTATCAATGTCCTAGGGTTGGGTTCAGGTTGGAAAACAGCAAGCAAATTTGAAATCGGGCGGGGTTCAGTTTGAGCAAATTCAAGTCAGGTTAGGTGGGGTTGGGAATGGTCACATGTACTTGGGTCAGGTGGGGTCGGGTCATGTCAGGTTGGGCTGAGTATAGAGGAATTCAGGTTGGGTTCGGGTTGGGCACCGCTGGTTGAAATTTGGGCCAGGTTACAGGTGGCGTCCTCCTCAGGTCGGGTTGGGCTCATTGAACCTCAACCCGACCAAGTTACACCCTTAAGTGAATCTGGATGAAATTTCTGATTGTATTTTTCATCAGTTAATTTGAGTGAAAATGCGCTTTTAGATGTGTTCCTGAAAGGTTAAGAATTTGGAAGCATGCATCTGCAAATCCTTTTTACAGATAGGTTACTGCATCTGTACATATTGCAATATATAGTGCAAGACACAACAAAGGTGATGCAGCGACTGCATGCTGGAATGTCTCTTGGAGACAAACAAGGGCAAAAACAATGCTAGGATGCAAATGCGTGTTTCGGTGCTTATGATCCCTAACATAAACCCCATCTCAAAATAAACTCAAATCAAAACACGAAACCTCATGGATGATCATTGATGAAGTTATACCTCTGACAGAACACAACTAGCTTCACCAAGAAATTCCTGCTCATTTAACTTTAGCATCTGCAAGAGTCGATTACATCAAGTTAGGACTATTTTATGGAAATAAAGAAAAATGACAGTACTATTGACACAGATGAAGATATTACAACAGTGTCATTAAACCTAGATAATGGAAACATATTAGACCCAGCTCTGTACAGTTATATGATAAAATAGATTCATGAAATCATAGTTCAAAGAAAACTTACGTGGATGACTAAAAATATTTTTATTTGGAAATTTTAAAGTATACGATACATTTTATAACTATTCTAAGAGAGTAAATACTTTCAAATACATTTTTTTAATAAATGCAATAGACGCTATCAAACACATTATATATATATATATATGTATGTATGTATGTATGCATTAGATGCTGCCAAACACGTTATTTAAATAAAAGCTTATATGCAAGATACATATTCCTTTAAGCTTCCCTGGCTCCTTCCCTACCCGAAATACAGTAGGATTTTCAGATATTTCACTGGCAGTCGATTTACAAGTTAGAGGAAGAAACAAAGACGGATGTTAGTTGGCAACTATCTCATGAATCCCAAGCCATAGAAAGTTTGATTCATTGCAATAGAACTATAAAATCATAAGGATGAACTATAGGATACCTTCACGGGGATATTATGATATATAGTGTCAACATCATACACTTGAAACCTGAAATGCAAGGTATGAATATTATACGAGTGAAGTGAAGAAACACAAATGAAGATAGCCAAACAAGAAGTTGCATTTAGGGGACCATGAGACGCTTACACCAATGGCTGAACAATCTCAAAGTGATAAGCAATTGTAAGCTTTGAAATCCAAACAGGATCTAACGTATTCATTATCACTTCTGTACGGCCAAGTTCTTCAAGTGTGCCATCTCTTTTCTTTGCATACATTACCGCCATGGGATCACTCTATAAAAATAAAATCATACATTGTGATGAGAAAGTTTATGCACTGTATCCATGTGATATTGACATGTATCAAAGAAACAAGATATATCACAAGTTCTAGCAATAGATTCTTAGAAAATTTTCATCACAAAGTTAAAGCACAATTTTGTTGGCTATCAATCATCTACACTACCTTTGAAAATATATCCTCCACAATGAGATGGTAATATGTATTGGATGCAGGGCTAACTGCTTGTATGATTCATTGTTGAGAAAACTGAAGGTAGGAAACATGATGCAAGACTGAACATTTTGAAAATTGCATTACTAGTTGAAAGTATCCATACATCGCACCATTTTAAGTGAATCAAGCTTTCGTGCTGAATACAAATGTAGTAGGATGTTAACTTCTCTATAGAATGTACATAGAAATGGAAGCTCATTAACAAAAGAGCATGATGTAGAATGATGGAAACTATCTTAGGATGCAAGATGAGAGATCAATTACACATTAATTTCAGCAATCAACATGCAAAATCAAACATATCCACACAATAGATTCGAAAATTCATATTTATAACACGAATGTTTTAAGTTATCACATACGCGGTGCACAAAAATATAAAATAATTCAAGAGTGACCCACTTGGAAGTTGGGACTTCTAATCTAGCGTGGGTAGTACAAAAACCACGTGAATAGACAACGACGCAAATAAAATTCTTGATTGGGAAAGGTTTCACTAAAAAGTCAGATTTTCATTAAGTTTTTCGATGCATGGATAGAGATTTGTGAGTTGGGTTTCTAGAGATTTAAAAGATCTAAGAATTAGGTGGGTTAGGAAGGAAATCAAAGTGGGAAAAGAAGCTAAACGGGGCCCATACGTGAAGGCCGTACGAACGCACGTGCGTGTTTGTGTGCGGGCGCGTCCACAGGCGGATGGGTATGGAGAAAGAAGAAAATGGATGGATTGGGTTCGGGTTTGACAGATTTATGAAGGTTGTAAGGGGGCGTTTGGCCATGGTATTAGATGGGGATTAGGAGGGATAGAATTGCATTTGGTCCCGTGCAATTCCATCCAGCATTTGGAAAGGATGGGATTAAGTAGGATGGAATTGCATTTTGTCCCTTGGAATTGCATTTGGTCCCATGCAGGATTTCCATGGATTTTGAAATCCACTACACATGTGGACCCCACATTGATGCATGTGTTTATCCATGTCGTCCATCCATATACACCGTTTACATGTGACATTCTAGTTATATATGTGTATAAGCGAGCGACATCTGTTGCGAATTTGGTCCTTTGATTACAATTCCATGGTCCACCAAACATGATTTTTCTTAATCCAGTGTTTTCCCATAGCAAAATTTTATTTTATTTTTTCAAAGATAACGAGATTCTATTAAAAAGGAAGAGGCAGCTGCTGAGATAGCAGCGAAGCCAAAGAAAAAAAAAAAAAAAACTAATGGCATAGAAACAAAAGATCCACATCCTTAAGCCCATGAACATTACCCATAGCAAAAAATTTATCCCAAACATGGGATTGGATGGCTACAATACCATGGTATTTCCATACATGCAATCATTGAGAAATAATGATGTTAATCCCATCTAATACCATTTAATACCATTCAATTCCAGGAACCAAACACGCCCTAAGGGAAGGGAAAGGAGGAAGAAAATAGAAGAAGAATAATACATTGTTGGAGAAGAGAAAGATGAAAAATGCACCTTGGGGAATCCACCATCAAATGAGCCTTTACCCTTCCACAATTCATTTGGAAGGGAGGGTTTCTCACAAACCCTAAGGGCCAGTTTGGGCGGTGGGATTAGAAGGGATTAGGTGGGATGGGATTCAAAAAACATAATTATTACCCATGGCAGGGATTGTCCCCTGTTGCCATGGGATAGATTAATGCCATGCGTTGTTGATAATACGGTGGTACATTGAATGGATATACCCACCATCATTTGAAATTACTGAGAATAACACACTTGGTGTATTATCTAAACACGTTCATGTTATTTGTAACCTCATTTATGGCATGGGCCTAAAAATGAGGTAGATCCAAAACTTATGTGGCCCCAAAGAAGTTTTCAACGGTAAGAATTCAATCCCCGTTGCTTTCTATGGTGGGGTCCACTTGAGCTTTAGATTTACCTGATTTTTTGGCTCATGCTCTAAAATAATCTCGATAAATGGGTGGACGGTGTGGATATAGCCCACACATCATGGTGGGACCTACACAACTTGCTAACATTGAGTGAAATTGGCATGGGACCCAATGCAATTCCATTTAATGTAATTCCAAGCTTTTCCATTCTTCCCAAACATGGAGTGGAATTGGCACAGGACCAGATGAATCCCATCCCACCTAATCCCTTCTAATCCCACCGCCCAAACAGGCCCTAAAAAACAAGGAAGAAAATTCCTTCACACAAGAAAGTTTCTCTTCTTTTTTTCCTTTCAATTTCTCCACTAGGGTTGAACGTCCACCCCCTATACTTTTATAATAAAATATCAAAATAATTACAACTATGCCGCTCAAGTAAAATGCTCATCATCCAAAATAAGGAAACTAACACACTTATTATCAATTTTAATCATCAAATAAATCCTAAAAATAACAAAAAACATAAAGAAAGCAAGAACAGAGTCCAAGGGGCCCGGATCTAAAAGATCCGATGGCCTGATCAATAGTATCCAACGGTCGAATCGACACGAAATAAAAATCTCATGACTAAAATGGCTTCCTAAGCATCCCGCATGCATCATCCCAAAGTGGGGTCTTCCTGATATACGTCCAATGCATGTGGGGTCTTCAAAATGGCCTAGCGGACCCCATTTGGAACTCGTCTCTCATACGCAAAGAAAGTTGCGTTGATGTGAGTGGTCGTCTCCGTCTCTAGTACACCCGAGTAAGTCCTCTGATGTCCCCATCAATTCTCCCCGGCTAAGAAGAATTCGCCAATGGCAAAATAAAGCTATGATAACGCTCGAGGAGGTCAGGATCAATGCACTGGAACTCTGCCTTTGTAATCTAGGTATTGTCTAACTCCTGCCTGTTCTTCCACTTCACGAGGTATTTCAAATATCTTCCAAGGCAGGTAAAGACCGCTTGGTGGTCCAGAACACCATCGATCTCTTCTTTCCGACCAAGTAGTGGTGTAAGAGAGGGCAATGGGTGGGAAGTAAAGTCTGGTAAAGGAAATGGGTTGAGGACAGGGTCAGGAACACCATCATCTGGGATATGAAAAAGGCTCGCAAGAGGGCTAGAAGATGGATGTGTGGGTCTGTCAGAAGGCACAAGGTCCTCCACGTTGAATGTTGCATTGATGCCCGTGTCAGATGAAAGATCCATCACATACACATTAGGGCCCACTCTTGTCAAAATATTATATGGACCTACACTGCGGGTATGCAATTTTGATGCGGATATCAGTGGTGCATCCTTTAGAGTGTACCGAAGGAGGAGGCGTCACCGACAGAGTACCGGAGCGGAGGAGTTGATGTGGATGGACGTTGGGTCCATCAAACCCACTTTCTGAAGTGCTACGAGTGCAGAAGCGACACGACCACACCTTGACCACAGATCCATGGGTCGAATTTCACACCCTACCACATGGGTGTTTTAGTTTTAGACGTTTTTTGTTCTTTTTTCTTGTTTCAGGGGCTTTATTGCACTTTCTTTATTTTTTTTTTTTTTTTCGTATTTTGTATTTTTTTCTTGTTTTCAGGGGATTTAGTGAACTTTTACTTTTTGCATGGCTTTTATATATATATATATATATATATTATATAATATATATATATATATATATATAATAATATATATATATATTATATATATAATATATATATATTGTTAGAAACTCTATTTTAATTATTATTGAATGAATAAAAATTTATATCTTTTCTTCTCTCTTTATCAAGAGATTAGGGTTTCAGGATTGGCCCTTGGGTGTTGAGGATTCCACCTGATTTCAAGTTTCCTTCTTTTTAGATCTTCGAGGTGTAGGACAAGGTAAGAATCACCCGCCTTCTTTTCCTTTGATTACAAAGGACCCGTACTTTCTTCATCTCAAACCCTTCATTCTTCACCCCTTTCGTTCCTCTCTGGATATCTCCATTTTGGTTTAAACGGAAAAGAATGATGGTTAGTCAATAGAATCATATCCAAACTTGACTGTAGACTGACTTAAGCTATATATGGGATATCCTCATATCCCTAGGTCCTCTCTTTTTACTTTTTACGTGATTTTATGCTAAGGGGCATGATCCTGACGAAATGACCTCATTTTTGTGTTGAGATTTACCTAATCCCTTTGATTGGAAATTGTTAGTTGATTAATGTATTTATTTGAATATTCTTTAACCTGATTATATACGCATCTAGGATTAGGTCATCGCATGTCCTTGTATCAAATTTCCTCATGGTTCCCTGTGGGAATCGTTCGGGCCTAATGCGGACCATGACATAGTCACCCACCTGAAACTCCTTGAACCTTCGACGTGAATCTGCGGAGATTTTATAATGTCGATTACTAGCATTAATGCACTTCTTGATCTCACTATGTAAGTCATGAATATGTCATGCAAATGCTTCTGCGGACTTAGATGGCCTATGTGAAACGAACATGGGTATGAGATCTATAGGCGTTCGAGGCTTGTACCCAAATACTATCTCAAATGGATTCATTCCTGTGGACCTATTAATGGAATCGATGCATGCAAACTCGGCTATGGGCAAAACCGCATCTCAGGTCCTAATATGGTCTCATGCCAGACATTGTAGCAAATTCCCCAAGCTTAGATTGACAACCTCCATCTGACCATCAGTTTGAGGATGGTATGCCGAAGAGAACTGCAACTTAGTTTCCATCATGTGTCATTGATTTTTTCAAAAAATAACTCATAAACCGCACATCTCGAACTAACACAATGGTCTTCGACAAACCATGCAGACAAACTACCTCCCCAAAGAATATCTTAGTCACGTTTGTGGCATCAAACGTTTTAGAACATGGGAGAAAGTGAGTCATTTTCGAAAAATGGTCCACAACTACAAAAATAGAATCGTGCTTTTTAATCATCTTTGGGAGCCAAAGCACGAAATCCATGCTAATATCAACCCATGGGGCGTATGTCACGCCCCAGACTCGGTAACCGGACTCACAAGGAACCTGATAGCCGGCTCTAGCCGCAATAGCCTCCGTAGTACCTCATTCTCAGCTCCTGAGGCAGGTTCCGATCCTGGGATCCCACAAGGAGGATTTCCATAACCGTATAACCATTTCCAATACGAGCATACCCAAGATCACAGCAAGTAAATTTCAGCAATAACAAAAGGACACATTACTAAATCCACTATAAATTTGAACTTTTACAAGTACATAGCTGAAAAGAAATACATCTGATAACGAAGGAAGTAGGAAGAAGGTTTGCAACACTGGGGGTCCTCGGCGCAACTCTAATCCAAGCTCAGCTGCTACGACGCCGACCTAGGATCCCCTGCACGCATCAATCGTGCATAAGCTTATAGAAGCTTAGAGGGTGGTGGAAGTGTGTGACAATGGTGCTCAGAAGAAGATGGAGAATGCAGGAGGGAGTCATAATCAATACCAATACCACTAGCCTTACCAAGGCTGTCATGAATGCAAGGAGCTATACCAAGGCAGTACAATTATGCAAGAAGCCATACCAAGGCTATATAACACAATGAGTACCGTAATGCAATGAGTACTGGGCGCCATGCCAAGGCGATGCAATATAAGGCTTATACAGCCGATGCCGATGCAGATGCAAATGCAATGCAAAGTAATGTCAGTGCTCATATCCAACCCACATATCAAGTACATTTCCATCATAAGAAAATCAACGGGGTCTAGTACACTATAGAATGACTGCCACTCTACAGACCCGCACAGTCAAACGAGCGTAGGAGACCTCACTACCCGCCTGTGGACAGTCGATCACCAGCAAGGCCTGACGGTAGCAGACCCATTCATGAGCTGGTCAGACTCAGCCTAGCTATTGCCCTCTTTCCCTCAAACAGGTAAGGCTACACCCCAATCCAACCGACTACACGACAGTGGGAGTCGCGGCCTAAAGGTATAAGGCCCTCGTGCACTCATGTTTCCACCCGGTCACGGCGCTGGAGCAGATCCTTGGTACCATGGAAGTTTTGAGAATTTCACTCATGGGCATCCTATGCACTCTATATACTCAAGTAACATTTCCAGTGTCCAAACATGGTCATCCACGATGTATCTGTGGAGGCTACAGCCCTGATGAAGCAAGGGCGATAATATTCATATGCTATGCAATGTCAGATGCATGAATCACACAATCAACCATGCATCAACTCCAAGCATCCAATGTGCTCAAGAGGGGATACTACGTCCCTCGGGGAAGGTATCATGCAATGCCCAATGACACAATCATAACCACACACACAGTGTCATTCAAGCATACAATGATGCACATGGGCCATGAAGATGAATCTACACGCGTTATGCGACGATATACAATGCGGTACATTCCTATCCAAGAAGGGACCAAGACTAAGTATTTAGACAATATCCATAAGGAACCAACCTCCAGTGGAGGCCCATTTACTAGGGGTAGTCCACGAGACTAAGCATATAAGCTACAGAACTAAATATGCAGAAATGGCCCTAACAAGAGTACTCTAGATGATTCAATCACATTAGATACACATTCAATCACACTTAGATACTACCGGGCCTAGGGGGGGTCCATAATGGGGACGTTTAACCACCATTCCCCAAAAGGCATATCAACCATGAACTATATGAATAGAAGGCCCAAGGCCCACAATTAAGATAAAAATAGGTGGCCACATACATATATCCCTCATAATGGGTCATAAGAAAAAAAGGTCTAATGCTACATTCAACAACATGGGCCCCAGGAGGGGAATTAAGGCCCAAGGCCCAATTCCCAATGGCCATAGAATTTCATACATTAAGTTGAACTTGGTGGGCAGTCTGCGTACACAATGTATGGTCCAAAAAATAAGTTTAAGTTTGGATGAAATTGGCCCCACTACATCAGCCCAATAACTAGCAATTTAAGCGGGTAACCAAGGGCCCAATACCATCCTTATCTCAGCCCACAAGTCAATCAAAGTGGTGGAAGTCGGCCCAATGTATGGTTGGGCCAAGCTGGGACGTCCCTGCCCATTCTGGGCCTACTGGATGTCCCAAAAATCTGATCTTAAGATGGGGTCCTCATATGATCACTAAAGGTGACCCAAAAGAATGCACTAATTAAACCCAAGGATTATAAAATATATGCATGCAACACGTACACAAGTTCTCAATATGGCGGGCCCCACATCCAATAAAGTTTCAGCCACAACAATGTACATTTAAGGCCCCTTGATAAACTTTCGGCTTACTCAACTTCCTGGACCTGCTAAAGCCCAGAAATTAGTTAACTATGTGGGAATGATCTCATGAAGGCCAACAATACTCACAGGGGGCCCCACCAGATGAAGGGCGTGTATACATCATGAAAAAGATCAAGTGGGCCTGCTACTGGACTATGAGTCCAGCAGCAACCCAAGGCAGAGAGTGCCTCCAAGATCAGGCGATCCAAGGCTTGGATGGCCTGGACCAAACATATGTTAGGTAGGCTCCACGTACATCTACATTGAGCCTCAAATAAATGACCTATGGTCTATGGTGGGCCTTAAACCACCCATAGAGAAACCCATGGGCCTATCTTAGGATCACCCAGGAGGACATCCAACCTCAACTGGTTCCCAAGAGGTAGCCCGCTTCTAACCAAATACAGATCAAGGCCCAAGGCCTAAACCAATCATGGGCCTAGTGGGCAAACATACAAAGCCCAACTCATAAGCAATATGGTGGGTCCGTAGGCAAGGTTTGGGCCCAACCATGAAGATCATAAACCCACATATTGTGGTGGGCCTAATGGGCAGCACATTATTCCAACATATGGGTAATCCTTATATTTAAAACAAGTTGGGCCTCACATCTCGGCCCAAGTATGGGTTTATTTTAATGGGCAAGCAAGGGCCCTACTACTTTAAGTATTTTGGCCCATAAAACCCATCACAATAGTGTATTAAATATAGGCCCAAAGGTCAGGGGCCTATCAAGAAAGTTTCAAGTCAATGGGCCTAAGAAAACCCAACAAATAACTATAAAGACTAGTCCAATAAGATCCCAATTGGAATGGGCCTTAAATATGCACTAATTAAGTCCAAAATCTAATTAAAATAAGGCAAGATATGTGTAATAATATCCCAAAATTTGGTGGACCATGCTGCCCCAAAACATTCATTTATGGGCAGCAACTTTGGGCCTATTGCTAAAATTCCAGCCCACCCACAATCTGGCATTGCTGGAAATTCATAAATTAATTAATTTATAGGTTTATTTTAATCCCTGGTGACCCATACATGTCACAGGGAGGTCCACCAGATGAAGGGAGTAGATTGAACACACAAATCAGATGGGTCATGCTGCAACAGCCCAATGGGTTGGGCGTCCCATGGTGGGCAGTCCTATGGGCCTGGGTATTTGGCCTAAAAACTCATCCAATGGGCCCAAATTGGATGCTACTGAAGGGGAGGATGATCAAGTCCCCTATGGACCCCATATGGATGAACGGTGGGATATAAAATACATTAAGGTGGGCCCACAAAGTGGCCTGGACAGTCAGCCAAGGCTGGACGACCCGGCCTGGTGGGCCACTCCAGGCCGCACCACGGATGGTACAGGGGCCCGATGGCCCTGAAAATTTGCAGAGTGGTACTTTCATGGGTGGGCCACACCTCCATAAAATTTCACGATTTTTGAATAACTAGAAGTATTTTAATTAATTTAAAGAAAACAGTCTGTCCAGAAAATCTGTCTGACCTGGATGTCCCAACGTGGTGGGCCGGTCCAGCCCTTGCCACAGTGTGCACAGGGGTCCGTTGGCCCCAAAAATTGGTAGGTGGGTCTCACCATGGGTGGACCACACCTCTACAAAATTTCGTGATTTTTGAGTACTCAGAAATATTTTAATTAAATTCGGAATTACGATCTGTCCAGAAATTCTACTAAGTGCAGAATTCTGGATAGACCATGATTAAGCACCCAATGGGCTGGGCCCTGGATGTCCAAAAATTTGGGGAAATTAAATTTAAACCTCCTCTCATATATGTAGTACAAGGTGGGGTCCACCAAAGTGGCCCACCTGATCAGAAACTATTTTATAATTTTACATTTCCAAATTGCAACGTTGCTGGAATTACAGCAGAAAATTTAGCAAGTACCCATACTGGCCCACCCTTTTGGGGACCCAAATGAGGTCAATTGGGGCTGGAATTTCGCATGCTTATAGGTGGGATACCCATCTTCAAAAATCATATTTCACTTGGTATACAATTCCCCACCAAAAGCCCCAAATCCTAGCCTCAAGTTGGCCCAAAATCTGTTCAGACAGATATGGACAACAACATGTACTTGAAAGAAATTGAATATAAACATCATTTAAGAAAGGATTTAACCCCCAAAAATCATGTTGTGGACCACCCCCGTGGGCCCCACAAATATCCAGACCTTCCCCATCATCAAAAACCCCTTGCATGTGCCCCATTTAGGTGGATTTTGGGGCCACATGTCTAAGGATGGACCGCCATGGACGTCCAACCTCCATGGATGGTCTGGATTTCGTTATGATCAAAATGCTAATATCAAAGAAAAGTAAAGGATCGGCCACAAGAGGAGGGGCTCCGCCACCTTGAGGCCCTCTCCTTCAATCACACCACACATCATACATTGATTACTATTACAACATGGATCTAGCACATGCATGGCCTATGATCAAAATGGATGATTGGGATACTATCCCCACCATGAATCTGGGTCTAGATGACCCATCATGCTATAAAATCAAAGAAAACCACCATGATGGGGGTACATAGAGGAAGACCCCATGCATGGGACATGCATGCATAAGGTAGGCCATTTGGCCACACCTATGGGAACGTGTGGGATCTCCACCATTGATTAGTGGGTCCTACACTTCCCTCGTGAAGAAAAGAAAGGATCTACACTATAGAAATCAGATTTACATCCTAGAGAAGCACCCACCTCAAAGGATCTCACCAAACTTCTACCAATGGACTCCTTATGCTTCAAGCTTCCAAGATCTAAGGTTAAGATTGAAGGTGGATGGTTAGATAAGGGGATTTTAGAGGGAAAAGGGGCTGGAAAATGGGGAGTAAGGTGGGATGTCCAAGGGTAGAGAGGGAGAGGGAGAGATGAGGAGAAGAGAGGAAGAGAGAGGAATGAGATGCATTTCCTAGCAAGAAAAGGAGTTTTATTCAAAGTGATGATTACATTTGCTAGAAAAGAGGGATATGATGGTCTCTCTCTCTCCCTAGAGAAGAAAAATTTCAGAAAAATTCAGATTGGGGAAGAGTGAAAAGGCACTTTTGCATGGGGTGGAGAAAATGAGCTCTCTTGATAAGAGAACTCATCATCACTAGCTAGCTAGGTAAGGGCTAGCAACCTAGTCTAAGCTACCTACCCTAATGATGGATAGGGAGATGAAATCTATGCTTAGGGGTTTGTACCAATCCTAGGTGGGCCCCACAGTCACGATCAACGGCCTAAATTATGCACGGCCTACATCTCATGATCTACAACTCGGATTGCCGCACGAGACGCGGCGATGGAACCGCAGCGACGATGCGGTCTCTATGACACTAAATTTGGGTCGATCCGGGTCGGGTCTACGTGACCGGACTCGAGGAAGACTGCAAACGCTAACCGAATGTCGCGGGTCGCCGGACTTCAACCGGTTGGACCGTGGGACCAAGATGAATGAAATGCATACTCACACGCACACATGCACACAAATGAACTCGGGTCGGCTCTTACAGCGTAGGGGACTGGCAAAGGTATATATAAACCGGTGTTCTGTTTCACCTGCTTTGCCAGCTGACAATCCTACATAACCCTATAATGTTAGCCACATCTTGCTTAAGACTTGGCCAATAAAAGCACTCCTCTACATGGGGCAATAGTCTTGTCACACCCAAAATGACCAACCATCTCTCCAGCATGAAGCTCCCAGACAAGAAAGTCACGGAGGGACGTACAGAGTATACACAATCTAACACCTCTAAACAAAAACTCACTGACCAGGACAAACTGACCACCACCCCTAGACTGACCATCTAACAGCAATACATACACCTCTCAAAAATATGGACAACTAGGATAATCTTCTTTTAACCGTTTAAACCCAGTGACTTCGACGCTCATGGAGTGGAGTAATGCAACCCTACAACTCAACGCATCAATAGGTTTATTCTCAACCCTAGCCTTGTGCTTCAACATTTTTGTGTACTCTTGAAAAAATTGGACCCACTTGGCATGCCTCGAGTTCAACTTCTTTTGCAAGTTGAGATAGCACAAAGTCTCATGATCAGAGAATAAGACCAACTCCTGTGGTAATAGATAATGTCACCAATGGCGCAAGGACTGCACTACCACGTAGAATTCCTTATCATAGGTAGAATACTTTTGCTTCACTTCATTCAGTTTTTCGCTAAAGAAAGCGATAGTGCCCTTCCTAACTAAGCACTCCACCTATACTTACACCAGACGCATCACAAGCGACCTCAGAGGCCTTTAAAAAAAAAAAATCTGAAAGTCACATGACAAGAGCCTCAGTCATCTTGACCTTAATCTCCTTGAACGCCCTAGATGTTGCTTTAGTCCATTGGAACTCACCTTTTTTAATGCAATCAGTAATGAGAGTCATAATGGAACTAAACCCTTTAATGAACCGTCTATAAAATGTGGCCAAGCCGTGAAAGGTACACATCTCATGAATATTACGTGGCTTAAGCTAACTAACTATGGCCTTGACTTTCTCGAGATCCGCAAACATGCCCTCAGATGACATGATAAATCCTAAGAAGATGACACTACTAGACAAAAACGAACGCTTCTTGTGATTGGAATATAACTTCTCTACCCTAAGGATCCCACACACTTGCCTTAGATGGCGGAGGTGTTGTTCCTTAATCATGTTATAAATAAGGATGTCGTCAAAGTACACGACTATGAAGGGTCTCAACACTTGGGTCATCACCCGCATAAATGTACTTGGGGCATTGGTCAGCCCAAAAGGCATGACTAGCCACTTGTACATCACATCCTTCATCTTAAAGGCCATTTTCCACTCATCACCTGGGCGAATACGGATCTGATGATACCCACTCTTGAGGTTTATTTTGGAGAAAATTATGGCATTGGCCATCTTGTCCAACATATCATCAAGACGCGGTACAGGGAACCGGTACTTAACGGTAATCTTGTTGATGGCTCTGCTATCCACACACATACGCCACCTGCCATCCTTCTTGGGCGTCAGAAGGGCAAGCACAGCATAGATATTTTCAAGTTTCTTTTTCTTTTCTTTTTTCTTTTTTGGACATTTTAGACACGCACAAAGAGAGAGAGAGAGAGAGAGAGAGAGAGAGAGAGAGAGAGAGCAAAGTTTATCATAAAACTCAAAACTAGATTGTTTTTTGGTTGCTTCCGGGGCTAGTAGCACGGCAGAACCATCATCTATAGGACTTGAGCCCAAGTCTTCCCTATAGAGAGAGCACCCACTAACCAACTAGGCTCTCAAGTTGGAGGCTAAGCCATTTGCTAGTACATTGACTAAGCCATTTGCCTCCACCAGCATGGAAAAACAAGATGCATGACATGGAGACAAAGTCACAAATCTCATTGAACAAAAAGTCCAAACTCCATAGCTCAGAGAAGTGAGAATTTGTTGACGAAATGACATTTTGTGAATACCCTTCCATGAGTATATACCAAGTTGCAGCACAGCGCTCTACACTACTTGTTGGATTCCTTTTCCAAACGATAACAGAGTACAGGCACTCTGTTAAGGCATGTAAGGTGCAACACAGTAGGACGCATATGAACTGATGACGTTCTGCGGGCAACGCAACCGATCACAAAAAGCACTAACAAAAGTACCTATAGCTTCCTTAAGGGTCACGTTGCAAGCCTTTCCTAACCGACCCAAAGAAGCACAAATGGAGGACACTCTTATAATCTCTTAGAATTTCCATCTCGGCAATCACTAAGGTTCACATTAACCCCAAGTGGTTAGTAAAACTGAACCCCAATTCCACTTCAAACTTTTTTCTTCAAAAGCACTCATCAAATGAGACTTCTTGTCTTTACAATGAAGACAAATAGCCAAGTTCATATATATATATATATATATATATATATATATATAGGACCAACTAAGCAGAAAGCACCATATGATCCCCAAGACCACAAAATTTACTTGCACTCGAAAGAAGAAGAAACTGGAACATAAAGAAGTATTTCAATACACCAAATTTTATAAGAACTTAGCAGCAACTAATGCAGAAAGAGCACCACAAAATTCAGATGTGTTTATAAAAAAAAAAAAATTACTATGCAGAAAGAGGATAGTCTAGATCGATTCATAGATAGATCTCTCTCCATATAGATAGGTATCTCCATGGATATACACCAACTATTCGAATTTGTTCTGAAATATCAAAAACATAATACATAAATGGCACAATGGACAGGAAAAAATACCTTAGAGAGGATGTCAAGATCACGTAGTTTTGAGGCAGATAACGATAGCTGCAGCACATGTTCAAAGGTAAATAAACAACTATGCTGTGAAGAACAACATATGAAAGGACAATGAAATGCAAACTCAATTGCACAAAAAGAAATGAAAGGATAATGGATACACATGCGCACACAAACAAACCCAACTATCAAGAAATGAATCTTTAATGATAATTGTTTTTATTCGAAACATACATTTGACGTGACTGGATTCCATTGAAGATCCAGAAAAAAAAAAAAAAAAAAAAATCATTTCATTTTTTTACTCGAAAAGTACGTTGACATGACTAGGTATAAGAATTAATTAATGAATGGCATTGAAATGTCATGCTAGAAAGCATTTCATACAAAATCCTCTATGAAGTTAGATGTGCATACACGCATCACATAGCAACAAGGTATCCAGCAAAGATAATGATAGGCGTAACGGCCAGACTGGCTGTTACAATACGAGCTGTATCAGTCGTTACAGGCCCATAACGACTGATACAGCCCTGTTACTGCCAAACAAAAAAATTAAGGAAATAAAAAAAACTGGAAATAAAGGAAATAAAAAAATGTGAGGATCCCAAATATGTATTCTTTGCTGTTTTTAAACATTTATCTGACGGTGTAAAATGGGTCATTCTTTGGTAAGAATGCCGGCATGGGCTGCCTGAGTACTATTAAATTAATTGACTCTAAAAACCCCATATTTAATATTCTAAACATCTAATATTAATATGTAATTGATATTATAAGACTTCATATAATCATTTGCACCATTTCCTTCAAGAAATTTGAGGAAAAAGTTAAGATAAAATTGGATGAATAGCGTCAACCTGACCTAGGTACAGTTGAGTCGCCCAAATATCACTCAATATTCATGCAACCCATGGAATTCATCCACTAATGCATATCACTGACCATTTTACACCATATTCCTCAAGAAATTTGAGGGAAATAAAATAAAATAAAACTGCTGTTATTTAAGTGGTAGACTGTGCGTTTCAACACTGAGGTCATGGGTTCGACTACCCATGTGGTGTGTGTGGGTGTGTGAGGGTGTGTGAGGGTGTGTGCGTTCAAAAAAAAAACCCAAATTTGCTCAAAATGGCCAAAAATACCAGAAAAGAGTACTCAACCATTGATTGAATGCATGCATCTGTAAAATCTAAACACCAAACATGTCATTCATCGACCTAAAATTTTAAGTAAAAAAAAAAAAAAATAGAAAATCACTAGAAATTATTTACAAGCAATAAAAATAAAGAAAATTTTATTAAAAAAATTGCAAATATGCCCAAATTGAACACAAATTTAGCAAAATTTGGTTGATTTGACAATGCTGAATGACATAGATGCAGGAAGTAAGAAAAAACAAAAGATGAGTTTTTACATTTTTCTTTCAACTCTCCCCAGAATAATCGATACAAGTGCAGTAAAAGCATTGTAAAAAAACTATTACAGCTTGTAACAGCCGTGCACCATTAGAGGCCAAATTTTTAACTGGGCATTACATAATACATGTATCATGTAACCACACCCACCATTACCATTACATTATGTAACTGTTTTTAATACCTTGTTGAAGAGGCAAATGAAATGTGGCTTCTGCCTAAATTGCACTCGGCATTTCGTTGAACCTGCCAAGAAAATGCCAGCAACACAGTAACTTCCAAATGAAGCCTTAGTTGTTCAATTGACTTCTACAGTCTATGCAGTTTGTTATCAATTATTTGCAGAGGCATCTCTACCATGCCTCGAAGACTTCATTTCATTTCAAAGGGAATTAAATGAAGTTTTCATTCACCACTCTAGTTACCAAAACTTGGTCGTAGGCGCCCCAAAGTCCAATGAACCCCTCTTGATTAAACCTTTCATTTTCTTTTCTTTTCTTTCTCCTTTTCTGAAATTAACACAAATTCACCCAAAACAAAAAGCTAACAGGCGGTCAATTGCATGAAGCTTTCACTCACATGGTCCCACTTCTGCTGGGCATCTAAACATCCAGTCGAGGCCCAAATTGGTTCCCATTAATGTCTGATTGAGTGACCAGGCCCATTCAATGGTCCAGACTACAAATTAGGCCCATCCAACCACTGATATTGAAGATCATGTTAAGGGAGAGTTCTGTACACACCATTCTCATTGGGGCTGGGCATGGATTTTGAACTGGTTGGGTCAGACTTTCAAGTCAGGCCTATTTAAAATTTTGATTTTGCTAGGGCCAGGCTTGATACAGGACAATTAACCAGTTGCTCTCAAAGCTCGAACTGTTAGAGTATGGCGAATTAATCTTTTTATCTCATAGTCCAGGCCCCACATCGCATGGGTTAGGACCTCGGCTAAACCCCCTTCGTGGGCCCCAAATCAAATGGGTCGCCCACCCCGAGTGTGTCCCCGCATCCCATGGACTACTCCACTCGAGCCTGGTGTGAAATGCGCATTAATCACCCCCGGTGAGAAGTCTCGAACACGAGACCTCCGTGGGCCTCACCCACCCCGAGTGTGCCCCTGCATCCCACAAGCAACCCCACTCGAGCCCGGTGTGAAAATGCCCCTGCATTAATCACCCCCAGTGAGGAGTCTCGAACACGAGACAACCTAGCTCTGATACCAATTTGATGCAGGACAATTAACCAGTTGCTCTAAAAGCTCGAACTGTTAGAGTATGGCGAATTAATCCATTTATCTCATAGCCCACGCCCCACATCGCATGGGTTAGGACCTTGGCCGAACCCCCTTCACGGGCCCCAAATCAAATGGGGCCGCCCACCCCGAGTGTGTCCCCGCATCCCACGGACTACTCCACTCGAGCCTGGTGTGAAATGCGCATTAATCACCCCCGGTGAAAAGTCTCGAATACGAGACCTCCTCAGTGGGCGGCACCCACCCCGAGTATGCCCCTGCATCCCACAAGCGACCCCACTCGAGCCCGGTGTGAAAATGCCCCTGCATTAAGGCTTGGCCCATTGCTAGCCTAAATTGGATTGACTTGATCATGCACTAGCTTTGACTAATCCTTAGAATTTAGCAATAACTTTTTAGATTTTTTTCCAAAGAAAAAAAGTTTTGGCCGTTGCAGGGTTGTATGGGCTAACACAGGCTGTATAGATCTATACACACCGTATCATATCACCTAGCAAGCCGGTTGTTATGCCAGCTCTTACCGTTATGAAACATATTGGACATCCCATGGTCAACTAATTTGAGCTTGATTATCAATTTTGAGGCAAAACTGAGGCAATTAATTAGATAGTTGGTCTCGATAAGTATATTCAATTTCGTCAATGAAATTCATTTCCTTTGATCTTACTACATCACTAGCATTTTGAAGCAAACACTTCCCTCTCTTTCCCCTTGAGTCTATTTCCATATTTTCACATCCTCGCCTTGGCAAGGAATGAAAACATCGTTAAGCACCTCCATTAGCTTAATATAAACTTTCCCTACTTCACCGCTTAGGTTTCTTCTAATGCAATATTCCAAACAAGCCTACCCTCAAATTTTCATAACGCTCTCCAATAAGTTGCCCTTGATGGAAACCAACCTATGGAATCCTGGGAAATGGGAATAAATATATTAGAGATCCCTACCCCAACCAAAAATCATTCCATAACTGCACCCTATCTACCGCACTAACTTCTCCATAGGCCATTTTGATCTTCTGCAAATCTCCACCACTACTTGCACAAAGGGCTCTAAATTCCTTTCCCTTATCCTTCATACCCCTACCTCCCTTCTTTTTTGGATCACTTCATCAAATGGTAAACATGCTTCTCTCCATTACCATCCTGTATGATGCCCCTTGTAATTCTCAAGTCTCTTCGCAAATTACGTTGGGATTCTAAAGAGAGATAATAAGTAAATTGGAAGGTTAAATCACATAGTTCTATGAATGTCATCTGCCCATAAGGAAGAGATTGTATACATGATAAACCTTTTTTTGAATCTCTCGACAACTAGATCCCAAATACAGATTGAATTCACATTACACCCCCAAGGAGCTCCATATACAAAATATAAGCTTCGTTTTTTGCAACTCTATCTCAGAGAAAGATCAGTAACCTCATATCATCAACACCAATACGACCCAACCTGCTTTTGTTAGATTCAAACACAACTATGAAACTACTTCAAAACATCGAAACATATGCCACTAAGGTTGAAGAGTTACTCTAGGTTCATCTACAAATTGTGCTCACCATAAAACGTTTTAAGAAGCCACGCGCCTTCACTTCTGCGAAAGGCTATTTGAGGCCTTCCCCCACAATCATAGATAGAAATGAGAAACCTTGCTAGAGACTCCTAGAATTCCTAATAAAGAATGGAGTTGAGAAGCATTCTTTCATCCAGCTTCTCCTTCATTCTCAAAGCCCAATCTTTCTATGGGGACAAAGTTCCACTCAACATCAAACACCTTATTTGATGTAGGACAATTAACCACTTGCTCTAAAAGCTCGAACTGTTAGAGCACGGCGAATCAATCCCTTTATCACATAGCTCAGGCCCCACATCTCATGAGTTAGGACCTCAGCCGACCCCCCCCCCCCCCTCTCTCTCTCTCTCTCTCTCTCCTCTCTCTCTCTCTCTCTCTCTCTCGTGGGCCCTAAATCACATGGGTACCGCCTCACACGGGTGGGGCCCGACTCACACGAGCCACCCGCCTCACACGGGCCACCCACCCCGAGTGTGCCCCTGCATCCCACAGGCAACCCCACTTGAGCCCGATGTGAAAATGCCCCTACATGAATCACCCTCGATGAGGAGTCTCAAACATGAGACATCCCGCTCTAATACCATTTTGAGGCAGGAGGTCTAAATTAGAATGCATGCGTGAGCACAGAAATTATCCAGCGAAATAAACTAAGCAAATCAATTGAAATATTCAACATTCCACATCATAGTAAAGATAATAACAAAGGAAACATGCAATAGTTGAAGACCATCATCACGATCCTGCATTACTGTATTCAAATCATGCGTGGATTGGATCCGGCAAGAGATGGGACCTCCCAATCTTGCATGGTTTCAATCCAACAATCAATGCAACTTCTCTAGTCCAGGAAATCAAAGGATTTCTGGAATAGGGACGGCTGGAAAATCGGAGAGAGGGTTGGGATCAATTCTCAGATTTTCAAGGTAAAGGGACTTTAAAGAATCTAATTGTAAACAGTAGTAACCAAAGAATACTAGGCATAGAAAGAGAAGAAGAAGGTTGAAGGGCTAGAAACAGAATTTAGAAAAAGAGAATAGATTAGGGGAAGAGAAGAAATTACCACAGAGAGAATGGGGAAGGAGGCACCAAGCTTTCATTAAAAATCATCATTAGGTTTAGGGTAGAAAACACCCTATTTATAAAATTCAGATTTAAAAAAATGACTAAACTACCCCTATAATTTTTTTTAAAAAAACGCGCAAAACAAAGCTTTCTAAAAAAATCCCGCGTAACAGATCGGTCTTTTAACTCATCCTACACGTGTGTCCTCCTAATGTGGCGCCTTAAATTAATCCAGGGACACGTGTAAGGTCTTCAAAATCATCATTGGTTGTGCCACGAACCATCATCGAGCCATAAAGATATATTCGCCAACCGCCTTCGTCTTTGATAAACTTTGAAGTGTTTGATGTCCTCATTAACTCCCCTCAGGTGAGAAGAACTTGGCTCCGACGAGTTAAGACTTTTGCGCGTCTCGAGAAAGTCCGGATCAATCTGTTGCGGTTCCGCTTCCGTAAGCCACGTGGAATCGGATGGTGGCTTGTTCTTTCATTTGACAAGGTACCTTGGAAGCCCTCATCTCATGTGGAAACAATCTCCTCATCCACTATCCCTTCAATCTCTTCCTTACGGTCAATTGATGGTGGAAGGAAGGGGTGGAGTAGGTTGAGAAGCCAAAAATTGGCCAAAGGTGAGAAAAAGAAACAATGGAAGGGTTAGGACAGAGTACTAAATCTTCCACATTGATCGTCAGATTTATTCCCATTTCAGGTGGAAGGTCCACCTTGTACACATTAGACCCAATTTTACGTAATACTTTGAATGGTCCAGTACTACGAGCTTGTAATTTCTTAGCAAAACCCTGAAGGAACCGCTCTAGTCTAATCCTGACCATTACATAATCCCCTTCATTAAATTTTGTCCACCAACAATGTTGGTCAGCTGAACATTTATAATTATCATTACTCGCATTTATTCATTGTCTAACATGTGCATGCAAGTCATGAATGTGCTGTGCAAATGCATCGGCTGACTCAGAAGATCTTTGGGTAACTGACATGGGTAACAAGTCTATGAGCATCCTAGGTTTGTACCCACTAATAATTTCAAATGGACTCAACCCTGTAGATCTATTAACTGAACTATTGTAGGCGAACTCGGCCATAGGTAGAATCAAATCCCAAGTTTTCACACGTTCACCCACTAAGCATTGTAAGAGGTTTCCAAGGCTGCGATTAACCACCTCAGTTTGGCCATCAGTTTGGGGGTGGAATGCAGTAGAAAACTGCAAACGTGTTCTCATCATGTGCCATAGTGTCTTCCAAAAATAGCCGGTAAATCTAACATCACGATTAGACACTATGGTCTTAAGTAAACCATGGAAACGAACCACACCATCGAAAAAGACCTTAGTAATATTAGACGCATCCGAAGTTTTAGAACATGGGATGAAATGAGTCATCTTATAGAAGATGTCCACAACAACAAAAATAAAATCATGCTTTTTAATTGTCTTCGGAAGCCCAAGCACGAAATCCATGCTAATGTCTTGCCACGGAGCATGTGACACAGGTAATAGTGTATATAATCCAGAATTTTTCTTTTGCTGCTTCGCCATCTGACATGTTCTACACTGCCCTAAAATTCTGACGACATCTCACTTGAGACTTGGCCAGTAGAAACGATCTTCAAAGAGGGCAATAGTCTTATCGCGCCGAATGAAGCTCCCAGACGAGGAATTCACGGAGGGATATATGGGGAATACATAAATGATTTTCTTTAAAAAGGAATCCATCTCTTAACATGAAATCCCCCGCACTTTGTTGATCACTCGAGAGTGACACATAGGTACCCCCAAGATCTGGACATGTGGGGTATTCGTCTCTCAGTTGCTCAAAGCCGACAACTCCTACACTCAAAGAATTGAACAACACCACTTTACGAATAAGGGCATCGGCTGGTTTATTCTCTACTCCGGCCTTGTGTTTCAAGACAAACGAATACTCTTGAAGGAACACAACCCACGTAGTATGCATTGGGTTAAGTTTCTTCTAGGAGTGAAGATAACATAAGGCCTCATGATCAAAGAATAAGACAAATTCCTGCGGTAGGAGGTAGTGGCGCCAATGTTTCAAAGACTGCACTACCGCATAGAATTCCTTGTCATAAGTAGAGTAATTTTTGTTTTGCCTCATTCAGTTTCTCACTGAAATAAGCAACAGGATGACCCTCTTGACTCAGGACTCCACCTATACCAACACCAAACGCATCACACGCAACTTCTTGCCCTTAATTTCTTTGAAAGCCTTAGTTGCGGCTGCGACCACACGAATTCTCCCTTCTTCATACACTCTGTAATGGGAGGCATAATAGTGCTGAAACTCCTAATGAACCGACGATAGAATGTGGCTAAGCCATGGAAGCTTCATACTTCATGGATGTTCCTCGGTTCAGGCCAATCAACTATGGCCTTGACTTTTTCTGGGTCTGCACACATCCCTTTTGCTGACACTATAAACCCCAAGAACACAACCTGACTGGACGTGAATGAACACTTTTTAAGGTTAGCGTATAATTTCTTCGCCCTAAGGACGCTAGAGACTAACTTCAAATGTTCAAGGTGTGATTCTCTAGTGGTGCTATAAATCAGGATATCGTCGAAGTACACCACTAAGAATTTCCCCATGAACAGTCTCAAGACCTGGGTCATCACCCGCATGAAAGTGTTGGGTGTTAGTCAAGCCAAAAGGCATGACCAACCACTCATATAGCACATCCTTCGTCTTAAAGGTTGTCTTTCATTCATCACCGGGGCGTATACGGATTTGGTGATATCCACTCTTGAGATCTATTTTAGAGAAAATGGTAAATTTAGTCATCATGTCTAACATGTCATCAAGCCTAGGTATGGGAAATCTATACTAGACCGTGATTTTGTTGATGACTCCACTGTCCGCACACATGCACCAAGTGTCATCCTTCTTAGGTGTCAGTAAAGCGAGTACGACATACGGGCTCATGCTCTCCTGGATGAAACCCTTTCGTGGGAGCTAGGCTACCTGTTTCTTCAACTCCATATGCTCTGCAGGGTTCATCTTATAGTGAGGAAGGTTTGGTAGAGTCGACCCAGGGACAAGATCAATAGCATGTTGGATGTCCCTCATGGGTGGCAACTCATCCTGCAAATCCTCAAGGAATACATCTCTATACTCCTCTAAGACCGGGGCTACCTCGTGGGGTAACTCTACTAGTACTTCTAGTGTAGCCTCTCTAGCTACTAAGGCATACACCATCGAATCCTCCTCAATTTTTCTTTCAAACTCTTTAGCTGTGATGATGTGGAAAGACTTGGGTGTGGATTTCCTCACTTCTCTAGGCTCACTATCCTTCTCACCTTTCTTCTGTGCAATGTTTTGTGGTGGCATAGGATTAATTTTGATCTTCTTACCATTATGCGTGAAGGTACACACATTAGAATGGTCGTAGATCGTGATGTCATTATCGAATAGCCACGGTCTGCCTAGGATGATGTAACCTACATCCATGGGCAACACATCACACCATAGGGACTCCTTATAAGACCCGAACTCGATGGGTACAAGACATTGATGGGTGACAGGAAGGGAAGTCTTGTCTACTCATGAGACTTTGTCGAGTCAGAATGAGGGGTGGCCTCTAACTTTAGACGGCCTAAGGTGCTAGTGGAAATTACATTCTGCAACTCTCATTGTCCACTATCACCTTACAATTTTTCTCGCCACACTTGGCGATCGTGTAGAAGATAGTCAACATTATTTCTAGTCTAGGCTAGCACACACCTGACAACTGCTAGTGTAGCATCATCATCCACATCATCCTCATCACTCAATGGTCCTACAGGCTGATATTCTTCAACTTCAAAGTCGCCCCGATCGTACTCGTTATCCTAGGAATCGCCTATGACTAAGGCTTTTCCTTTGCTCTTAGTGGAACATTGAGTTGCAAAATGGCCAATATTCCCACATTCGTAGCATCGCATATTCTGTCCTCCACCTGGACCAGCACCAAGGACGCCTTTTCCCTTGTCATCCCTATGCCTAGGCGGAACATTCGCCTGCGCCCTGGGTTGATTACCAATGTTGGATCTATTTCCCTGAGAATCGATCTAACATTAGAGTCTCGGGAATCGAACCGTCTTGTGACAGGAGTCTTCAGATACTACTCTAATTCCTGCACCACTTGGTACATCTCATTCAAATCTGTCACGGGACGAGCCCAAAGCTCATGCTGAAGATCCGATCAAAGGCCGTCTTTAAACTTGTGAACGTTACTAGAGGGTCTTCCTCAATGTCACACCGCATCATCAATTCTTCAAATTTTGCAATGTATTCCGTGACAGGCATGGATCCTTGGCATAAATATTATCATTGTTCCAGGAGCTTCTGGCAATAAGAGAGAGGGAGGTACTTCTCTCTTAGCATAGCTTTCATCTCGCTCTATTGGGTAACGGGAGCTCCTCTCACCCGTTCAATCCTGCACTCTGTATTGGTCCAATACATCTTCGCTTGCCCCACAAGGTTCATTTTGGCAAACCACACTTGTCGGTTTTCTGACATCTCATGCCACTCAAAATACTGGTCCATGTTAGCTAACCAATCAAGGAATGCCTTGGGGTCAAAGCGACCATCAAAGCTCGGGGCATCAATCCTAACATTTTTCATGGCCCTCTCGTCGGGGTCAAAGCGGACCTGATATGCCCATTCTCTACCCACATGCCTGCCATTAGTGGGGACTTGTTTACGGGTTGGCTCCTCACCAACACCACCTACCTGCGACTGCACATCTCCCCCAACAGTGGGGTTCTCCCTTTGGGATGCCTCTAATTGCTCAAGTCTAGCTTCTGTGGTGGTCAATTTTCGTTCGATATTTTTATTGGATATCTCTATGGCAGTTATCTTTTAGAGTAATTGAGCGAGGTGATCAGTTAATTGCTTGTTACTCATGATGGGGTGTCGGCCAAAACCCTTACCTCCTCTAGTGGGCATACACTAAAAACTCGAACTCGATTTTCCTAAGCTCGACTCTAAGGTTTGAACATACCTCAATATGGATGTATGATCCTATTTCTATATGATGTATGAATGCTGCAAATTTTCAGATTTAATTAGAATGAAAACACAAATATGGAAATTCAGATTTATATCTCACGGGACTAAATTTGAAAAATCAGGTTAGCAATTTCTATGGGATGTAGATCTGAAATTATCTAGACAATCCTAGATGAGAAAACAGATGATCCTAAGTTCAAATAACTCGATCTAACAAAAATCATGCAAAACCTAAAGCTTTGATACCAAATTTGATGCAGGACAATTAACCACTTGCTCTAAAAGCTCGAACTATTAGACCATGGCGAATCAATCCCTTTTATCCCATAGCCCAAGCCCCACATCTCATGGGTTAGGACGTCGGCCAAACCCCCCTCGGGGACCCCAAATCACATGGGTACTGCCTCACACAGGTGGGGCCCGCCTCACACGGGCCGCCCACCCCGAGTGTGCCCCTGCATCCCACAGGCAACCCCACTCGAGCCTAGTGTGAAAATGCTCCTGCATTATTATTCCATATATATCTTCCATAGAATTCCAGGAAACCCAAAAAACCTTTCTAGAGTGGATAAATAATTAGCAATGAGGATTCCAGAGAGGATTTGATGGCCCCCAACAAGGGCATCTTGAAACAGTGATATCATGGTGTTCGATTGAGTCCACAAGTTAACATCTTGGCTAAGATCTTATCTATGCTCCACACAAGTCTTGTAGGACGAAAGTCTGTGCACTCCACTACACCCTCCATAAAAAGTGGTGTTCTCATGTGTTACTCATTTGCTACTTCCATCACCTCTTATTTTAGTACCACCCAATACAATATGAGAGAAGCATTCAATTCCAAGCCAACAACTTTATCTCATGTCTCACTTCTTACTCATCAGACTTTTTTCTACCTGATCTCCCCAATTTGAAGGGGTTCTATCAAAATGAAGATCATGCTCCATCCACAGCAAAGCCTAAAATCCCAAAGGTTGGATTGCTAAATTGAGGTCCCACTTGTACAAAACTGAAAACTCAAGTGTGCCATATCCTCACCCGATGATCATTCACTCTTCCGTGTGCACATTATAAATGGTACACACACTAAGTGTGTCAGTGAGTTATTTGGTAATCTAGAAGCGTATGATGCCTGTTACGCAGCTACTCGGAAACTGTATATGTGGCATAGATTAACACAAATCAAACTGGACAAATTGTGGAACCTCCTCTCTGTAACTTGCCATCTCAAAATCAATTTGGTTAAGCAATTCTAACCTTTGATCTATGGACACCTTTTCGATGAAATAAGACCATCCGATATTTTTACATTTTAAACCATCCAATAAATGCCAACCAATCATGATAGTCAGATAATCAAATGGCCATATTTTTTTTGTTCATGACACATCTAAAGTAGGGCATATACTCTGGACACTTTGTCTTCCACATATGCAATTTCTAAGTAATTTCTTAGCGCGTGCCGATGCAGGCCAAGGGCCCACCAAGGCCCATTAAAGATTCATTTAGGATTTATAAAAGGGGGTGGTGGTGTAGGAGAAAATGATTCCAAAAAAAAAATCCAATTACAAGTTCCAATAAAGTTATTTCTTCCTCTCTACTCAAATATTCTTGTGAATGTAATTCTTGTCTACTCTTTGTGATTCAGTGCCAATATTTCATTGACTCAATAACCGTATTCCACCACATGCCTATCGTCCACCACTCCGCTAGTGTATGAAAGTTTTTCTCAAACGCATTTACACATTCTCCATGCATTCTTCATTAACAAAAGGAGACATCTGATCAGTTTGGTGTATATACTCCCACCCTAACATCCTAAACTTAAGAAGATTGGATAGGCGTGCCAACTGTTTTTTGGATGAATGATCATATGTGCATGAGATCCACACCATCCACAGGTGCACCACCTAAGCTTAGCCTTGACCCCAAACACCATATGGATCCAAAACCCAGGCGGTCCCATTGTAGGAAACAGTGTAAGATCATGCGTAAATCTGGTGTACCCCACCTGAGTCTCAGAACAGCATTTTAGAACATCCCATTCAGCCTGGTGACTTGTCACAGATGAATGGACTGGATGGCATTATGAACCACAGTGGCCCCACACTCAATTAATGCCAGTGACTAATTCCAACTCTTCCCTACAATGCGGCCTACCTGAGCTTTGTGTCAGCCTGATCTTTGGGCAGGCAACGCACCTGATGGATGGAATGGATCTCATAGACATCATTCCCCACGTGTCTCTTGGTTAGTAGCAGGCACGTGCCCCTGTATACCTACACGTAGTCGGGCTAGCGAAATTCTTTTCTATATCTAGGGTTTATACGATCTAAGAAAATAGATACATACATGGAATATAGAAAAAGATAAATGCTCCTCATGGTGTTTGTATGACATCTCAGCCGTCCAGCAAGGTTGTCCCATCATGAAAATGGGACACCCCCAAAAGTAGTTGGACCCAACTATCAGGTGAGGCAAACCATAGAAACCAATGAACAACCGCCCAAAAGACTCCGCATTCACGTGGGGCGCATCTAATGGTGGATCGACCTGGTTTTTGGGGTATCACATTTTCATAGTGGAACAACCTTGTTGGACGGGCGAGATGTCATAAAAAACCATGAAAATTTCTTTCATATATACATATATATATATATATATATATATATATATATATAATATATATATATATATATATATATATATATATATATATATATATATAAAGAGAAGGAATCACCTCGAGTTGGGTGTAGAGGCCATGGAGGCCGCGGGATTTCATGAAGAAATCGACGGCGTCGTTGGGTTCGGGACCACCGTGTTGATCAAAGGTGTGGGGCCTGAGGGCCCCACCAACGGCCTGTTGACCGCCCCTCGTGTCTGAAAAGCATCCGCCCATTGCTGCTGTTGCTGCCGACTACTATCTATCTCTCTGTCGTCTTTCTGTTTCCGTGGCTATACCGTGTATGCTTCGTTTTTCTTTTTCACGCGCTTTGGGAAGAAGTGCGTTGGCTCTAGGAAGAAACGCTTTAAACCCAAACATGCGCGTGGAAGCCTGCGCATTTTTGAATTCGGGGACGCGGATTGCGTCCTACCCCTGCCCGGACGGTAATCCGTCCGGGCAAAGCTCTGTGGGGCCCACCGAGATGTAAGTGTTTCATCCATGTCGTTAATCGTTTTTCTCGTATTATTTTAAGATATGAGCCAAAAGTGAGGGAGTTAAAGGTCTTGTGTTGACCACAAGGTGGGGATTGAACGCCCACCATAAAAAACTTCTTGAGAGCTGGAGAAGTTTCGGATCAAGCTGATATTTGTGCCTTCACTTCATCCACGTCTACATGACCTTATGAATAGGTTTTATGGTTAAAAAACATCACGGTGGCCCTTAAAAAGGTTTCAATGGTGGATGTCATTATCACTGCAGCTTCCTTTGGTGTGGTCCACTGGAGTTGTGGACCTTTTTTTTTTTTTTTCATACCTTAAAATGATCTGATAAAAGTAATGAACGGCGTGGATGAAACACTTACATCTCGGTGGGCCCCACAGAGCTCTGCCCGGACGGATTACCGTCCGGGCGGGGGTAGGACGCAATCCGCGTCCTTTCTTTGGAAAGTTGGACGCGGTTTCGGTGGATCTCTGACTCTGTGGCCCACTGTGATGTAATTTACACAAATCCACTCCGTCCACCCGTTCCAAAAATTACGGACCAGATCACGGAAAACAATGTTGATTGAATAACCAGCATTAAAAACTTCCTGAGGGCCACTGGAATTTTGATTTTCCATCAACCTGTTTATAAGGTTCCAAAGACCTGTACGAAGTGACTACACAAATATCAACTTTATCAAAACTGTTGTGCCCACAGCAAGCTTTTAACGGTCAATCACCTCTGATTCCTGTAGTATGGTGCACCTCAGATTTGGATCTAATTCATTTCTGGGTTAAGCCCTAAAATTAGCTGTCAAAACGGACGCACGGAATGGATCTAAGGAACAAACATCACAGTGGGCCCACGGTTAAGGATCCACCTAAGCCGCGTCCGGGAAAGTTCGTTTCGGTGGTCCCGTGAACTACTGAAATAGGATATTCCAGCGGATTCTTCGTGTTGGTCTTCGGATGACAACGAATCGGTCCCAGCGATGGTAGGCCTAAGGGCCCGTTTGGCCGGGCATGCCAAATAGAGTCGGTGATCTTATCCCAATCCCATCGATCTTAAGACAATCCACTGACAACAACATCGTTACATTTAAATCTCATCCAATCAACCCTAATCCGTTCAAATTTGCCTGGGACGCGTTTGATTCAAAGGATTCGAAGGGATGGGAAGGTTTAATCCTGGGATTTGCCAGGCGTGCTAAACAGACTGGATATAGCAATTCAGGGGTATAGCAATCCTATGGATCTCAAGACAATCCACGGACAACACCATCATTACCTAAAAATCCATGCCATCGACCCTAATGCCATTCAATCCCTTCCAATCCACCCGGCCAAACGAGCCCTAAGGAAATCGTTTGATAGAGCTGGCATAAGGTAGTGTCATCCATCTCTCCAGTTTTCACTTGGTAGGGTGATTTGCCAATCGGATCCATCCAAGTATGCGTGGATGGGATGATCCTATCTGCCTGATCCATGACGGTTTTTTTTTCCCTTTCTTTACTGAGGTTTGTTATGGTAAAAATGTGTCAGCCAATAAAGGTCAGGTCCGAGGAGATAAGATCGATCAAATAGCGGACTTGGTTTAATACTACTACCGACTAAGGAACTAGCTCGAACAAGCCTCAAGACCACATCAAGGATAAGTTGGGGAACCTAAGGTTGACTAAGCCCCACTGGTCCGTCGCAAAGCTGTCAAGTCAGCAAAACCCCGCGTCGGTACAACATCGTCCCAGGGCAGTGAAACCCCAGGTCGGTACAACATCGTCCTAGGGCAGTGAAACCCCAGATCGGCACAACACCGTCCTCTAAGGTTTCGACCTTACTCGAGATCCCAACCGAAGATTTCGGGAGACCATCGCAACACGGATCTCTCCAAGATCTCGGAGAATATCTATGACATACTAGGGATTCGAATCCCTCTATGGTACGTCCCTACTAAATAGGGAGATCTCCTCTACTTCACCACCTCTCCTCAATTATAAGTAGGAGCATCTCTAATGGTGAAAGGTACGTTCAATTTTAAGCCTTAAACCCAATCTTCAACTAGACCCAGATTCTTTAGCCTGACTTTGGCATCGGAGGGTCCCCTGTTTAAGCCAAGGTCTCCTTTATCCATTTCATGTGTAGACACTCAAAGGTCCAGGGAAGGCTAACCAATTTTCCGCATCAACAGTTTGACACCGTCTATGGGAACAACTCCAAAGTTGTTCTCTTTGTCTACAACAACTCAACGATGGCAAATGGAAAAAAAAAAAAAAAAAATTTAAAAAGGCTCTGGCCTCCACTATTGCACCCCGACCTCGCATCACCAGAACGGTCTGTCAACCATCAGGATTCCTCTTCCCAACTCCAGGTTGATTATGTGCTTGCGGGGCCGATGGAGCGATCCCGGAATCGGAGAGGACAACTTATATCCCTCGAGCAGCAAGTTGAGACATTAAATAATAACATGAACTCAATGAAATAGATGTTGGAGCAATTACAGCCCCGTCTCGCCCATAGGGCTGGACAAGTAGCAGGACCGGCAGTTCCAGAGGTCGTTGAGCCATCTGAGGTGCCTGCCGGTTCCCGAAAAAGTCGGCAAGTCGAAACATCAAGGCCAGCCCCTTCTCATGTCTCTGGTACTGTCGCACTAGCTACCTCCGACTTGTGTCACGAGTTGGAGAGAAAGAGGAGCGCCAAAGCCCCTGAGGCAGTGAACGACGCAATGGCCTAGACCGGCGACCCTTGGAAAGTCGAGCTCAACAACATACGAGGTTAGATCGGTGATATACGCCATGCTTGCCGAACGAATGTTTTGACTTCAGTGGAGGCAATACTGGAAGAAATTGAGTCACCATTTACTGCTAACATCATGCACGCCCAACTTCCACCAAGATTTCGGATGCCTCAGATCGCCCCGTACTCCATGTAACACCCCGGATTTCGGGGGTCGAGTAAATCCTCTACTCCCGATTTTTCGAGTGAAACTTATGCTTTACGGAAGCGGGATTTTACAGTTCATTTCACCTGGCATTTGAGCAGTTCATAAAAGTAAAACAGACTATGCGATATATTGTTTACCTCCAAGTGCAAAGGTTCATAAATAGTATCCTGTGAATACAGGGTCGATCCCATAGAGAGATGTTTTAGGAGAATAAAAAAATCAAATGCAAAACTAAGTAAGTAATGGAAACTAAACGGATGCAATGATTTTGAAAGTTTTGAAGGTATGACTTTTAAATGGAATTCAATTAAATTAAAAACAACACCCAAGCTTCAAAGTTCCACACATAGGTTAATAATCCATAAATCATGATAACTTCGATAACACAATTATGATCCGAGAACTATGGTCGGCCTAATCAGAAAATAAAACAGTTCAAATATTTTTAGTAAATGATATAAGAGATTAGATAATCATATATAAGCACCATTAACGTATATTCTCAAGCGCCAGTGATTTTAAGCATTTAATATTCATGAGATAATGAATCAAATAATGTAACAGGTTGAGAATATCTCTCATCTAAGAAATCTAATTGATTCAGGTTAAGCCGAAGCATCCACCATAGGAATCTCACATGATGGATCAAAAAACCTAAACCTAAATAATTGATAACATATGTACACCATTCATCTCATCATAAAAATAAAAATAAAAATCAATCATCATAACTTAAAGAATCATTAAACCCAGGTGCTTCCCTTCTAGCTTGGGCTAGAGGAAACTAGAAAAACATAACTAAATGGCAAATAGAAAGCAAGAAAAAATTAATAAAGATCTAAAAACTTGTAAAGAAAAATAATTTTTAAAACTATGAAACTTGAGAGCTCTCTAAAAACCCTGGATATGCTCTCTAAAAATCCTAGATATCTTCCAAAAGTCTTTAAGAAACCTCTATTTATATCCTAGCTCGAATAGATTCGCAAAACCGACTCTATTTACACAATCTGCGTAGACACCGCAAAACAGTTCGATGTTATCGAACAGCCTTCGATGTCATCGAAGACTGGCTTCGATGTCATCGAAGTTAGTTCGATGTCATCTAAGAATGCATCCGGTTTGTCTAGCAATCAAATTCAATTTTTCTGTAATTCTTCGATGTCATCGAAGACTGGTTTCGATATCATCGAAACTACTTCAATGTCATCTAAGCTCAGATCTTGCGAATTTCTGCACTTCCTTCCTTTTTCACTTGGTTTTCTTTACTCTTGGGGTCTTGAAATCTTCACTCTTGGTATCCAAAGGTCCATTCTTTGCCTTGTGATTCTTGAGTATCAAATCCATACTTTTAACATTCTTTTCAATTTAAGCTCTTAAACTCACCTTGAAAACGAACATGTATAAAATATACCATTAAGCATTATCATGTTCATAAAACCAACATATAAATGAGGGAAAATATGCAATAATTGAGTCTCAACACCCCCCCAGCCATTCAAATAAAAATAAGAATAAAAACTAATTATACAAACAAAATTAAAACAAAAACAAAAATCCTAACTACACCACTTTCACAGGTAATCTCGATTGCATTTAGCATATGCAACAAGCCTTTAAACCCCCTAGGTTTTCCTTAGTAGACAAGTTATAGTCTCGCGAGGGTTTCCAGAAATGTTACCCACAAACATTGAAAACATGAAAAATAGTTCAAAATTCAAAAATTTATACAATTATGCCTCCATTCATCATATGAATTCCAAAACAAAGCAACACTTGTCCTAAGTCTAAAGTTAGTTAGAATCTCAATTTCCTAATCCATTACATCATTGAGTTCAGAGACGTAATCAAAATTTAAAACAGTTATAATCCAATATACTTAGGTGCTTGGTGACACTAGTCTAACTTTGAGAAATATGCATGTTCCATATCCTAACTCATTTCAATCATCCTAAGAATATGAAATCTTTAGTTATCTCATTTCCTTCATGCCCTTTCTTCTTTTATCATCATATCCTCATTATTATAGATCACCCTTGGATGAAGATTCCCACCAGGTTTGCATTATAACCTAAGGTATCGTAATTGTAACGGTAACAGTATTGGATACTTAGGTATCCTTACTCCGGATTACTGACACGATTGTTATGATCATTACATTCATGCTCTATAATAAAATTTTCTCTTTTTTTTCTTTAATATTATCTATTTTAAGCATATGTAAATGGTACTAGTTCATTCAACCTTGTTTGAATCAAAATTTGTTATTATAGTTCACATATCATATTCATCACTTAGTTAGCTATGGTGTATTGTGAATTCAGTACATCAAATTACAACTCGCTCTAAACTAGTGATTAGATAATTGAACTCAAGTCTATAATTTTTAATTATCGGAATTCTGACTACTATCAACCTCGACTACGTATTAACTTTGCCTTTGAAATTCACATAATATCATGTTCACGCTCTTGTATTAAAAAAAAAAATTATTTTGAAAAAATTTCCCATAAACTAAAAAAAATTCAAAAGTAGACTCTACTATTCCTAAAATATAAACTCACATGGATGACTATCCACACCCCCCAACCTAAAATCTACATTGTCCTAAATGTAATGATACATGTAATGCAGAAAATATGAGAACAATAAAAATAAAAGAAAGGATGGATAGTACCTGCCATGAAGAACTCATCTGTAAGGTGACACTAAAAAATGAATATTATACAAATCCTACACAAATGCTTCGTCAGACTAGGAGCATCAATCTGAATATTTTGGCTTATGAAGAGAGACGGACTCCTCTCCCAAATGAAAGTTTTCCATATAAGGCTTCAATCTTTGACCATTAACCTTATACACATTGTCATTACGTGGATTCTCAATTTCAACAACCCCATAGGTATATACATTCTTCACAATAAAGGGGTCTGTCTATCTTGATCTTAACTTTCCCGGAAAGAACTGGAGACGGGAATTGTACAATAGGATATTTTGTTGAGGTTCAAAATTCTTCCTCGAGATGTTTTTGTCATGGAAAGCTTTGGTCCTCTCTTTGTAGATTTTAGAGTTTTCATAAGAGTCTCTCCTCAGCTCCTCTAATTCATCCAACTTTAACTTCTTTTGTCCACTTGCTTGGTCCATATCAAAGTTTAACTTCTTTATTACCCAGTATGCTCTATGTTCCAATTCCACAGGCAAGTGGTATGCCTTCCCATACACCAATCTGTATGGGGACATTCCAATTGGGGTCGTATAAGCAGTCCTTTAAGCCCATAAAGCGTCGGATAATTTAAGGGACCAATCCCTCCTATCTGGCCTTATAGTTTTCTTCAAATTTTATTTGATTTTTCAATTAGAAATCTCAGCTTGCCCACTCGTTTGTGGGCGGTATGGGCTGCTCACTTTATACTTGATGTCATATTTCTTCATCAAAGCCTCAAATGTCCTATTACAAAAGTAAGACCTGTCATCACTAATGATGGCCTTTGGAGTTCCAAATATAGAAAAAATATTTTCCTTGAGGAATCATATGATCACTTTGTTGTCATTGGACCTACTTGAAACTGCCTCAATCCACTTGGAAACATAGTCCACACTAACAAAGATATAAAGAAATTCAAAAGAAGATAGAAATGGGCGCATAAAATCAATACCCCAACAATAAAAAATCTCCAATGGTAAAATAAGGGATAAAAGCATCATGTTGCGCTCGGGACACTCTTCTCAATCTCTAACATTTAGCATAAACAACACAGAAAGCATGGGTGTCTTTAAACATGGTGGGCCAGTAAAACCCATACTGTAGGATTTTTGTAGTGGTTTTCTTAGCAGAAAAATGGTCACCACATGCTTCCATGTGGCAAAAGGAAATAACACTCTGAACTTCATTCTCTGGGACACAACGTCTAAAAATTTGATCAGTCTCATATTTATATAAATACGGGTCATCCCAGAAGAAGTTCCTAACCTTGGTTTTAAAATGCTTCCTATCTCATGACTTCCAATGATATGACATTTTTCCCGTTACAAGATAGTTCACTATATTTGCATACCAAGGCAACTTGGAGATCGCAAATAACTGTTCATTAGGGAAAGAGTCCTGAATATGCATCTCCTCAGTGGAATCATCTAACACCAATCTGGAAAGGTGATCAGACACTATGTTCTCTACTCATTTTCTTATCTTTTATCTCTAAGTCAAATTCCTGGAGTAAGAAGATTCATCTCAAAAGTCTCAGCTTTGTATCCTTCTTAGATAACAAATATTTCAAAGCCGAGTAGGCTGTGAAAATGACCACTTTGGATCCCAGCAAGTAGGACCTAAACTTATCCAAAACAAAAACTACTGTAGGTAACTCCTTTTCAGTTGTCGAGTAGTTCACTTAGGCCGAGTTTAGAGTTCTACTCGCATAGTGAATAACGTATAGCTGTTTATCTTTTCTTTGGCCCAAAACAGTCACTATGGCATAATCACTTACATCGCACATTAGTTCAAAAGGAAGTGTCCAATCTGGTGGACGCATGATAAATGTAGTGGAAGGGATGATTTAATTTTATTAAAAGCACTTGCACACTCATCTGTCCACTTAAATGGTATATCCTTTTGAAGAACATTAGTCAAGGGTCTAGTAATGGTAATAAAGTCCTTTATGAATCTTGTATAGAAACCGGCGTGCCCTATAAGTGATCTAATATCTCTAACAATTCGGGGAATAGGTAGATTAACAATAATGTCCAGTTTGAGCGATCTACCTCGATTCCATTTTTAAGATAACATGCCCCAAAACAATTCTCTTTTGAACCATGAAATGACACTTCTCCCAATTTAAGACAAGGTGTTTCTCTTCACACCTAGATAAGACAAGAGATAAATTGTTAAGACACTCCTTAAAACTACTCCCAAATACAGAGAAGTCATCCATGAAAACCTTAAGAAAATTCACAACCATATTTGAAAAAATATTTAACATACACCTTTGGAAAGTCGATGGGGCGTTGCATAATCCAAATGGCATCCGTTTGAAAGAAAACGTGCTAAATGGACAAGTGAACGTGGTTTTCTCTTGGTCTTCCAGGGCTATCTCTATTTGGTTATATCCGGAATATCCATCAAGGAAGCTATAGAATGAGTGACCTGCTACCCTCTCTAAAACTTAATCAATGAATGGTAGAGGGAAATGATCCTTCTTTGTGACCGTATTCAATTTTCTATAGTAAATGCAAACATGCCAACCTGTGGTGACACGTGTTGGTATGAGTTCATTATTAGATTTTTGCACGATAGTTATTTCGGATTTCTTTAGAACTACTTGGGTTGGACTCACCCAAACATTATCGGATATTGGGTAGATGATTCCCACATCCAACAATTTGATCACCTCATTTTTTACAACTGCCATCATGTTTGGATTGAGACACCTTTGAGGTTGTCTAATTGGTTTGGCGTCCTCATCGAGATAGATCCTATAGGTGCATATGGAAGGGCTTATACCCTTAATGTCAGAAATGGTCTAGCCCAAGGCTCCTTTGTGGTCCCTTAGAACATTCAATAATTTAATCTCTTAATCCTTGTCAAAAAATGAAGAGATCACCACAAGATAAGTTTCATTTTCACCTAAGTATACATACTTAAGCTCATTTGGTAGTGGTTTTAGATCAAGCTTTGGAGCATTGGTTGGTGATGGCAGTGGTCGCAAGTCCTCGATAGACAAGATTTGAGTGCGCAGTCTCCATCGATATATACCAATGTCCTGTGTGGTAGTGCTCCAATTATCATTACAAATTTCAGCAAACACTTTTTCTAAATCAGAATTTTTCAAGTCCCCAAAGACTTTAATCAATTCCTTAGATAGGCTAGGTTCCGATTCCTCTTCCTCTATCAAACAGTCCATAAAATTCAGCTTATGAATCTCATTATTGTCTATGGGTTGCTTACATAGATTGAAAATATTGAGCTTTAAGGTCATGTTACCAAAAGACAACTTCATCATTTCATTCCTACAATTGATGATTGCATTTAAAGTTGCTAGGAATGGGCAGCCTAAAATAATGGGAACTTGAGCGCTAGCATTTACACATGGTTCAGTGTCTAGTACAATAAAATCCACGGGGAAGTAAAATTTCTCTACTTAGAGTAACACGTCCTCTAAAACTCTCATTGGTACCTTAATAGAGCGGTCAGCGAGTTGGGGTGTAATCGTGGTTGGTTTAAGCTCGCCTAACCCCATTTGTTGGTAAACCGAATAAGGTACTAAGTTGACACTTGCACCCAAATCTAGTAAAGCATGCTCAATTTGAAAATTCTCAATAATACGAGGAATAGTGGGACTTCCGGGGTCTTTGTATTTAGGTACGACCCTTTTTTGAATGATAGTGCTCACTTTCTCAGTGAGGAAGGCCTTCTTGTGTACGTTTAATTTCCTCTTCACAGTAAACATGTCTTTGAGATATTTATCATATGATGAAATTTGTCTAATGGCATCAAGTAGATGAATATTGACAGTAAATTTTTGGAGCACATCCAACACCTCTTAATATTTCATAGGGACAGTTGGGTTCCAAAGTCTAGATGGGAATGGAACTGGATGCTTATGTGACTTAGTCTCTTTATCCTTTTATTGTTGTAGATCTTGAACCATAGCCGGTTCATCATTCTCTTGAGATGATGGCTCATCCTCCGGTATTTCTACCGGTTGCATTAACTTGTTATCGACCTCTTTTCCACTTCTCAAGGTAATGATGGTATTAGCCTGTTCACAATGTAGCTCACTTGGATTTGCGTCTCCAATGAAATGTGTATTTCTAAGGTTTGACACGGGTTGAGAAGGAAGTGTGTCTTTTTCCCTAGCATTTAGTTGAGTCTCAATCCTAACCACGGCCATCTTTAATTCCTGATTTAACTAGATTACAGACTGATTCATTTGAGCTTGAGAGTTTATGAATGCGGTCAATGCATCCTCCACAAATGATCGCTTTGGTAGGGACACATATGGTGCATTATTAGGTGCCCCAAAAAAATTATTTTGTGGAGGCCCTTGAGGTGCATTGGGTGCATTAATTTGTGGTTCACTCATCTAACTAAGATTAGGATGGTTACGCCAATTTGGATTGTACATGTTTCCCATTGGTTGCACAACTGGCCTTTGGTAGTTATTTATAGCATTTGCTTGCCCATGCTCATGCATGATATCTTGTACAACTAGGATTGTTGGACAATCCTGTGTCATGGTCGGCACCACCACAAATGCTATAAAAATTACCTAAGGAGGTGTTTGCTGTAATCGCATCAACCTTCCTAATTCCAAGGCTTCAACCTTTCTAACCAATGCAGCGAATTTTGCATTAAGGTCGTCTTCCTCTCTTAGGACGTACATCCCCGTTTTCCCTTTAGGAATGGGTCTAGTTTGGTCCGGTTTTGTAACATCTCGGATTTTTGCCAACCTGGGATTAGACGTCCTTAGGCAATGGGTCGATCCTAAGACCTTATCAACTTGTCAAAACTCAATCCCACAGTCTAAAATCTCTCCTTAATCCATTTCCTTCACAAATCCCACCCTTCACCACCTTGCTCCTTAAATTTTCAAAGTACTTTCACCCTAGACACTATCTTAAACTAGCTAAGTAGTATACCTTGGATCACTTTATATACAAACTACAAAGGCCCAGGTACCACCTCAGACAAAAATCTTACAGGACTAAACCCTTTAGAAATTAAGTGAGATTAGCTAGTGTTAAACTAGAGTGCCTGTGAAATTAGCACCAATCACTTTAAATATGATCTGTAAGACCCAAAACTTGTAAAAACATTGACTCTAGGTTACCCTAAAGTTTAGGATCAAACTCATTACCCGGCTACTCTCGGGAATGACTTGAAACTTCGTATTAGGTCTAGACCGCACATCGGAAGTCCGATTAACACGAAGTTAAGGAACTAGGACCACCTCACTGGGCTTGACAACCACCTCGGAAATCAGGTCCAGTCGATGTCCCACGGCCATTCGCTTGAGTCCGGAGCGAGGGAGTGTGAAAATCACTCTTTCCTTTACAAAATAAATATCTGGAATAGTGATCTGGCACCATTCGCTTGCGGATCAGTATTAAGCAACCAGACTGTCAGAATCAGACCAGATTACACCCTCGGATCAAGAAAAATTTCAGGAATATTTACATGTACTTGGAATTTCGGATCGTGGCCCACCGACGGTTGAACTGAAAATGGTCCGCCACGTGCGATCTGGGAATCCGATCGAGTCAAAAGCGTAATCTCACGTAGATCCATGTATTGAGAGCTTAAGTCTGACGTTTGGCTCAAGGAGGGCCACCAGAAACCCTCTTTTGAGCTGGAAAAGTGTCGAAATACCTATAATAGTCGTACCCCTTGAACATGAGTCTATTTCGGTGAGTTTTGAGACTATATAAGGACCTTAAACCCTCTCTCATGGCAGCTATACGAATTTGAGATTTGAGAAAGAGAAAAGAAGGAGAAAGTGTGGGAGTTGTGGGAAGATCTCCCCGCCGCTCTACCCTGCTGCTATCGGTGCTTAACCACCTCATTCTTGTCGCTTTTCCGGTGATTCCGGCGTCATTTCTAGGTAATAAACCCTAACCCTAACCTATTTGGGGGATTTGATAGTTGTAGGTTATGAAATAGCTAACCTATTTCCTTCTCTAGGTTGCCTAGTTGCCGTATACGGAAGCTAGACAAACCTATCGATTCCGTTGCGATTCTACGACAAAAGGTGCGGACTTTAGATGTATAGGTTATGGTTTTCAACGCTTTCAATGTCAGATAATGATAGATTCATGATCTGCATGCAATTGCACATGTACAAAGTGCTGTCTGTTTTCCGTTTCGATTAAAGATGAAAAATATGGAATTCTACATACTCTAGGTATTTGTAGAAAGTACGGTATACGTACATTTTTTGGAAATGTGTTTGACATGTTTATTTGTTGTATGGATATACGATATATGGATAAAATACTTATTTGGCGAAAGGATTCGCCTAAATACATGTTTTACTTATATACACTATGTATGTTGAAATTGTGTATTATAGAAAATACTGTATACGTATAAATTTTGGAGATGTATGTATCATGATTATTTGCTGTAGTAGTATATTATACATGGATAAAATACTCGCTTGGCTAAAGGATAACCCTAATACGTGTTTTGCTAACATGCACCATGTATGTTGTAATAGTGTCTTCTAAGTGTTTGTGAAAATGACTGAATGAGTATTGAATTCTCATTCGTGCTCGCCATGACTAATTGTCATGGATTCATGATTGTTGTATTGGCGATACTCCTTTGACGAAAGGATTTGCCCTAAATCACGCCACGGCCAATATACACTATATATGCTAAAATGTGTGGCCCAAGTGTTTGTGGAAATGACTGAATGAATATGGAACTTGGATTCCTGCTTGCCATGACTATCCGTCGTGGGTGTACGCGTGTTATGATTGGGGCAACTCCCTAGTGAATTTGGCCTAATGCCTATGTGATCGACATATGTCATGTATGATGATGTATATTTGTTTAAGTGTTTCTTGAAATGTCTGAATGAGTAGTAGTTAGCAAATTGTAATGTATAAGGGTGTTGAGATATGATTCTCAACCTCTTTTAACTATGTGTATGATCTCCTTTGATGGTTGTGTGATTAGGAATTGAACATGTACAAACTCATGCTTGTGTTGTGATTCATAACATGCTCAACTGCTTTATGATTTTTGCTATGTAATGCATATGTTTAAATTTGTATTTACGTTGTATGATCTGCCATGGGTGATGGGGGAGCGGAGCAACGAGTGCGTGCAACAGCCCTGGCAGCCCTAAACGGATAATACCAGACCTTGATTGTATGAGTTGAATCTTGATCCATTACTGCTTTACTTATCTGCAATTGATTGTGTTTGGGGCTATGATTATAGTCCAGACAATTGGTACTAGAAGTGAATTCGTGGCTGTGATTCATTTGCCACGTGAGATGTGTTCGACGAACCCGAGTCGTACTTCGGTTGACGATAGTGGTCGGCCACGCGAGGTGCTTATGCGCTTCATATCGTTCAACTCGTTGTGCGCTCGAGCTAGCCGAGCTTGTCAAGTAACCCGATCTGTCTTATGTATGTTCACTATGTTTGGACGCTACTGCTTGAACCTAGGGTACCAAACTTACCAGTGAAATCTCTTTTAACCATGATACCTCGATCCGCTAAGACTCATGAGCCGGGCATGGTAGTATGGGACACGTGCCTACGCTGGGGCCACGTGCCTCCCCGTAGTGACCAGTGAGCAACCAGACTCGTGAGCCGATTTGGTGGTATGGGACACTATATTCGAGCTGTCGATACTTACGGCGAGAGCCGAGTACGGTGAGATCTGTACTCGTGCTGATGGGCGACGAGTCCTCCGTAGTGTCTTCGAGTATACTCTAAGGTCTGTGATTGGCGACGAGCCCTTCACAGCAACTAGAGCATGATTTGAGTCGAGTACGGTGAGATCTGTATTCGAGCTGACGGCCAGCGATTGAGCCAAGTACGGTGAGACCTGTATTCGAGCTGACGACCAGCAATTGAGCCGCATACGGTGAGATCTGTATCCGTGCTGACGGGTGACGAGCCCTTTGTGATGCCTTCGCTATGCCTCTCAAACCATAATATCGTATGAGATAAACTAGGACTGACGACCCTAGAATGGATCATGTTTGAGAATGATACAAGGGAGGTACCTTAGTTTCCCAATACTTCTGTTTAAAATGGACTAATAACAACTCGGTAATCATGCTCATCATCGCACCGCATGTGCCTAGTAGATGTGGAGCACTGAGGGAGGTATGCATCCGCGAACGTAAGATGATGTCGCATGAGGGTGGTTTGGCAAGGGCATACATCATGTTATTTCATACTTGCATTAAATAAGAATAGTTAGAATTGTTTGATTGTACTGCTTTATCATTATTGCTTGACTGAGTTGATAACATGTTAACCTATGCTTTACTGTTCCACTGAGTTGATCACTCACTCCCACGTTACGGGATAGTGTTGTACACACCAACCAGATTTGTTGAGTTTCAGGTGATGACAATGCTTGTGAAGCAGAGCCGGACTACTTCTATGATGATAGGAGGAGTTCTCCTATCTGTATCTCTCTAGCAGGTCAATGAAGACCTGATATTGTATTGACGGGGCTATGGTACTTGGACAGGAGACATTACACTTCCTCACATTTGGTATATTTTAGAACTGTACTTGTAATTATTTAACCTGGTAATGTTATCACACTCTGGAGACTCATCATAGTTTATATATTTTATCTATCTATCAGTCTTCCGTTTGCAAATTTAACTGTCTCTGGAGTATGATATGTTGTTTTGGCTTAATCTCACTCATGTTCAATGCACGAATACAATCAACATTCAATCATCATTCATTTTGTTGCATAAGTGATGTTCTGGAACTCGGGAGTTGAGTTTATGCTCGACCCCCGATTTTCAGGGCGTTACAGGTTTAGCAGAGACATCCCATGTTTGAGTATTCTCTGCTAACATGTCTAGAAAATCCCAAGCCTTATTACAATCTTTGTCAAGAAAGGTTCCACCAAATCTCTATGAACTGACGGGTATCCATGGTGAGCCCCTTTCGGAACGCATCAATCAAGTGTCACAGTTCATAACCAGAGAACCCTGGAATAAACATAAATTTTAACGTAAGTTAATCAGTTAGCAAGTAAAATACGTCTATCCAGAGTACGGGACTACAACTGAGAAAAAAAAATCAATTCTAAAATACAAAATGTGTCGACTCTAAAATCGCATCACTGGCCCAAGGCAACCTGTAATGGCTCTCCTAGCAGCTGAAAATAGGAGAATTCCTCCTCAAAGTCCACGGACGCCTCCTCCAGCACGTCGGACTCCATGGTACTTACATATATGATAGGGTCTGGTTGGTGTTTTAAAACACCATACCAGAGTGTGAGTGAGTGATCAAGTGAGTGATTCTATTAACATCAAGTTACAAAAATTATCAATTCCATGAGCACAATTAATGAAAAGCAACATAAATATACAATCCCTAGATACTCTTGTTAATGCACATGTATGCTATTATGATATGATACATGCCCTCGCAATCCAACACTCCCTCATAGCGACTCTAACTCATTCGTAAATGGCCAACACTCCCTCATATGCGACCTCAACTCTTGAGTCGCCATAACCTATACTAATGCAATGTGATAAGTGATCATGTTAGCTGAGCATTTAGTTAAGTCCATTCATCCAGCGAGGTTGGGAAAGCTGAAACACCTCCACTAAATTAATGACCCTAACCCAATCACTAGGCCCAGGGCGGCCGTAGCGGCCCCATACCTGTGATCCTTAATCCATATTAGGGTTTACCACCCAGACGACAGCTCCCCAATCAATGTGAGGCTAACATTGGCCTGACCAACTGGCCCGACCGATCACTCAGGACTTGGATGACATAGCCTAGATGCACAGGGTTAGGCCGCCCATCGACGGGTGGAGGGCGCCCACAAATGATGTAAGGGTCGTCACCCAAACGCAATTATGGAATGGTCGCAGCATCATTACAGTTCGATGTATTACGCTCATAGCCTTATTGGTTACTCATTGGTCACTATGGGGAAGTTCGTCACTCTGGCGTACGCCAACAACACGGACACAGTGTCCCATACCACCATGCCTAGCTCCTAAGACTTAGGGATTGTATCACTAACAGTTATCAATAAACATCTCCAAAGTATGGGGGTGCTTCAGATTTAAGCAGACATGATCATACATGGTGGACACACACGGTTGGTCAGCTATTAGTCTAGTTCGGTTGACTCGGGCGAACCTTGGTGAAACCGGCATTGGGTGCAAGCATCTCATGTAGTCCGATTACCGTCGGTTGTCCACGTTTAACCCGGGTCTAGTCTAGGGCGACTGACTCAATTATGACTGCCCTCATAAATTTATGGTTTGCTGGTCAACCCAATTAACCAAATAACTGCAATTAATTAATATACCGATAAATTAATTTTCACAGCTATAGAAAATTGTACAAACAATGAATCGGAAAAATTCTACTTTGTTTGGGCATTTTATCGAACACACGGGCCTATTACCACTAGCATAGCAATTGATGCACAATAAGGCAAATTGAGTGCATAGGTAAGTGAGTAATAAAAAGCATGACAACAAATTAGCAAATTCAACCTATTCTAGCAACCAATTGAACATAAAGGCTTCATTACACACGGATAACAATTCATGAAAAGTAAACGGGTCATACGAGTATGCACAAGTTAACATATATTCATCTATTCATAACACAAATTATTAATCGTGACACAGGATTCGATAAATGGCAACATGGGGGTAATGGTCCGTACCTTGGAGTGGTGCGTCAACTTTCAGACCCGTTCCTAGGGATAAGGTCCCATAAATTAACTCACGGCACCCTGCACCAGTGTGGTTAGCTCGTAAGGGCACATACAATTGGCCCTTAAGGCCTAAAACTCGAGGAAACACTCGATAGTTACCTTTACTCATCGTTGAGGCAATTCCGGCGGTGTGACACGATTGCGGCTACGTTGCAGGCTAGCGTTGGTGGGTAAATTCTCCAAACATCTACTCTCCTATGCCTCTTCTCCCCTCTTCTCCTCTCTCTCTCTCTCTTGTTACAAATAAAAATTCGTATGGGAGTGAAATGGTGAGAATGAGGGGCTATTTATAGTGCCAGAATGTGAACAAATAGCCCTTATGCCCCCTTTTCTATTAAACTTATCCTGGGGGAGGGTGTTTCTATCACGCCCCAAACTCGGGAACCGGGCTCACAAAATTCCTGATCGCCGAATCCGGCGCCGACAGCCTCCGATCCTGGGATGCTACAAGGAGGATTTCCAATATTAGTTTGATTCGTAGTTAGCATAACCAAAGGCATAACCCACAAACAACAACTAAAAACTCCATTACATTTCCACTATGATTAAAAACTTTATAAGTACAATGAGCATAAAGGAAAATACAATGATAAAGGATGACAAGCTCCAAGACGATCTGCCACGCGCTCTAGCCTCAGCGCTGCTGCGGTCCAACGTCACGTGCACGTAACGATCGTGCATAAGCTTATAGAAAACTTAGAGGGTGGTGAAAGTGTGTGCGCAAGGTAGTAATACAGTTATGCAGTATCAGAGTAATGCGGAAATGCAGATGAGTCCATGAATACCGTTTGCCGTACCAAGGCTATGCGATGCAAGGCATGAATGATATCGGCCATACCAAGGCCATGCGATGCAAAGCATGAATGATGTCGGCCATTCCAAGGCCATGCGATGCGATATGCAACTCAAGTATACAAATCCTCATCTAAGTCCACATATCAATATAGCTTAAATCTGGAATATCACCGGGGTCTAGTACACTCTGAACCAGATTGTCGCCCCATCGCGCTCAATAAGACGAGTGGAAGAGACCTCACCATCCACCTGCCAATATCGGGCTCGGCTCGTCGATAGCGGACCCATTCCTCGAGCTGGTCAAACTCAGCCTAGCTTTGCCCCCTCCACTCGGGCGGGTAAGGTCGCACCCCCTTCTAACCGACCACGACACAGTGGAAAGCACAACCTTCTGGTAATCGGCACTCGGCGCTCATGCACCCACTCAGTCTTGACGCTGGAGCAACCTCTTGGTACCATAAGGGTTTTAGGGACTTTCACCCAGGGATATCTATAGCACCCCATGTAGAACAAGATTTTCGATATCCAATCCTGCCAACCACGATAAGTTTGTGGCGGCTATGGCCCTGATGTCACTAGGGCGTACTATATACATGTCACACAATGCGAGATGCATGAATCACGCAATCCAGTCATACAACAATCATGTGCGTACTGTGCACTCATGTGGGTATCTCCCTTTACCAGGGAGTCCCATAACAATCTGCCCAAAGGCCTGTACTATGATCAATCACTCATCTCATTACAAGCATGCAGATGATGCATATGGACATGTATTATGATGTTATGTTGTCACATACTCATAATTGATATCGATAACCGGCGTCGACCTCGGCAATTGGCACCGATAATCAGCATCGATAATCGGCACCGATAATCATGGTCGATAATCGGCGTCGGTCGTGGTTACGAAGTCATTCGTCTACAGCGAATGGGGCCCACTTATTTGGGTTAACCCATGAAGAGAATGACCTAACAAGGCCTAAGGGAAGGTCACAATGAGGACATCTAACCATCATTGCCCATCAATGTGGACATCAAACCATCATTGCTCCCAAGGCATGACTGCCAAAAACATCATTACATACATCATGGTGGAATCTCAATCAATGGGCCGAATCAAACGGCTGAGTCAAATGGGCCAAATCAAATTGGGCCGATTCAAATGGACCGATTCAAATGGGCCGACCAAATGGGCCGAAACAAATGGGCCAACCAAATGGGCCGTTTCAAACGGGTTGATTCGAATGGGCCGATCAAATGGGCCGAATCGATGGGCCTCATGAATATCAAATCGGGCCCACCCTTATGTATATTCGAGATCCGACCTATTCACAAGTTAACATAGAGATCAAAGAAGTAGAAACAATATTGGGAACTACGGTGGCCTATAGAAGTTTGAACGGTGGATGTCACGGTCCATTATTTAAATGGTGGGGTCCACTTGAACTTTAGATTTGATTCACTCATTCTCCCATGCCATAAGATGATCTCATAAATGGTTGGACGATATGGATGCAACACATGCATCATGGTGGGTCCATAGACAAACGACATGGATGGAATAGGTGGGTGCAACACGCACCATGGTGGGCCATACATGGCACTGTCCAGATGAACGGTGCAGATGAAACACATCTAGTGGGTCCCACCAAATAAACAGATGAATGGACGACATGTGTGATACACACATCATGTTGGACCTACATATTGCTGACGTTTAAAGAGAGAGAGACGAAGAGAGAAAGAGAGAGAGAGACAGAGAGAGAGAGAGAGAAAGAGAGAGAGAGAGAGAGAGAGAGAGAGAGAGAGAGAGAGCACGTGTTGTTTCTTTCTTTCTTTCTTTCTTTTTCTGTCTTCTCTTCTTTTTTTTTCTTTCTTTTTCTTTCCTGTAACTCAACAGAGGTGGGTCCCACGTAGGGCCCACCCTCATGTATTATATAAATTATATAATATATATAATATGTATGGTATAATATATAATATAAAATATAATATATATATATATATATACTATATACTATATATATTATATTATATAAAAACAACAATGTCCAGGCCATCCACGGCCTGGACAGTCACGTGGATCAAGGGGAGGCCCCACACATGGGGTGTGTCCCATCGTCAGATGGACGGTGGACACAATACATGCATCATGGGGGGGGGGGGGGCATCTTATACGGATGGACGGCATGGATTCAACACATGCAACAGGGCGTGGCCCAACTAAGTGGATGGACGGTGTGGGTGGGTCCCATGGACCCCACCGTCCAATCACACTTCTCTGTTAGCCACCCTCACAGGGATTGAAACTAAGACCTCAGTGTTGTAGCGAGGTATCTCCACTCAGTCTGCCCGTTAAGCTATGGATTTGGGCGTCAGGGAGGGCCCCACACGAGGGGGTGGGTCCCACCATCCAAGGACGGTGGACACCACAGAGCATGGTGGTGTGGCCCACGCCAATTGGATGGACGGTGTGGATGGGTCCCATGGACCCCACACCCTTGTAGTACTCACACGTCAGCACACACTCCATGTTAGTACACACTCATGTCAGCACACACTCCATGTTAGCCACCACCACAGGGATCAATACCAAGACCCCCAGTGTTGAAACGAGGCATTTCACTTGGTCTGCCACCTGAGCTATGGGGTTAGGTGGGCCCACGTGAGATCACACTCCACTGGCAGCCCCACCCCCCTCTAGCCACATCAAGGTGGGCCCCCTATGGACAGTTAGGATGGCATAAAAACATCATGGTGTGTCTCACATAGATGGGGTCCACCGATAGATGGATGGATGCAATACACACATCATAGGTGGCCAAGATCATTGAAAGAGAGAGGAAGAGAAAGACACCGGCAAAGATGGAGGGGCCCCGCCACTATGGGCCCCTCTTTGATACAAAACCTACATCAAGGTGGGTCCCACATGTATATGGACCCTTAAATCAAACAAATGAATAGAAGGCAAAAACCAGGATCACCCACCACCTTCTTCTTGCTCCCTTGGCTTCCTATGCTCCTTAGCTTCAATCCCAACGGAGGAGATGGAGTTTAGATGGTTGAGATGGGAGATGAGAGGATAGGAAGTGGGCCACACAAAATCCTCTCATGGAGGTTAGAAAATGCTTGGACGTGAGGCGCTTGGTTGCTTGGAATGGCCTTGAGAAATGAAAGAGAGATTTGTAAGTAATGAGGGATGGGTGATGGATGTGGTGGTGATGGATGTGTAAGTGACTTTTTGACTTTTGTGGTAAATGGTGTAAGAAAAGTATGTGCTTGTAAGAAACTTTTTGACTTTGGGGGTTGCTTGGGGAAGGGTGAGAGGTGATGTGTACTTGACATGTACTTGACATGATGGGATTGATTGATTGATTGATTGAGGTGACATCTCGTAGAGATTCTCTCGAAATTCGCACCCGCGGCGTTTTCCTCGCACAGAACGCTGGCCCACATCTCCTGACCAGGGTATCGGATTGGCGCGCCAGACGTGGCATCGGAACCGCGGCAACGGCGCGGTGGCAAGGGTACAAGTCTCAGTTTGAGTCGATTCAGGTTGACGGCGTGTGACGCAGGGTCGCGCGCAAATGCGGTTAAGGGTCGAAGGTTGCCGGAATTCGACCAGGAAAACCGCGGAAGTCTACGGAACAGTACGGTCTAAGATACGGGTCTTACAGTTTCTGACTTACAGGGCCTCAATGGAGGCCCACGGGCTCATTCGCACCAAAGGGTATGTATCCCACCATGGGATCTATATTATAGCACAATTTGGCAGCAAACGGACACTTCGATAAAGCGTGGGGACCCCACTTGTGATAGACGGACCTTGGTGATCGATTAAGGCCGCGATTATACGGATATGAGAAGGAAAATATCCTTAACTCAAACATCGAGTTTGATCGCAATGTAATAGTTAGAAGGTCGCAACTTTGCGAAATAGTGAGAGGTCTATTTCACTTAAGTTTTCACATTTCAGCTTAGAGGATTCGCTCGTTTCAAGCACTTAGCTTTTGACCCAAGTTGAGAAGTTCTGGGCACTTTCTTGGTTCGCCACCCACGATGGGCGTCAAGCCCAGTAAGATGGATATTATTCTATAGTTTTGGAACTAGTGGCTTACTAACGAGCGATCTAGAGTTCGTTTAGATAATCAAGGCATTTCTGGAATGAATTAGGTATCAAGATTTCTTGTGTGCAATTATTAAGATTTGGATTAACTATGTTCATAGTGTGGCCTACTCGTAATGAGCGAAAATGGTGATTCGGTCATGATCACTCTAGACCGTTGGTTCTTAGGCTAAATGAGTAACTGGGTTGATTTAGTTTATTAATTAAGATCCAACCCATAGTTGTTTTGGCTTTAGGTAAGTCTTTATTTAGTTATGGTTGTCTCGATTGGTTAGTGATAGGTTGGCTAGATTTGGGCCCTAGATGAACAAATCACGAGGCTAGACTTAAGGTTTAAGTGATTGGGCGGATTCGTTAGCTTTCTATGGTTGATTAATTGAATTCGTGCGGTTCTTTATTGGTATCACCTACGTATAGACTCACCTCGAGCGTAAGGGTCTGTAAGTGACGATGTAAGCTAGTTATATATATATATATATATATATATATATATATATATATATATATATATATATATATATATATATATAATTTAAGGATTTTTTAGCAATTCCAAAATAGCGAAAATTCAGGACGTTACACTCCGGAACCACTGACCTAGCCGAGCACTTGGAATCATTTAAGGCGTGGATGGAACTCAATGGCATATCGACCACAGTCATGTGCCACGCATTTTCCTTAACCCTAGCAGGTGCAGCTCAGAAGTGGTTCTGGCAATTGAAGCCACAATCGATTAGCTCTTTCACATAGCTCAGCGAAGCGTTCATCACCAACTTTATTAAAAGAAAAGAGAGCCTCAAGTCGTCTTCCCATCTCCTCAATATCGTCCAGAGAGAAGGCAAGCTATTAAAAAATTACATCAAGCATTTTAACCTAGAAACGATTGAAATACAAGCACATTCAGAAGAAGTCGCTCTGACTGCCATGATGGGAGGCCTAAGGTAAGGAAGGTTCCTCTTCTCGCTCGACAAAAACCCCCCAACGATGACGGTCGACCTCCTCAATAAGGCCCAAAAATACTCTAACGTTGAAGAGCTTTTCAGCTTACGAAAAGCAGCTCGAAACAAGGAAGCTCGGCTGGAGAGAGGCGACCTAAGGAGGAGCCCACCTCAGCCAACAGTAGCTAGATAAGGAAAGATGATGAGCCACTCAGAAGCCAACACTCGAGCAGACAACCTGATAGCAGGTTCAGCTCGTACACTCCCCTCAACAGGACCCCCAAGCAGGTCCTCATGGAAGTCTAGGACAAGCGAATTCTCAAATGGCTGAACAAGGTGGGTGGATCTAACCTATCAAATCAATCAACCATTTTCGAAAAGGCCAAGGCTTAATAATTGAATGTATTTTGGTTGCGGGCACATGTTGAATTGGACCGTTCCTTTGGCAAGACTCACACAACCTTTGGCATATCAGATGTAGCCGGTCATCATTGTTAGCCAAAATTACTCATAACACCTAAGTATAAGCCTCATTTTCTTCCTACTTGGTGGGCCCCACATATCCCTTTGTGGACTTCTCCCATCACTAATAAGGTTTCTTTTTTTGGATAAACATCAGAGCAACACTCCATCGGCCCCTTTTTTGTATAATTCATTGTTAATCATGACATAATTAGTGGCCGATCTTCTCACATCCCTGCCGACCTTCTGATGGTAACCCATGAGAGGATATCTCCAATCCTCTTCTTCTAACTCTACCCAGCATATCTCCATGAGAACTTTCCTTTCGAAGACTAATAGTAGACACCTCCTCTGGACAATAATCATCCTTTTGGTCGATTCCCTCAAGACATCGAGCCCTGCTGGTAATTATACCATTTCGTTAGCATCCATGTAGTGTTCTCTAGTAATATACATTAGCTTGACTTCCTCAAAATTTTCTATCATCTTAGATGTCAAGGTGTAGTATGGTAACAGGGTTGTACTGGTAAATTTAAAAAGTCTACCATTTGGTTAATGATTAACTGTGAATCGCCCATAATTATCAAGCTTCTTGCACCTAATTCCATTAATAATTCTAGGCCGATTATCATTGATTCATACTTGGCCTAATTATTAGTGCGCACTCGAAATCCAATTGGAATGCAAATTCTTGTCGATTTCCATTTAGTGCAATTAAGATTATTTTGGCTCCTGATGCTTTGTAAGTCTTTGATCCATCGAAGATCAACTTTCATGGGATCAACTGTATGCAATACAAATCTAAAACATTTAGAGAAATTTGATCTCCCAAGTCAGACGGATGGTCGCCCAAGAAATTGGTTATAGCCTGACCTTTAACTGCTTTTTTAGGGACATAACAAAGATTAAATTCGGATAAAGCCAACACCTATTTGCTAATTCAGCCATTCAAAATCGACTGATTCAACATGCATTTTACTAAATCAGTTACTGCTATTACATTTACTCTTTCGGCCATCAAATAATGTCTTAATTTGGTAACCGTGAAGTACAATGATAAGCATAAATTTTCTATGAGGGAATAGTGTCTCTCAGTGTCGAAAAGTGCTCGGCTTAGATAATAAACTGCACTCTCTTTCCAGTCATCGTCGTCCTGTGTCAGGATGGCTCTGATCGATTTTGCCCATGTTGTAACATACAGCTTGAACAGTAGACCTTCAACTGGCGGCTTCATCAAATACTCCTTAATCTTCTTAAAAGCTTGCTAATGTTTTGCCTCCTATTTAAATTTAAGTCATTTCTTCAACTTTACCAATGGAGAGAATATATTGGTCTTCCCGGCACAGTTAGATATAAACCTTCGCATGAAGTTAACCTGCCCCAAGAACCATTACAACTCTAGTTTGTTCCTCGGTGAGTGAGCATTTATGATCGCTTGAGCCTTGTTTTGATCAACCTTAATCCCTCACTGATATACCAAGAATCCTAGGAAATTACCGGCTGAGACTCCAAAATCACATATAAGGGGATTCATTTTTTACTTATGGAGTCTCATCTGTTTGAATGATTTGCGCAATTAAGCAAGATGACTCTTTACGTTGGCCGAATTTACTACTACGTCATCAACGTAAACCTCCATAAACCAGCCAATCATATCGTGGAATATGGCATTCATCGCCCTTTGATATGTAACCCCTACATTTTTAAGCCCAAATGGCCTTACCACCCAGTAATAAGTTCCTAGAAGGCCTAAACACCTAAATGCCATTTTCGGTACATCATCCAGCGTGATGTAAATTTGATTGTACCCAGAATGGCCATCCATGAAGGACATAACTCGATGCCCAGTAGCCCTATCGATTAGTTGCTCGGCCACCGACATTGGATATTCGTATTTTGTCATTGTTAGGTTTAAATTTCTGAAGTCAATGCAATCTCGCAACTTTCCATTCTTTTTTATGACTATGACTAGGACTACATTCGAAACCAACCTTCAATAGCCATTTGATCTCTTCCTTTATTTTCTAGGTTACCTTCGCTGTCATTCGCCTGGGTGACTGTTTATGCAGCTGATACCATTCTTTTTATGGGTAGCCCGTGTTTGACTAAACCCCTATCGAGTCCTGACATCTCATGGTAATCCCATGCAAAGCAATTAGCAAATTCTTTGAGTAGATTGGTCAATTGCATTTTATCTCGTGGTCCAAGCAAATCACTGATAAACATAGGCATTGGGTCTTACTTAGTCCCTAGGTTCACTTCCACTGGAGGATCCTGAACTTGATCCTGAGAATCTTCCGACTTGTCAGGCGCCTCCCTAAGCTCCGTATCCTCTTCCTTGATTATGACAACTACATCGGCCAGGTTCACAAGATAATTGTCGTTGACATCTTTCAGGCTTTCTTCGAACCTTCTTATTCTGGCCGTGAAATCGGCCCAACACTAGATATCTTTTGGTGTACCAATCATGGGATCGCTTTGATGGTACAAAATAGAACCTGCTGAAAAGGAATAATGTCCTTCGAGACGGATCATTTCTATGATATCTTGTACTATGTTGTCTAGATTCTTTTTAATGGATATTCCAATTAGTTGGCCGTACTTATTTCTCCCAGTGAACTAAATTGGCCCTACCTCTTCACCATAGTAGTAAGCTTCATTTGCATTCGACGTGGCCAAGAAGGGTTTATTATCGGCCAAAACCAATTCAACTTTATACTAATTTCAAAAAATTATGAATTGGTGCAAAGATGATGGAATACATGCAAACGAGTGGATCCAATCTCTACCAAGTTGAGCATTATAGCTAGATGAGGTATCGACCATAAAAAATGGGGCCAACATTGTTTTAGTCCCGACAGTCAGGTTGACTTGTAGGACCCCATGAGCATTTGTAATGTAACCCACGAAATTACTGACTGTGACCTCAGATGGGATCAAATCGGTCGTTGTCTTCCCCAATTTTGACATTAATTCTCAATGGTAGGAGATTGACAGTAGCCCCATTGTCGACTGGAATCTTAGTGACTAGACATCCTTCAAGGTGACCATATATATATATATACAACGGCTTGAGATGTTGTATCATGTTGTAAGTGGGTCTTTCTATGATTACCCTTTTCGACGTGGCTCCTAATTCCACCGTAACCGTATTCACATGTGGTGTTTCATCTAACATAGGTTTCCCTTCAATTGTTTCCTCTGATGGAAAAGAAGCATGTTGTATCACCATAGGAGGGTTGAACTCCTCCATGTCACCTGCCATCTTACTTAGCTGGGCCGATTTAGCTTGAAAACTGGAAGGCAAGGTGAATACCATATTTCAATAGAACATGACGAGTGACAATGTCCCAAACACAATCTCCGTACTTGGACTTTGCCCCCTTGGTGTTTCTGAGCTCTCTTGAGTATTGGGATTTTGAATGTGCTCAGTGCTCTTGTCGGCTACAATATCGGACACTGTGGCTGTTGGTGAGACCACTTGCAATGCTTTGGCAGTCGCTACTAGTTCATTCACTAACCACTCGTCCCTTGGGAAACATTCATCACTGAGATAATCAGATAGATTATCGTATTTGTCTTCTTCTTTTGGTTCTGTCGATTCACAGGGTTGGTCAAAAATATTGGAATCATGTTCACACAACATAGGAGGTAGAACCACTTTGAACGTGTTAACAGCCACCTGTTCTTCAGGTAAAGAGATTCTCCAAAATGATCGCGGCTGTACTACTCTCAATCGGGGTATGTCTTCAGCCTTTGCCGATTCCCTCCTCATGGCGCTCTACGCCTTTACCAACGGCATTTTTGAGTTCAAGTTAATGCTTTTGGCACTGATGAAAATTTAGAATGCATGACCCGCTTCCAGACTCTCTTCTGAATTGCTGGAGGTTTAACCATTCTTTCATTTGATATCTCGCTTTGAGAGTAACGACCAAAGGGTGAAGGCGCCCCCTGCAGCCAATGCCGACTGCTATCTTTAGTCCCGGGAACCATGTATTGGCCTTCCAACCTTGGTTAAGGAGGGTCATCATTGAGAGTGAAATATTATATATTTCTCCCTCGTTATGCATTTGTGTTATAAACATGGATGCGTGTAATCGATCTAATTACTTATGTTTTCTCTTACGAGATGATTTTGAGGGCTAATGATCAGAAAAGGACGCTTAAAGCATGTATTTAATGCTCAAAGAGTTACCAAGTAAAAGATTGGATCGGTGAGGTCAGCATTGAAGAATTCAAGAGTCCGATATCCAAGGAAACTAAGCAAGGAAGAAAGAAAATTGAGGATTCAAAGTGCAGAAATCGACCCTTCAATGACATCGATGACACCTTCGATGCCATCGAAGTAAGTGTCGATGCCATCAAAGCCATCCTCAATCCAATTGTAAAAATTATGAAAATCTAATTTTGTTGATGGGCATATTCATGCACCCTTCGATGAGTGTTCGATGCTATCGAGAAAATCCACAAAATTGAAAGTTCGTTGCTGGTAAGTTTCTTGTTTTCATTCGGATCCTTCAATGGGAATTTGATGCCATCGAATATGCAAAAGCTGCGTAAATTCAAGTCAGTTTTGAAGTCGGTGCGATCGAAGGGTATATAAAGGGATGTTTTAGAATCTTCTAAACATGAATTATGGTAGAAGGAGCGGAGTAAGGAATTATGGAGCTTCAAGGAGTCATCCCTCCTTTTTAATCATTCGGTTCTAGTTAATTATTATATTTTTATGTTTGAGTTTTAGTTCAATCATGTCGATGGTTGGCTAATCTCTTAACTAGAGTTAAGAGGTAAAGCTTGTAGTTCTTATTAATATTTAGTTTACTTTTATTCAAGTTATTTGGTTTTCATGTTGAACAATTGATTAATATTTGGTTTGAATGAAGAAGTATTTCTAGTTTATTTTGATCTATTGTCGACTCCAAGCACATTGGATGCTTAGGAAGGCTATGAATATCTTCTTACCTATTTTATAAGGGATTGATTTATAGATTCCATTGATCTATCGTTGACTCCAAGTACGATAGATGCTTTGAATATATTGCAATCAAGTCGTTGATGCTTTATGAGGGACCCAATTTAATGGAAGTTTAAATATATTTTGAAGCATATGAATGATGATTTAACTGCTTTATTATCCGGCTGGATAGGATAGGACTTCGATTCCAATTGTGTGATCTAATTGAATCAAGTAAATTAACATTGAGATGACAATGAGTGAATCCTTGGCACTCTAGTATTTTATCTCCTTAAACCATTTTTTGTAATTCGTCAACCAAATATATCTTATGATTTATGGGAATCTTTATAAACTTTCCGGCCAACAGAATTTCAAAAATCTCATCGACTCATGTGATATCAAAAGTGTAAACTTTTTAAACTTTTTGTGCGGTCAATGCGATCGATTCCGCCTTGAACAACGTCAAACATATGAGTGGCTTCTTAGCTACCACTTCGACATTTACGACCTCGTAATTTGGGTCATGATAATATGTCCTAATTGAAGAGCTTTTTTTCCTAACACCTTCTTGCAAGAGTTCTTCGTATCTGAGACCTTGCTAGTCAGGTCATACAGGTCCATAAACTTTGTTCCAATGAACTTCTTAGGAAGTTTGTACTCGAGTTTGTCTTGTGCAGGCTGCACAAATTTGACAACCTTACATCTACTCTTTGCCCTTTTAAACCTAGTAATCTAGCTTTCACAGGTTTCTCCTGGTAGCTGTATAAAATGAGCGAGATCGGTCATAATTATTTCTCTATTCTTAGATAGAGAAAAAATTGAGCATGTAAATTTCTTTCATTTCTTGCCAAGTATTAATCAAATTTGACAATAGATTAGAATACCATGTAAAGGCCATGGCTATTAGCAAATGACCAAATAATTGGAGTTTGTGATAGTCATTATTTGCTAACTCCCCACATTACATAGTGAATCGGCCAACGTGCTCAATAGTCGATTGACCGAGATCACCTGAAAATAAGTCAAAATATGAACGATAATTCTGCGACAACGGATGCTGCTGATCGATCCACTTAGTATAAGGTAGACCAGAATAGTATTGCGACTAAGTACTTGGCCTGCAACTTCCTGGACCATTTGCATCTTTTGGTCGCGATCCACTTGCTAAGGTTCAACTACCAATGGTGGATCGAGATCGAATCGGTTTGGACCCTCTTAGAACAACGGATTCCTAGGGAATTGTTGGGGGTTATATCCTTTGTGTAAACCTTGATTTCAAATTTCAAGAACAAAATTCCTAGCCTCTCGCTCTGGTCATCTAAATTCAGGCGGAGGCAAAGTATTGCATATCCCTTAAACTGGAATTGGTGGCGGATTCCTCTGAGGAGGCAGAGATGGTAGCTGAGCCACGTTGCTGATGGAACTTCTCTTGGCATTATATTGTATTGTTGTTGGCATTCATTCGGCCATCATTGGCTTCAATCGATGCATGGCCTCAGTCAAGCTAACCATGTATCTATCAATGTTCTCGATTTAAATACGAAAATTGCTCAACTTGGGCCCTTCCGTATTCCTGAACATGTTGGATACTCAGTTGTACTTCGCAGAGTGCAACCGTTATCTCTTCTGGAAAAACGTTTAGAGAAGTAGACGCCCCTTCTTGGTTCCTGGTATAGAGTGTCGAGCTATTGTCCAGATTCAGTGTATCAGGGAGCCGCTTGAACCGGCACTTCTCCGGTTGGAGGTAGTGCAGTTGGTTTGGAGGGTTCGACCCCAACAATTTGATTGCTCTTTCTATTATAATTATGATTGGAAAGTTTATGCCAGTAAGTTAGAGATAGGGTCCCACCAGCGTGCCAAAATTTTGTTGCTTGTTGCTTTCAGTAGTTTGAATGTGAGCGTGCCATAATTGAATTTGCAGCTCAATTCAAACCGAACAACTATGACCCCAAGTGCTGTGATAGGCAGATACGCAGTATATGACCAAGATCGAATGAGATCGTCCACCTACTCAACCACTTTCTTGGTGTGTAAAATTAGATCAGGTAACATTTAAAGTGTAGGGTTCGTCCTCTGATGATGGGTTACACCTTCGCCTTCCATATGAAAGGATTTTTTCAGTACAGATAATAGAAAAAAAAATGAGAAATGGATTCTTAAAGTCGGTCACAGGGAGTGACTATGAAATGCTTTCCTAAATGAGGAACCAAATCCCGCGTATAAGCGTAGACCTAAATTACAACTATGATTACTAGCTACTTGATTAACGCTATAGATTACACTATGGAGTATACGCAACAAGTGAAAAGTAAAGAATTATACTAAAAAATATAATTTACTTGGCAGAATAGTAGAATGATTACACTAAGGAATGTAATTGACCGGTAATTGAAAGGATAATTAAGAGATAATGTTTGGGTTTGATTGGGTTGGTGTGTAACCTCTTTCTTGCTGAATTCCTCTTTTATTTATAACTTTACCTTGGCCATCTAGATCTTTCCCACATTTTGACGGTTGTTATAACTGTTCGACACTACATGGCCTTCTTTACTCCTCTTGCCACATGTCCTGTAACTACTTCTACATGATTGCTCTTCCATCGGCCACTTAATCAATGACGTGGCATTATTTGATGCGCTCTAGTTGTACTACCATTGAATCCTCTTCGTATATCTCCATAAATCTTCAAATACACCATGCAGATTTGTCCAGATCACACGTAACTCACTCTTATTGGTTCTTGCAAGAAATTGCAACAATGGGGATGAACAATTATATCATTGTAGACTCTCCTCGAGCTACTTTATTCTAGTCGTGAAGTTATCCTTAATTGATGTTTAAGTCATCATGGGACCTCTTCTATAGTGCAACTTGTAGTTGCTCAAAAGGGAATTATAGCCTTTGGCAACTCATCGTCCAGTCGTATCATAGTAGCGATATCCTACACAACGTTATATGGGTTGATTCTAGCATTTATCACAGTTGGTCCGCCATTTTTATCTCATCTCATCTTATAAAATGTATTAGTCTGATCTCATTTCCATATAAATGAGATTCGGTTGTATTAGATATGGCTAAAAATGGTTTGTTATCAGTCAAAACTAACTCTACTTTGTCTTGATTCCAAAATAATAAAAAAAAAAATAATAAAATTGGTGCAATGGTGATGGAATACACAAGAAAGAATGAATCCAGACTCTTCCCAGCAAAGCATTATATTTTGAGGAGGTATCGACCATAAGGAAAAAGGACAACATCTTCTTAGTTCTCACCATTAATTTGATAGCTAAAACACATGTGTTTGTGCCACCCCTCCAGCAAAATTATTGATCGTGACCTCAGTTGGTATCAAATCATCTTGAGTCATCCCTAGTTTGGCCATCATCCTGGCTGGAAGGATATTTATGAATGCACCATTATCTACCAAGACCCTAGTGGCTGGATATCCTTCCAAATGCATAGAAATGTATAACGGTTTCATATATTGAGTCATGTTATAAGTGGGTCTTTCGATCACTATCTTTTCATATGGCGAACCTAGTTCGACAGTAATGGTCGATATATTTTCAGTATCCTCTTCAGAGCTAAGGAACCATGTTGTATAACTATGGGAGAACAAGCTCCTTCACATCACCTTCCATCTTGTTTGGTTGAGACAATTCAACCTGAAAACTCAATGGTAGGGTAAGTATCTCTAGGTTAAGGTGAATTCTAGGAAATTATTCTAAGGTGTGGGCAAGGGATTTTCTCTGTACTTCCAAGAGAGAGGTTAGTATATTGCCTTGTAATCTTCGTTTCTCTTCATAGTGGAATTTTGCATCCGTGGTTGTTTACCCTAGTTTGGGGTTTTTCCACGTATATCTTATCTTGTGGTTTGTTTTGGATTGCTTTGATCTATTTCTAGTTTATATTTCTTCCTGTCTATCGTTTGTAGGTGAGGCCTTAGATTGGATCTAGGCTCACTGTGTTGTTGGCATGCTGCGCAACAACTGGTATCAAAGCTATTGGTTTAGTTTTATTGGGAGCAATGGCAGAAGATGGGAAAACTAGAATTGAGAAGTTTGATGGTTCAAACTTTGCCTTCTGGAAGATGCAGATGGAGGATTATCTGTATCAGAAGGACCTCTATATTCCTCTAGGAGGAAAAGAGAAGAAACCAGAAAAGTTGACAGATGATGAATGGTTTTTACTGGATAGGAAGGCTTTAGGAACGATCCGACTCTCTTTGTCTAGGAGCGTTTCCTTCAATATATCCAAGGTAAAAACGATAAAAGAATTAATGGAAGCCCTAGCCACCATGTATGAAAAGCCCTCAGCATCCAACAAGGTTCATCTTATGAAACAGCTATTCAACATGAAGATGTCAGATGGTGGGAGCATGGCTGAACATCTAAACGAGTTCAATACAGTCACGAGCCAATTGGAATCCATTGGCATTGCTTTTGAGGATGAGGTCAGGGCGTTATTGATCTTATCCAGTTTGCCAGACAGTTGGGATGGTTTGGTGATTGCTGTGAGCAATTCTTCGGGATCGACATCGCTGAAATTTGATGATGTGGCCGGTCTAATTCTCAGCGAAGAATCTAGAAGGAAGGCATCAGGAGTTTCAGGGGATTCAGAGAATGCTCTAAACGTTGAAGGAAGAGGAAGATCGTTGAACAAAGGAGGCAATAAACATGGGTGTTCTAAGTCAAGGAATAAGTCCAAGGGACCGAAAGACAAAGACGGGTGTTGACATTGCGGCAAGAAGGGGCACATGAAACGTGATTGCAGGGCGCTCAAGAAACAAGAAGGAAGCTCTCAAGGTGGGAAAGATTCGGTGAATCTGTCTGAGGAGAGCGACACAGAGGCGTTGATCTTGTCTCTTGGAATGAGTCTTGGGTTATAGACTCGGGTGCTTCGTTTCATGCTACTTCGTGTAAGGAAGTTCTGCGTGATTATGTGTCAGGTGACTTGGGAGAGTCTACCTGGGTGATGATGAGCCGTGCAATATTGTTGGAAAGGGAGATGTTCATGTAAATCAGAAAGACGGAACGGTCTTGAAATTGAAGGATGTCAGACATGTACCGAGTTTGAAACGTAATCTGATCTCAGGGGACAGTTGGCTGATACCGGTTATGTGACGACATTCACCAGTGACTCCTGGAAGATCACAAAAGGTGCCTTGGTAATATCTCGAGGCAAAAAGGAAGGTACTTTGTACGTGACTTCAGGATCGTATAGTTCACTCGCAGTCGCATCAACTGGAGTGAATGGGCAGTTATGGCATCAGAGGCTGGGACATATGAGTGAGAAAGGATGAAAGTGCTATTGTCAAAAGGGAAGCTACCAGGGCTGAAGTCTATTGACTTGGAATTCTGCGAGGACTGCGTGTATGGCAAGCAGAAGAGGGTAAGTTTCAAGAAGACGGGACGCGCTCCAAAGACACATCTGTTGGATCTTGTACACACTGATGTATGGGGACCGGCACAGGTATTATCTCTTGGTGGCTCACGTTATTTTGTTACCTTTATTGATGATGCTAGTAGAAAACTGTGGGTCTACTTCTTAAAACATAAATCTGATGTATTTGATGTATTTAAGAAGTGGAAAGTTATGGTAGAAAATGAGACAGGTAAAATAGTAAAGTGTCTCAGATCTGACAATGGGGGAGAGTATTGTAATAAGAGGTTTGAGGAGTATTGTGCAGCAAATGGAATCAAACATCAAAAAACGATTCCAGGGACACCACAGCAGAATGGTGTGGCTGAGCTCATTAACAGGACCATCCTTGAGCGCGCCAGGAGCATGAGGTTACATGCAGGGTTGCCCAAGACCTTTTCGACAGATGCTGTGAATACTGCCGCATATCTCATCAATAGAAGTCCCTCAGCACCATTGGATGGTGGGCTACCAGAAGAAGCGTAGACTGGAAAAGAAGTAAACCTTGCACATCTCAGAGTGTTCGGTTGCACTTCATATGTTCACATTGATGCAGAGCACAGAAACAAGCTGGATGCGAAGTCCAGGAGGTGCACGTTTATAGGCTATGGGCGACATGATTTTGGGTACAGGTTCTGGGATGCAGAAAACAGAAAAATCATCAGAAGCAAGGACGTAGTCTTTAATGAAAAAGTAATACATAAGGACAGTGTGCAAGAAAATAACGCCGAGAAAAAGAAATTCGTAGAGTTGGAAGAGTTACCGGACATGGGTGTTACAGTGCCACAGGATGAGGCAGAGCCGCATACACCAGTTGTGAGGAGGTCTACTCGGGAGAGGAGACCCACGGTCCGATACTCACCCTCCTTACATTATATACTACTGACAGATAATGGTGAGCCAGAGTGTTTTGAAGAGGCGTTACAGTCAGATATACGGGTTAAGTGGGAGTAGGCCATGGATGATGAGATGGACTCTCTTCAGTCTAATCGTATATGGGAGCTAGTCACTCTACCCAAGGGTAAGAAAGCTCTTCATAACAAGTGGGTTTAGAGACTGAAGGAGGAGCACGATGGTTCGAAACGGTACAAGGCGAGATTGGTTGTGAAAGGGTTTCAACAAAAGGCAGGTATCGATTTCACTGAAATATTTTCACCGGTAGTGAAAATGTCTACGATTCGCATGGTCTTGAGTATAGTGGCTTCAGAGGACTTACATCTAGAACAGCTAGATGTTAAGACAGCCTTTCTTCATGGGGACCTTGAAGAAGAGATATATATGCATCAGCCGACAGGATACGTGGCACCAGGTAATGAGAACAAGGTGTGCAGACTGAAGAAGAGTCTATATGGCCTGAAGCAGGCCCCGAGGCAGTGGTACAAGAAGTTCGATAGTTTCATGTCGGGAAACGGTTTTAGGAGATGTCATGCAGACCACTGTTGTTATTTGAAGAAGTTTGATACGTCATACATCATCCTTCTTCTGTACGTTGATGATATGCTTGTGGCTGGCTCAAGCATGGAGGACATCTCAGATCTCAAAAGACAATTATCTAGAGAATTTGCCATGAAGGATTTAGGAGCTGAAAAACAAATCCTAGGCATGAGGATAAAGCGTGACAGGGAAAACAAGAAATTAGTTTTGTCACAGGCAGAGTACATAGCCAAGGTACTTGATCGATTCAATATGGGAGGTGCTAAGCCGGTTAACACTCCATTAGCCAACCACTTCAAGCTATCTAAGGAGCAAGGTGCAAAGACGCGAGGAACAAGACTACATGGCTAAAGTCCCATACGCGTCAGCTATTGGGAGTCTCATGTATGCTATGGTGAGCACGAGGCCAGACATTGCTCAAGCAGTGAGTTGGGTTAACAGGTTCATGAACAACCCGGGAAGGAACATTGGGAAGCTGTGAAGTGGATCCTTAGGTACTTGGTAGGTACTAAGGACGTAGGGCTGTGTTATGGTGGATCAAAAATCAAGTTACAAGGCTACGTGGATTCAGATTTGGCAGGAGATATCGACAGCAGAAGAAGCACTACGGGTTATGTTTTTTACTCTGGGTAGTGCTGCAGTCAGTTGGGTCTCTCAGTTACAAAAGATAGTATCTATCAGTACGACAGAAGCAGAATATGTTGCGGCTACAGAAGCATGCAAGGAGATGGTGTGGATGCAAGGTTTTATGGAAGTTGGGTAAGAAGCAAGCAGATTGCAAGCTATACAGTGACAGTCAGAGTGCAATACACTTGGCTAAGAATTCAGCCTTTCATTCAAGGACCAAGCATATTGCCATTAGATATCACTTCATACGTTCGTTACTGGAAGATGGATCGATTGCTCTGGAGAAGATTCATACAAGTGAAAATCCTGGGGATATGCTGACCAAGGCAGTCACAAGGGAGAAGCTGAAGCTCTGTTCAGCTTTGATTGATCTTCAGGCTTGAAGACGGGGAGGTGGTGCACTCCGGATGAAGAAGACAAAGGTTTATGGAGATGTGTCTCCAAGTGGGAGATTGTTGAGATGTGGAGCCACATCTGGGGCCGCCCACGACCAGTCGAGGTTGCGCGGATTTCGTGTCGCAAGTCCTTTTGCAACTGGGATGCGAAAGGAGTTTCGCGGATTTCGTGTCGCAAGTCCTTTCGCAACTGGGATGCGGAAAGGGAAGTTGCCAAAACTATAAATTGGGTTCCTAGGGCTATTCTAGGTTAAGGTGAATTCTATGAAATTATTCTAAGGTGTGGGCAAGGGATTTTCTCTGTACTTCTAAGAGAGAGGTTAGTATATTGCCTTGTAATCTTCGTTTCTCTTCATAGTGGAATTTTGCATCCATGATTTTTTACCCTAGTTTGGGGTTTTTCCACGTATATCTTGTCTTGTGGTTTGTTTTGGATTGCTTTGATCTATTTCTAGTTTATATTTCTTCCTGTCTATCGTTTGTGGGTGAGGCCTTAGATTGGATCTAGGCTCACTGCGTTGTTGGCGTGCTGCGCAACAAGTATCATATTACAATCCAATACGATTGTTGGAAATTACCCAAACTTTATTACCAAATTCGGACATTGCCCCCCAAGTGCTTCGAATTTGGTCACTTGTCAATCTCCTTTGTTGTTTCTGACCCAATACCCTCAATCAGTTTGCATGAAGTTTTTCCTAATAACTATGCTTTTGCAAGAAATTTCTCGATCAAAAGATCACCCGAAAAGCATTCATCACTGAGGTATTCGGTCGATCCTTCAATCTCTATGCCCTCCTTTTCAAGATTTTGGCCATTCTTGGTTGACTCAGATCTCACATGAAGTCCGGCCATATTTACTGCTATTTGTTCTTCTTGTGGTTTTGAAATTGCCAACCTTGACTGCACTCACATAGACTTCATTTGAGGTTCACCCCTTACAGCGGCCAACTATCTTTGTTTAGTTGCCTACTACCTTTCTCAATGCTGTTTTTTAGTACGTGTCATCAAATTTAGTACAACTGAAAACTTTGGATGATTTAGCCTTTTCCAAACTCCTTCTCAAGTAAGACGAGTTTAACCGTCCTTTATCTAGGGGTCGACTCATGGTGATTGTTAACATACCTAACCCTTCATTAGTAAAAATAGTTACCCTCTTCAATATTTTGAATGACCGATGGTTCTGTTTGGTAGTTCAGTCGATAAAATAGCCTGTATGGCCGAATTGGCCTTACACATCGTTCACAAGAGTGCGACCTTTGGGAGGTTAAAGTTGTTATCTTTGGACATGCTTCAGTAATGTCAATCATATACGTACATGTCCTAGTTCTTTCGCTAATAGCCCATTCCTTGGCCTGGTTCTTTTGAGATTAAAGGTTATTATTTTATTTTATTTTTATCATGGATGAACCAACTTTCGAGGATTAATAGTAGACATGTTGATTTTCATATTAGATGGGAATAAATCGTATCGATCAACGTCACATCTTTCTCTTTTTCAAAAAACTTTAGCAATCCTTATTTGATGTTGTCTTGGATAACATTTTTAAAAATAATACACTTGTTAGTGAAATGAAAATGAATTTCGTGCTATTTACAATAACTGGTTTTCTTTAACTCTTCGGTTATAATTAAGTAGCCTATGATTGATAGGAACTTTTATAAATTTCTCGGCCAACATGATATTAAAGATTTTGTCAGGCCGAGTAATATCAAAAGTACCTTTTGATAAGGTCACAAAGACCTAAATGAAGGGTCAACACAAATATTAGTTTGATCCAAAACTTTTGTAGTTCATAACAAGTTTTTAATGACCGATCACTCCTGTTTCATGTGGTATGGTGCACCTTATATTTGGATATGCTTCATTTTATTTTTTTATCATATACGAAAATAAGCCATGAAAACGGTTGGACGGGTGGAAGTAAGGAACATAAATCAAGGTGGGCTCTATGGTCAGAAATCCCACCCACGCACCTCGGTTCCTGCCTGCAATTAACTGTCATGGTGGGCCCTAAGAAGGTTTCAACCGTGGGTGTCATTATCACCGCTGAATCCTGTGGTGTGATCTACTTGAGCCTTGTATCTATTTAAATTTTGGAATTGTACCTAAAATGGTGAGGATAAAACCCATTCATCACGGTGGCACCTCAGAGCCTTCCCTAGCTGGGACGGGCGGGGTAGTGCCAGTATTTGTCCCTTTCTAGGATGGAAAGAGGTTTCTTTCCTTTCATTTTCTACGACAAGAAAGGGAGCTGTCATCCAATTGAATTCACGGCAAGAGGTAACAATACAGTTCTGTTGGAGTATGGAATCTCATACATACGCAGATGCTACTTTTTTATTCGTCAAGCTTCAGCCGCTGCTGTATTTATCACATGCACCATCTTAATCAACAGTCCAATTTTAGGCCCCAAAACGCCTCGAGTGGGTGATTCTTAACCATAGATTCCGCGCCAATTGCATGGATAATTAAAACGAAAAAAACAGCAATTGGATGAAATTCAACAAGCAAGAGTCCATCAACTGAATGGTTATGATCGTTCAATCCACGGGTGGACCATGATGTGGACGGTCATGAAAAGTTATGATTGGCTGCATGCATGCGCATCATACACCATACTCTGGGATAATACACGTACCTTGAAAGGCACACCTTTGATAGATCTGGGGGAGGGGAGGAAGGGGACAGGAAAGCATCATAGGGCCCTCCCTCCATTAACGAGTGTGTTTCTTACAACGCACTCCATGCTAGCAATTCATCCACCAAACAATGGCATATTCAACACACCGTTGAGATCATCCGATCGCCATTATAGATGGAGCATGGCCCAAAATTGCACTGATTGATGATCTTAACCAACCAATTTTTTCCTTTCAAATTGGAACGGTTTTCTGTTTTTTTTTTTTTTTTTTTTTTTTTTTTTTTTTTTTTTTTTTTTTCAACCATTCATTTGATGAGCACTAAATGGATGATTAGGAGTGTCCAAATTGTGTGATTTTTGGTATATGGCCCGTGCAAAATGAGGCCCATTGTTTGAAAGGTCCGGATTGATGTAAGTGCGTGCCACGTTTGTGTAATAAACCCATACCATAGTGTAGATTAAAATTAGGATGGTGATGAGCTGGAAAATGACAGAAATCGAAACGCCAACTACTTTTGGAGATGGGTGAGTTGGATTAGGTACGTTTTGATTAGAGTACAAGAAAAGGTTTCTTTGTGATGAAAAAGGAGGAAATTGTCTTGAACGCCCACTCCAATTTGTACCTCGCTCTAATCTTCATCTACATGTGTATGTTTTTTTTTTTTTTTTTTTTTCCCCTTAAACACGCACACGCACTCACACTGTGAGTGGGCCGGGCATGGGGTAGGTCTCCGTCCGGATTTTGGATTGTTTCGGGCTGGGCCTATTCAAAATTCTGCTGTTTGAGGTCCGCGTAGCCCATCAACACCCCAACACACACCTACCCCGCGTACTCACCACAATGGATACTGGAACCCATGACCTGGTGTTGAGGAATGAGTAAGGACCCATGTGTATGGTTATCTAGAGATCTTGATTGTTGTGGTCCCACCATATAAAAATTTCCTCAATTGAATAATCCTAACCATTGTTGGTGCCGAACAAATGATCAAGGCTGCATCTAGGGATGGCAACGTATGTTCGCCGTCAAATTCTGGGGAGCATGGCCTGTAACAATGCCCACTTGATAGCAAAAGTTTAGATTCAAGTTCAACATAAGACCAGCAAAAGGCCCATTATAGTATTAATGGGGTGGATTCAGGCCTCAAATTGGATACCAATTGGTTAAATGGGCTGGACCATGGTTTAATTCTAGGCCCACAATAGTAGAAACATCAATACTATATTTGATAGTCCACCTTTTCCTCTACACGCCCAAACTGGTCCCACTGTCTTCTCACAAGCCACAAGTACCATATTTGATATTGGTGCCTTCATGTTATAACTTATAATTGATCTGATCAAGTGTAGATGCCACATCTAGAAACTATCGACTATAGGACTATTAAATGAAACATTAAACAAAATTGACCAACGATTCAGATGCATGGAATGTACCCAGTGATGAGTGCAGATTGCCCCATGTCCTACTCTTACAGGGTGAGCCAAAAATCAGAAACCTCGCAACACCAGCGCATTGTCATGACCATTTGGCAAAGAAGCTTAATTGGCTGTTGAAATAAGGGTGGGCCACACAATATACTAGGGGCCCATTACCATCCAGTGGGCATGGATGGCCTCAACAAATGGCAGCACAGGTCTATCAATTATTTATTTTTTGCAACGGGTATTGGCACTAAAATGTATACGAATGGAACAGACCTTTAATCTGGACCAACCAGTTGATTGGATACTTGATGGCTTGATAGAACACTATAGCTTGTTTCTAACCAATCCGCATGTGATGTTTTCTAGACCACATGTCAGAGAGAGGGAATAATAGATCTAATGGGCCACTCCCAAGTTCGAGCAAGGCCAACAGCAATAAACTTCCAACAAGGCCCACTTTTCCGGGCAATAACTCATCCAAGAGATGGTCCATGGTAATCCATTGATGTTGACTTTAATCTAATCATTGTTTAAACAATTTAAAAGTCTCAAGAAACTCTGACCAACTCTGCCAAGACATCTCTTGATCACCTTTCATTAAGATCCAACACATGACTTGCTTTAAAATAATAATAATAAATAAATAAATAAGACTAGTGTTGGGAAAAAAAAAAAGAAAAAAAAAAGGATGAAAATAGACAACTTGACACTCATCAAGAGTCGGCAATATTATTACATTGTTAAGTATTAAATAAACCTGAATTGCTTTGACAGCTGTCTGTAGCAAAAAATTGGACAATCAACATGGATATGTTATCTTGGGCAACCTTAAAATACGCTGGGGGTTTTCTGTTTGTGCAAGTGGAGCCGACTGTTCAGCTATCCATCCTATCAAGCCACCATGTATGGATCTGCCTCAAACATTTCACTGACAGAAACTAACATTCCTATCGTTTCAGTTCACGGCCTGGATGGTCAAGGGAAATACAAGAACAGCTCACGTTTAGAGTGGAATTGGGATCTGGAATGACCATTGGTTTGGATTCTTGAACATAAGCCCCACAAAATAAAATATAAAAAATAAATAAGTAAGTAAAATAAAAAGAGAAGGAATAAAAAAAAAAAAAAAAAAACCTTGATACCTCTGGGATCCTATAGTTCTATAATCCATGTCCTCTGTCGAGGATCATTGCATCCTCAAAGTCGAGAATATGCATAGTAACTCGAGCCCTAAATTTATACAAGTGGCGCCTGTGATCGGTCCAGACCATTGATACAATGGCCCAACAGGGTGGACTCCAAAAATCTCCAGGACCAAACAACCTTCCGTTGGCAGCCTGCAAATCAATGGTTAAGAAGAGAAACAGCAAGTCCACATTCAGCAGGAAGAATGGGCTGAGATCAATGGTCTGGATCAGCGAGGCCACCAGGCCCCACTTCAACTGATTCGAGACTGAAGACTACCGTGTACATTCAACAGGTCCAGAATCCTATACTTATAAAAAATAATAATAATAATATAATTTTATTTTTTAAAAAAAGAAAAAAAGAGCATAACCCTGGAAATAAGAAAGCAGGAATTATGTAATTCAGACAAGCATAACCCAAAAGAGAGTAATCCAAATAAGCATAAGAGAAAAGCAACGTATAATCCCTTCAATACTCTTCATCAGCCTAATGTATTTTTAAACTGATATTGAAAGTTCAGAAAAGCGAGAAAATTGGAGACTCAAAATAGGTCATGCTACACTCGGTGACAACCACAGGGAACCGCCTAACATGTTTCCGAGAAGTGGCACCAATCATGATTTGGGAAAACATCCAAACACACCCAGGACTGGCCAAGTCGAACAATATGGCTTCAAGACTCCATGCAATCAAATAATGCAACATATAAAGCCATGTCAGTTAGGTGGCATTTGGAATTTATTATGTGAACTGCAAACTTTCAGTTTATTCAATTGGAAAGAAGAAATTTACCCTTCAAAAGAAGAAAAAGAAAAAGAAAACAAGAAAGAAAAACAAAACTTAAATGATGTTTCCAATGATGAAGTAGGCAATTGAAGTTACATTCCTCTAATATTTATCAGACAATACTACAATACAATTCGAAAGTGCATCCAAACTCACGCAAAGCTTATGGTAGCAAGTCTGGGATTTCCTTTCATGCTCGTCCTGGTAAAACAATATCACTAAATATCATATGAAACCAAAAGGCAAAAATTCAAATGCAAGTCCCTGCTATTTTTCCCCCTAACATGAATGTTAGTATTCAAAGGAACAAGACTGACAACAGAACTAGTGATACACCACAAACACAATAAGATTTTTCCATCCTAATAAAGCTGGATGGTAATGACACAGTTTTCTAGTTCTTTCGACGTTTTCCAAAGGCTAAACACGAAAATAGCAACGTCCCCGCAAGCACGCCTGCATGAGAAAGATGCCTAATAAACACACACCACTAACCAAGATTCAAAAAGAGTATATCAGGAGGAATGCTAAATCCAGATGGCCCATTTTCACTTGCAAAACACGAATGCACTGCATGTGCTGACATGGCACATTCAAGACCTGGGCTGTCCATAGATCCCTATGGTAAGAGTTCCTCAGTTGGAAAATCCAACGGGTTCATTAATTAGGTGGGCTAGAAAGAAATGCAGTGACGAAAAAAAAAATGATAAGCAGGGGTCTGTTCAATGTGCATGTGTTGCTCACCTAATCGATGCACTGAAGAGACTATGAGCCCAATGAACATCTCAGGCCCCACACACGTCCCATTGGCAAATGTGGGGCGCTTGTGTTTGGCACCTGAAGGAGCATCTGGAAATAGTGTTCCTCATATATATGCACCAAGAAGTCCACATCTAAGGGTTTTACCTGGGCTTCATCGGTAAGACAACGATGGGCCAGCAAATGAGTAACGAGATGAGACTGGCAAAGATCCAACATCTGGCCTCCCGCCGAGCTGCTGAAGTCTACTGTTGTAATCTGACAATGCAGTTGCAGCATGTGCCGTATACACTCTTTCAGCTTCACCGGCCCTAGTTCTATCCAATGATTGCCCTTCATATGCCATCTCAGCTCTCGTGGAGACCCCATATGGATGACCAAGATGAGACACTGCTGATTGGGTGCTCGCCTGTTGGCCTGCCAGATGCATATTATAGTCCACCCCATCAGGTCTTTTTCGGGACAGATCGGTTCCTCCCTCTGACATGTCAGTTGGAAACCTCTCTCTCCTAGGCGGCAGATGATATGGGTCTGAAGAAGCTGTCCCATAGAGATAAGGATTATACTGATCCCTGCCACTTCGATAAGGATCTAAAGAGGGAGCAGGACCGGGACCGGGAACTGGGGCAGTGGGCCTTTTTGCAAGCCCAAAAGCTCGGTACTCTTTCTCACTTAGAGGAAGTGGATCACGAGGTATACCTTCTCCATGCACCGGAACTGCCTCTCTTCGCATTGGGATTGTTCCTATGTGCATAGAGGCATCATGCCTTCGATGCTCCTCCCTACCATAATCTGGTGGGGGCAAATAGTATCTCCTGGCTTCATTGTTGGGATACTGATTTCTGGACAACAGTTCATTGTGTACCTGTGGTGGAGCTTCTCTCCTGCTCTCTGGAATTCCCACTAGCGGTACAATTGGCATGGGTGGACCAAGTATGATTGGTGCCGGGGCAGGGTTTTGAAAGAGAGAGTGCTGATTCAATGGGAATGCAGTGGCAGGGCGGAATAGCTCAGAAAGATTCTTCACCTGTTGGGATGGGTGCATATGGAAATTGTCAAAGATCATTAAGGGCACATGATACACACAGATCATACATGGTTTTGAAAACGAGGATTTATATGACCTTGGCCTTGGGATACATACTGTATCCTTGTGCCCTGAGTTCCTACAAGTTGGGCTGCAATTTGGTAATCCGATCAACTGATCCGATGGCACATACTGATGATGAAACACGTCCCAAAGATCTCCCAGATGAGACAATAGTAACCCTTCAATTAGTTGCCTGCAAATTAGCAGTTTGAGAAAAAGATGCACCAACAGTCCACATTCAACTGAAAAGAGATGAAGGTTGGATGGCAGGGGTTCCCAATCTGGGAGATTTTTGGAGCATGGTCCATAACAATGGAGCCCATCGTATCAACAGCCTGAATCACCAAACCAAGAGATCTAATTTACAGAATTCAGGGCCCAAAAATACTACTACTCATGTCTGTGGGCCAAGGATCATATGTTCCTCATTTAAACCAAAAGTTATAGGCCTGCTCGATCAGTTACTTCCAGAACAGTACGCATTCCTTACTTGTTGGACAGTAAGCTCCGTCTTGAACTTATTCCTCTTTGCATCATAGTTCTCTTTAATTGCCTTCTTAAAAACATCTTCTGGCAACGGAATGCAATCCTTATGAACCTTGAAACGCACCTGCAGAAGTATCAATTGTCGTCAGCACACGATATCCCCCATCCTATCCAGAAAGCAGAATCTTAGAACCTTGTCTGGAGATTACTCGCTTTGCAGCGCACTGGGAAGTGGAAACACTCCACCCAAATCACAAGTGGGATAAGAATGGAAAGCCATTCTTATACCATTTGGGATTTGAAGCAGAGAACATTGTGAAATAGGAGCACGCCTAATCCAGCTCCTGCTTCCTGCTCTGCCCCGAACACCCAGCAGATTATTTCCACTGAAAAAGCAGAAGCAATATGACTTAAGAGTGCAACTTCCAAACCCTTAGTCACATGTTAGCAATTTCATGAGCATAATGGTCTTCCCTTGCAATGTCATGCATGATGAAATGTCTCTAATACGAGTCCTCAATGCTTGTAAATGGCATCAGGTTTCAGGCTTTCAGTAATATTTACAGAGAAGAGAAAAGGGGACGGGGGATATTAAACAGCGGAAAATAGTTTCAACTTTCATGCAATGTTGAACCTGTGCAGGGAAGGAGCCATTGAAAGCAGCTGGCTCAAGTTTCATTCCGCCGGACGACGATGCCGTGTAGATCCCATACAGAAGTCTAAGATCGAAATCATAGAGGAAGAGCTTTAGACCAGGCTTGATGCTTGTTACAAGCTCGTGCTTGCTCGCCGGTAGGCCCATTACCATATAGTGGAAACACTCTGGTTTTGTCTTTTGATTGCACATGAAAATCAACCCGCCGAGCTTTTCTTTGATCTTTTGATCACTCTGGCTCTTCTCTTTGTTCTTGTGATCACTCTTCTCTCTGTTCTTTTGATCACTCTCACTCTTTCCATCGTTCTTCAGATCCCTGTGACTCTTTTCTTTGTTCTTCAGATCACTCTGGCTCTGGCTCTTTTCTCTGTTCATCGGATCACTCTGGCTCTTCTCTTTGGGTTTTTCATTGATAATACCCTTTTCCTCGTTATTCTCCAGCACGTTTGTCGTCTTGTCCTTGTCATTTACCTGACCCTCAGTACCCTTGGCTTTTCCTGCCTTCTTCTTTTGAGAGTTCGGAGTACCTTCAGCTTCTGTATTTGCAGAAACATGATTTTGAGATTTTTTCACAATCTTTGGTTTAGGCTTCAATGCTTTTGTAGTCTTTGTTTCAGATGATAACTCTTTTGAGGCTTCAGCAGCATTTCCGGCTCCCTTTCTCTTCTTAGCCTGGCCCATAATGTATCCCTACCAACCAAGCTTCCCAATGCAAATGTTTTCCTGAATGCCATGAGCAAGCATCAAACAATTTAAGCAAGAGGATAAAGACCGAACAACAGAAAAATCTAAGCAATAGAATAAAGAACCAAGTTTTAATTGAGAAATCCAGACAGCATAATACCGAATGTTACATAACTAAGACCTACAAAAATAAGAATTCAAAGTAATGGGATCTTTAAAGAAATCTGGTTTTCAAATATCTTGCACCCAAACTAGCCCCCATAAATGTGGGGAAAAGACATGGGAGTGCAAAGCGTGTGAGACAAGGAGAAACAGAACGGTGTTTTCCAAAAATGGCATACCCTTCATCAATGACAATGAATTCACTCTCCTTTTTTTTTTTTTTTAAAGGATAACTGGATTATATTAAAGAGAGAAAGATACAAAAGGAAAAAGAGATCTGCTGAGATGCAGATAACTTAGCAACCTAAGAACGATAAATCATAATCCTTCGAAACATTTACAACGCCCGCCCATTCAAAAATCAACTTTTTGGCTCTGGACCAAACTGTCTGGTTTTGGCTCAGAAATATCGTTAAAACATCGATTGTTTCTTTCCTCCCAAACTACTCACCAAATCGCAAGAATCAACAACCTCCAGAGACGAGACCTGATTTTGGCTATCTTAACACCGTGCCAAGCCAATAGAAGATTGCAGGAGGATTTAGGATTACACCAGCTAATATTGAATCGGGAGCAGAATTCGGCCCATATTTGGGAAACTAGCTGTTTAAACCAGAGTGTTCATACTTCTTTTAGCACATTTGCCAATTAAAAACTAGCTGTTTAAACTAAAGAGCTAATAGGTAAACTCTTGGCAGATTATGACTTATGATTAGCTAATTGTAAGTTTGTAACCAATGTGCCTAAAGGATCAAAAGAAAATGGGTAGAAATGAAATTTCAGCAGGTCTGAAGATCAAGAATCACGAGATTGTTTTAAAATATCTCATGAACAAACAACATTACTTCAAGGATTTAAGGAAATTTCAGCAGAACAGTTAATCTGAAATCATAACAATGTTTTGAAGAAATAGTTATAAACTTTCAGCAAGGACTTGGACTTCAACAACCAATGGAAGCGATGAGGATCATTTAAAGAAGATTCTAGAATGAATGTGTGGTACATAATGCAGTTTAAAGATCATTCAATTATGATAGGGTGAACTCAAATGTTGGAACATGAATCACAACAAGATTGAAAGCAAAGAAATGTAATAAGATGAATATAAAGACAACGCAAATTTACAGAATCTGTAATAAATCCGAATACGTCTGAATTGAATGAAGATAGAATAAAATGGATCTAAAGATGAATGAAAATAATCGAAAAAAATCAACAGCTGGTTCAAATTTTAAATGGGTCACATAGTAAATAAATATCTGCAACTAAATTTATCATCATCATCTAGGCCTTATCATTCCCAACTACTCTGGGTTGGCAACCAGATTCAGACCTCAATATATTAAAAATCAGCAATTTGGATAAATTTTCATATAGATTAAGATCAATTTTATATATATATATATATATATATATATGGGAAAAGGTACAATGCGCTCGAGCTGACGATAAGCTCCCGTGAGGTCGAGCTGTGTGGGCCCCACCGTGATGCGTGTCGACCATCAACACCGTGCATTTGATGGGTCCCCTTTAAATTATGGGATATCCCAAAAATCAGCCGTATACGGAACTCAGGTGGGCCATACCATCTAAAATCATGTGAAGACATGCCAAAAACATATAAAAGCACTTGGTGGGGCCCACCTGAGTTTTGAATGCTGCTGAAACTTGGTCTGAACCCTCATCCAAGTGGGACACACATAATGGATGGGCTGGATTTGCAAACCACATCTCGGTGGGCCCAAAAAATGATTATGAATGTTTTAATGGTGCATGGCCCCTCTCCACTTCTGTATGTGGTGTAGCCCACACAAGTCACGGATTGACTTGATTTTTGAGACCTAGGCCCACGATGGAATGGTGCATCTGACTGATGGGGTAGATGTTCGAAACGCATCACGGTGGGGCCCACACAGCTCGACCTCATGGGGCGTTAAAATCAGCTCGAGCGCATTGTACCTTTTCCCTATATATATATGCAATTGAGTTCAAATAACACTCAGCAACTAAATGCAAATCAACATTTTAGTTCAAATGACTGAAGATCTTGGAAATCAATTTTTTTAGATGACAACCATAAACCTGAGAGAGTTCACAGACGTGGGATAATTCTTGTTATAAACTCAGGTCTTATCAATCGAATTTTAGAGAACGAAAATAAGGAAATCAGATTTGTTAGAATCGCTAGAAGTAAATCATATATATAAATCTGTCAGTGATAGGATCAAAATATTGAAGAAAACTAGAATCAATATGAACATTTGCAAATAAAGATTGTACATAAAAAGTTGATGGATTAAGAGCTTCCTCGGGCAACTGAGGTTTAGAGATTTCATTGGACCTTGGATGATTTGTTCTCCCATCTCTATTCGGGCTTAGAGATTCCATGCACCCACGCTAGCGGCTAAACCCTCAGCCTTGGGCATCATCTGCTCCTTGATTCCATGAAATTTACCAATTCCTATAAAATGGTACCTTACCTGACCCTCCCGATGAAAAGCTAACCATACGTGATCAAGCGCAATGCTATGTCATCCTAGACAAATACACTCTATAGACGCTCATCAGCAGTACCCTCCAATGTTTGACTTCCGATGAATCTCATGTAGCTTTCCAAAAAGCCAATGATAGGGCATGCAGCAACTATGTTAACAGAATTTAGCCCCACAAAATCCTTCAGACTAATTACTACTAGCCTTCTATTGACAATGAATGTCAGAGTTTCATATCACTATCATTGTCGCCTCATTCATATCGCCACACCTTGGCCCATATGTCATGGGCCTTTGATATCATTGGCCACATTCCAAGAACATCAAAGAATCATAGGCATATTATGACTAGGGATAGCAATTGGGCCAGGTTTGGGCTGTGCCAGGCTATGCCTAACCAGCCCAAAACTTAAAAATCCTTAGGCCGGAGCCTAAGATGGGCTTCACATAGCAGGCCCAAGCATGAGCCCAAACATTGGATGGGCCTTGGCCCAAGCAACCCAGCTTGTCCATATTTTCAAGATCTGTTGTTTTTATCTTGGTGCATACAAAACTCAGATGTTGGAGATCGATCTAGAGAGAACTTGCACGATTGAAATCTGGGAGGAACTCTTGGCGGGGAGGTACCGACATCGGAGGAGATTGTTGGTGAAACCGATGAGGTGAATGATAGGGATTTGAGATTTTCTAGGGTTGAGGAGGAAAGAGGAGATGGAACGAAAATCAGCGTTTGTGGAACCCACTGAGATGGACAGATGAGAGAAGGGAAAATCCGTGGGGTTGCATGAGAACAGAAGGGGTTTCTGAACAGGATATAGGAAAAGCAAGAATGTGGAAGAAAAGAAGAAAATCGGAATGAAAGGCAGCTGTTGTCTAATGGATAGGTTGCATGGTGTGCCGTAAAGGGCCCGTAACGGCCGTTACGTGGCCGTAAAGGCCATTACGTAAAGGTAACGGTGGCAACCGTTACACTTTAAGGGGTCATAACGGCCGTAACAATCGTTATGGAAAAAAAAAAAAAAAATGACCCGTAATTGCCGTTAACGACATATTACATCCCCTATAAAGGCCATAATAGCCCCGTAATGGTCTATTACGGGATATATGTGTGTGTGTGTGTGTGTGTCATGCTTTTTAATCAACATTACGGGGCAGATATAGGTTTTTCGGGGGTTTTTTCAATAAATAAAAAAGAGAGGCCCCGTATCATAAAGGTAACAATGGTGGCCGTTATGGCCACCGTTACTGTTACTGAACACCTTGATAGGTTGCCATTGCATTTCTTCCATGAAAGAGATTGAAAAGGGATGGTATGGTTTGTAATGTACAATTTTGGGGGTTTGCATAAAAAAAGGGTTGGATTTGCAATTAGAAAGTGCAAAGGGAAAAGGGATTTGGGGCTTGCATCCAGAAAGGGTTGGATTTGCAATTAGAAAGTGAGAGGGGAAAAGGGTGTGTTTGGGATTTGGAGAGAGAAAGTGTATGTTGAATAATAATGAAGTCAGTTGGGCAGCATTAAAATGATTTAAGCCCAAGACCGGCATGAAAAATCAGCGGTCCTTACATACCAAGCCCAAGACCGGCCCATAGGCCTAGCTAAACAGGTCCATTGTTGTCCCTAACATTATTGCCACTGGGTACTTCATCAAATGGCTTGAAGTTCCATGACTTCACCAAATAAACAGCCCTACCACTGTGAACTTAATCTATCACGATAGCCTTTGCCGAGATGGCATCCCTAAATCCATCGTAGGGTACCTCCTTTTGAAAACCAACACATGGATGCTTTTTGTAACTATTATCACATTCACCATCACTATCCAACTCCTTGATACCCTCAAGGAAATTGACAAGCCAAAATCTCAAATAAAAATCATCCTAAGCATTCCTATGAAAACAATAAAGGAATATGGAAAAGACTAGCATGTTCAATTATATACTGCCTTTCTAGCTTATCGCACTTATGCTTGCAACATGACAGGCCCCACATGTATATTCTCTCATTTATGGCATCAAAGCCATACTACCTTTGGACTCGAACAACAATACCAGATTATTGGTTCAAGAAAGGAGGTAATCTGTCACCTCCATGTGCTTAGTATCCTTCTCAATCAGATCTACGTACATTGATGACATTTGGCATGGCGTAGTCCCCATGGATGGTTTAAGGAGAGGTGAAGTTTCTATTAACTCTCATGTGCATAGTGTCCTTCTCTATTGAAACTAAGTACCAGGATGAGGTGTCATGTGACGTAATCCCCATGGACGTCACATTTTTGCTGGGAAGACCATGGTTGTTAGATCAAGATATGATGCGTTTGACTTGGGTTAACACCTATTCCTTCGTCAAGGATGGTGTTAATATCATCTTGTACCTGAAGAAGTGGCTTCTACCTGAAGATGTGGCTTCTAGCACCCAAAATCTGATAAAGGGAAGAGGCAGAAATCACTTAGCATGGAAAGGTTTGAAGAAGAAAGGATGCTCCATGCTTGAAGAAGAAAGGATGCTGGCATGATTTTTATTTATTTATTTATTGTTATGTGTCGGTTTCAAACAGTTAGATGTTCCACCTCTTATTCAAAAGCTCCTTCGTGAATATGAAGATTGCTCAAAGAACTCCCAAGTTGGACTTCCTAGTGTGAGGAATATTTACCACCATATTGACTTTGTGACAACTTCGAGCCAATGTTTTAAATAGCGTGTAGCGTGTAGTGTGGAGTTCGCCCCTCTATAGCATGTAGCATAAGCTACATGATACTATTATTTTTTAACTAAAATAACATATAAAAATAGGATAAATAATATAAATAAATATACAAATAGCAAAGAAAATTAAGTAAAAGGCATAGGATGTCATGTCAGTCAAATAGATCACCAACAAAATAACCAAACCACATTACAAATGATAAATTTCCATTAAAACAGTTGGGCCATTTCCAACTTTCCATTAAAACATGTCCATAGTCGGGCCATTCCATGTAAAATAGCTCTACAGGTGGACCATTCCCATGCATATGCTAAAACAGTGTCTTGTATGCAAGAATTATTTCTCAAACATGCTTATTCTACAGAACTGGTACCCCAAGAGGGAAAAAATGAAAATAAATGACTTCCATGCGGAAAAAAAAATGTCAAAACCGCAACCAAAAAAGGGGGGGGAGGGAAAAAAAAAAAACAAAACAAAACAAAATACAACCTAAATAAATCAGTATCAATAAAACTAATATAATATAACTAATAAAAGTGAATAGTATAAACCTACCTTTAATTTCTTCCAAATCAACATAATTATTTTTTAAAAAAATAAAAATTGAAGGCCAACAGCTGCACGGATGCAAATTGGGGGAATTCTGATTTCTCCTCTGTTTTGAGTCCAACGGCTCTGAAATTCTAGCCATAGGATCCGTTCATGTAGCCAGTCCAAACAGTTAAATCTTTCTCCAGATGGATTAGTGTATTGAGAGAATCGAGCGCTAGAAATTTTTTACTGCCGAAAGCTCAAACGTTGGAGTCGGGTAGAGTTTTTAAAAAAACCCTTTGAATGGCTTTTGTTTTATAAAAGAGTAGTTGCTTTGTGAGTCTTATACCATTTATAACATATAAAAAAAAACCCTCAGCCATACAGTTCAATGCAAAAAATCAGATGGTTAGGATTGTCTGATGGTTGTAATAATCGAGATATGATCTATCCATGATACGGACCACATTTTGGATGGTCCAAATTAACCTGATATACTCTCATGCGTGATGGAGATAAGTCACCATCATTTCCAAAGTATTTACAGACTCACATGTTAAAAGAACCTTTAAAAAAGTGCATGTGGTAGCCAAGGTATTCTATATTGGCAACGGTGGCCATAACGGTCACCATCATTACCGATACAAGTAACGGCCATAACGGTCACCACCATTACCGATACAGGTAATGGCCGTAATGGCTGATATGGGGATGTAACGACCGTTACAACCGCATAACAGTTGAGAAAAAATAAATTGCCTAAAAAACTCTGAAAAAATATCTAGAAAATCCAAAATAATATAAATATTCCAAATATATATTCATTTTTTGTTTTGAACATGTTTATGGTAGCGTAACGGTCCACTCTTTGGTGAGAGTGTTGTATCGAGCAGTCTGGTGAATTTATGAACATGATTATATGTCTCTAATGTTTACACATCACAATCAAGCATTGGAACTAAAAATTAACAAAAAAAAAAAAAAGGAACTTGTTGTTTACACATCTAATGTTTACACATCTAATGTTTACCACTTTTTCAATTTTTTGAAAAAATAGCCCACAGAGCTTCTATTTGACCAAATCACTTCAATCTATGGTTTTAATTCTAAAAACTTTAGCAAGAGTGGTCGAAACTTGTTGTAGAATGACTTAGGAGTGTTTTTGGAAGGAGAAAGTGAAAAATAATAATAATATTTGAGGAGAAAATATGGATTTAAATAAAATAAAACGTGGTTTTTTTTCCCGATAGTTACGGGAGTAACGGGCGTCATGCCCCGTAATGGTTGATATGGTCTTAAAAAACTAACCGCCCAATTTCACCCCCGTATAATGTAACGGTCACGGCAATTACCCATACATACCAGCCTTTACAACCGTATCGTAATGGATATTAGACACCTTGGTGGTAGCATGCTCTACTAGGGCCAAACACTATACCATTGTAGCGTACACTACCAAAGGATTGCGCTACCAGCATACGCTACGTGGCGTACTCTACTATAAACATTGCTTCGAGCCTACCACATCTTGTACACTACTGAATGAAGCCAGCTAAGCATAATGAGCTCCATGGCAGATCACAAAGTTTCTACAAAAGGATTAACCTGAGAGCAGGTCATTGTGTCATGTCCCTGCATTGTTTTTCTTTTAACGGGTATCTTTCCCTACATGATTAACTCTTAAGAACGATAGATATTGAGGTGGTCCTTCAACATGAGGTCATGGGTTCGAGTACCATTGTGGTGAAATCCTACTACGGTGTGAGTGTGTGTACAAAAAATAAGATAGATATTGAAGATTGTTGTGGGAAGCAGTGAGACCAACCAGATTGCTATCAATTACCCATTTCCTATTCCACACTTGGAGTGATTCATGATATTCACGTACTATGGAGGGAACCGTTTTATGTTAACTTGAAAGGGTGCTCCTTCCTCGCCGATGATCTGCTTTTATGAGGTATTTTATTCCTGCAGAAGAGATCAAGTGTGGGACCCCAATCCTTACAAACACGGCCCGAGCACACACATGCCCTGATATGAACCATCGATTGATTGTACGCAACACCCTTGCGTACTCAGCAACCCCACCCAAGTGATTTGTGTCAGATGCCTTCGCAAACCTCTGTCATGTTGACCACGTCGTCCATACGATCGCAACGATGAAAATGTGCGTCAATCTGACGCTCCATTAGTGAGATACAACCTATTGAATCCACTGCCAAAATTGCATATCTTGTAACACAAGCAACTTTTATTGTGCTAGGCCCATTGGACTTGGGCCCATGTGGGCCTAAAGCCCACTTTCAAGTGTATATGAATTCTCACAAGATAGGACAAGCACTACATGACAAATGAACAGCTACCACATACGAGAAAATGCACTATAAGACAAAAATAGGTTATACCCCAAAATCCATCATTAGCCCTGCCCTCTCCCCATGCCTTAAAAACTAATCATGGCCCATGGCCACCTCATCCTACATACGCATCCAATGCATGCCTTGTTTTGTGCCGCATAACTTCAAATAACCAATTGAAACACTCCATCATCCACCACGTTTCACCTACAACCCACAATCATTATCCATCCACTAGCCAATATATGCCTAGATTTCACCAGTATTGGCCAATGCATGCTTAGCACCATCCACTACCCAAAACATACATCACCTTCCACGTCGCTCTTAACACTAATAAGACCCCCAAATTTTGTCACATCATCTTGCCACCTCGGCCCCCATTCTCTATAAAAGAGTAGGGGCTCTCTTATATTTTTGTTGCACTTAGAAATTTTGAGAGAGAGAGAGAGAGAGACACTGCGGCTAAGGTGTGGCCCACCATCAAACTTAGGGAGTGGATCACTCATCATCATCCTGTCGTCCATCCATTTGAGGTGAGTCTACGCCCCCTCTTTCTTTCTTCCTTTTGTGTTTTGTTGATGTGTGTAGGGCCCACTGGTGTGGGGCCCCTGTGTGCATGTATGGTTGGCCATGGTGGTCAGCAAGGTGGCCCATGTCGATATGGTCCACCAGGATGTATGTTATATCCACACATTTCACATATAATCTCGTTTTCCTATCTGGACAGTAACTTGTAAAAATTGTATAAAATCAATCATGTTAAGATCTGAAGTGAAGCTTGGTGGTAGTATGTACCACACTATGCGATAACTTTGGACCAAATTTCGTGGCTACCCAACGGTCTAATCTCCCATAGCATCAAATTTACTGGGATATTGTCCAACAACGCACAAATGGTCACGATTTGCCAAAGACAGACCCATTTTTGTCCCTTTAATGAATCCAATAGAAACATATGATCCGTTGCGATCGTAGAAAATCGGAATAGCTTTCCAACGGTGTATAATACGCCTCGATCGAAGTCCAGACAACTAAGATCTTGGCCTCGTACAAAAATGTATCTACGGGGCTTGTTGTAGCCACACATTGTATGGGTCATATCCGTGTTTCCAACGGTCAGATCTATTTGATATTTTTCCTTAGTTTACTAGAGTTAGTTAGTATCATATGTACGGCACTTGTGGTCAGATTCTTTGTTGATAGAATTTAAAAAAATTTAGACCGACAAATGCTTCTGTAAGGGTAAATTTGGAATTGTAGTTTATGATCCAGATGGATCTAAGACCATGTATGGCTGGAAACTATATGTAGCCTAAATAATGTATTCTAAAATCATCCGTTAGCTCAGATTTTCAAACAGAGAATTTGATCATAGAGATTTGATCAACACAACTCATGTGTTATTTGATGAGTATGTTTATGTATGTTGTCCATGACATTCATCCTCTTATTGTGGACCCACTTGGGAGTGGGACACCACTTGTGATATATGTGATTATTTAGGCCATCCAATCTTGACATCCTTGTGACACGATGTACGTGTCTTATCCATGCCTTTCTAGCGAATGGGCCCCACTTGCCTTTGGATCCCTTTTCACCACTTTGTATTTTCAGTTTACTCCCGTAAAGACATCCAAAACACAGCTTATCAGGGTGCTCCCGTAAAGACATCTAAACCAACCATAGATGCATATGTTGTCACATATAAGCATGTTATCATAGATGCACATATTATCATATATAAACATGTTTTGGATGTCTTTACGAGAGCACCCTGATAAGCCATGTTTTACTCCTAGCACGTCATAGACTCACGAGTTGTGGTTTGCTCAAACCGTTATTTACACAACTTTTTCAGGATGCGTTCAGCCGTAGGGGTATGCAAGAGCTATTGGAGCTTTGTTATCTCCTCCCTTATTGTTTAGTTGATGCACCATCTTATGCATGATATGTCAAACAGGTTCGTTTCTTGGATGTATGCCGTAATACCAAGTATATGATTGTAGCTCCCTTAAGCAGATTAACCATTTCAAGAAAAGAAAAAAAAAAATTGCTTTGCCATGAGCCAGACTTGGTGTTTGGGAAGTTTGCCAAGTCTGGTAAGTGGTGAGGAAGTTGGTGCGACCCGCATGTGCGTTTTCAATGTGCATGTGCATGGAGTGCATAGCATACAAGAATTCACATCATCATCATGCATGTCTAAGGTACTAGGCACATGGCTATCATCATGCATATGGTTCCCTCAGCACGCATTATTATTGTCTATGTGACTAACATCAAGTAGAGTATGGTTATCACTCTCACACACACACACACACACACACACACACACACATATTATCATCATGGCCATCAACACATGCATTTTCCTTAACTTGAATTATCAACATCATCATCATCATGACCATCCACATGCATATCGTCATCATCACATCATTATTAATATGCATACTATCATTCATTCATCTACCATCGGCCACATCACCACAAACATATTATGTTTCACATAAGCTACATCATACTTATCATCACTAGTTACTTAATCGTTCTCAAGCAATGCTATCAAATTCACAATCAATTTAATCATCGTCATCATCATCTCAACCATTAATAGGTGGGTCCCACCTAAGTGTGACCTCCACGTTGACCTTGGACTACGTGCGAGGCACGCGGTCCTATAGGTCAAGTGTAGGTCCCACTTGGTGGACCGTCAAGCTAATCTTCAGAGGATGGACCTTCAATCACAAGGCGTTCAATGGTGTGGATCCAATTCCACAACTAAGTGGGCCCCACTAGCTTAAGGTAATATGTACAATTCAAGTAGAGTTCCATACAATACAACAAGTATGGTTAAATGGGGTTTCCAATTGTTGAAGTTCTTGTAGTGCGGCCCACTAAATGCTATGTTTGCTTTGGCAGTGAATAATAGTACCACACCACGGAAGGCATACATAGACTACATGCATCTAAAGTGGATCCCACAACACACCTGGGCCCCACAAATTGATTCCACCTAAGGGTCATATGCCAACATTAAACACATTCCACATCATGATGGGCCTACTAACCGCTTGCACAAGTAAGCCAAGTAAAAGATTCCAAAAGCACCGCCTATGCTAAAATGGGCCTCATTAGGGTGTGGTCTGACTAGTAGTGTGCAAAGTATGCAACCCACTAGGCAATGGGCCTACCAAACAGGTCCAAGAAAGATCATTATGGTCGGCTCCCTTCTCCCAAATGCTTCCCTTAGCCCACTTGGGCCTCAATTTCACTTCGTTTGGACGGTCCAAGGGCACACATAACATAGGAAAAATAAATGGACAGCAAGGCTGTCCACCCCATGCCCCACACAATCAAAAATATGCCAAGTTTACATACAATGTAGGCCTGCCCATACAAGGTGGTCCACTTAGGATTTCGGGTCTAGCACCACCTGGTAATTCATGTCCATAGCTTAAATGGTCCATCAGATGTGTTGGGTAGGTGGTGGCCCCCACGGATGTGGCCCCACACAAATTTTCAGCTCAAACAGTTTTAAGTTTTACTTTGCTTCAGATATGATTTTGGGCCATTTCAGGGTCTGATTTACAATCATGTGGGACCCGCTTCTAGGAAAAGAAAAGGGCCATCTGATAACCACATGTATGGGCTTCAAAACTCACAAGGCGGGCCCCCTTGGTTATGTGTGTGCAATTTGTGGCAAAGGCCCAAACATACGTAATTGGAAGAACTGTGCAGAAATGATTTTTTGCCTAACGTTGAGCATAAGCCACGGACACACGGGGCCACCTTTCGGCGTACCGTCAAGTGCCCCTGCTATTCCCATGTACGGCCATCAAAATCCTTAAGGTAGAGACCTCTGGTTACATGTGTACAATTTTTGGCACATGGCCCAACATGGCCACCAGAAATTTCTGCGTAGAGTTTCTTGCACAACTCTTCCCGGCCACATTTTGGGATCAAATTCCAGAGCACATGAGGACCACTTTTGCCCAACTAAATTATCATTTTTCTAGATACATACGTAGGTTAGAAAGTCTACTTGGTAGCCCTCACATATCTCATATGTGAGACTGATGAGGACATCGTGCACACGCACGGCCGCACGCCACCACCCCTACGCACGTACGTACTCCAAAGGAGGATCCCATCATCGATCTGGCTCGATGACAACGTCCAGGGAGGGCCCCCTAGCTAGAAGACAAGTTTTGGTTCAGAAAAGTGGGCCCGATAGTCAAGAAAAGCCCATCATGGGATCTCATGATCGTGGCCCGCTCGTCGGATTGATTTCATTTTTTAGGTTTTGCTTATTGTTATTATTTAGAACATTGTGAACGCTTTAGATTTATGTGTTTGGTTTTTATTTTAGTTTACTTCATCGCCAAGTAATAGGTGTCGCACATGGTGCGAGTTTTTGGGTATAGGGTTCTCCCTATAAATAGGCACCCCTTGTAGTTCTTTTGATTCATTGAAGTTAATAAAAAATTCCTGTTTTATTTTTCTGCTCTCTTCGTGAGTTATGGAAGAATTCAAAAGTAGGTGCGAAGCCCTCCCTTTTCGAAGGGCTAACTACTGTGGTGCGAAGCCACATCGATCCCAATTCACCCCCATCTTCCATCATCTTTTTTTCCATCTTCCCCCACCATCCGTACTTCGAATTTGTCCTTTTGTTGCATCAGATTTCTTCATTACAGCAGGTTTCCAGATTTCGGCCCGCAGGCGAGCTGAAACTTCGGCGGAGCACCACGCACAAACCATACATCGGATCGAGCTGAGATTTGGGGGTTTTGGAGTCCATCCCTGGCCGATCAGGGCCAAGGTGGCCTTTTTCTGAATAGTGGGCCCCACACACGTGCGGCCGGGAACACACGCACGTCCGTCTGGGCCATTGTTGCTGTCCACACGCGGGATCATCTTTTGGCTCAGGTTTTTATCCTCTTTTATCCTCTCATAGCCGTTTTTCATGAATCCTAACCCTAGATTACATGATCCCTAATTGATTTGCCCCTTTTTATCACCTTAGGGTTCCTTGAATTGAAATTAGGGAATCCTTTGGATTAGGGACTGATTTTTATGCATGAGTAGTTGATTTTATTTCCATTTGACATCGTTTAGTTTATAATTTTTATTGGTCCAATCCTAGCCAGTGTCGGCTTGGACCCGCATAGATTCCCCTTTTTAATTGAATGTTTGGATTTTCATGTGGGACGTGGAATTTGTGTGATTGTTTCTAAATTGGTAAGATCTAAGCCTGAAATCTTGCATATCATATTTAATTTTCCATGTCCTGCATCAGAGACCCACCACGAGGTGCCAACGAGACCAACTTCCAACAGGGTTTAGTACTTGGAGAAATTTCAACAAACTGAGAATATAAAGTAGTGAAAAGGGATCCAAAGGCAAGTGGGGCCCATCCGCTGGAAAAGCATGGATAAGACACATACATCACGTCACAAGGATGTCAAGATTGGACGGCCTAAATAATCACATATCTCACAAGTGGGTCCACAATCAGAGGATGAATGTCATGGACAACATACATATAACATACGCATCAAGTAGCACATGAGCTTTCTTGGATCCATCTGGACCACATATGACAATTCAAGATTTACTCTTACAGAAGCATCTGTCAGTCCAGAATTTCCTAAATTATATTAACAATGAATCCAACCACAGGGACCGTACATATAATAAGTAACTCAAGTAAACTAAGGAAAAATCTCAAATAGATCTGACCATTGGAATCACGGATGTGGCCCACACAATGTGTGGCCACAACAAGCCCACAGATATATTTTCGTATGACGCCAAGATCACAGTCGTCTGGACTCCGATCGAGGTGTATTATACATCGTTGGAAAGCTACTCCGATTTTCTACTAACCCAATGGATCATATGTTTCTATTGGGTCCATTAAAGGGACAAAATGGGTTCGCCTTAGGCAAATCAGTACCATATGTGCGTTGCTGGACAATAACCCAGTAAAATTGATGTTACAGGAGATTGGACCATTAGATAGCCACGAAATTTGGTCCAGTGTTAGCGCATGGTGTGGTACATACTAGCACAAAGTTTCACTTCAGATCTTAACACGATTGATTTTATACCATTTTTACAAGTTGCTGTCTAGATAGGAAAACAGGATTATATGTTAAATGTGTGGATATAACATACATCCTGGTGGACCATACCGACGTAAGCCACATTGCTGACCACCATGGTCAGCCATACATACACATAGGCAACAAAACACAAAAGGAAGAAAGAAAGAGTAGGAAGAAGAGGGTAGGAGGGGGAGTAGACTCATGTCAAATGAATGGACGGTTGGATGATGATGAGTGGTCCACTCTATCTAGGTTTGATGGTGGGCCACACCTTGGCCCCTCTCACACACACAAAATTTCTTGGTGTAGCAAAAGTATAAGTGTAAGAGAGCCCTTACTCTTTTATAGAGAATGAGAGCTGAGGAGGTAAGATGATGTGGCAAATTTTGAGGGTCTTATTGGTACTAAAAGTGAGGTGGAAGGTGGTGTATGCTGTAGGTAGCGGATAGATGAGGTGGATAGTGTTAAGCATACATTGGCCAAGATGGATAAAATCTAGGCATGCATTAGCTAGTGGATGGATAAGGATTGTAGGTTGTAGGTGATGCATGGTGAATGATGAAGTGAAGTGTTTCAATTGTTTGTTTGAAGTGATGTGGCACAAAACAAGGCATGCATTGGATGCATATGTAAGATGAGGTGGCCATGAGCCATGATTAGTTTCTAAGGTATGGGGAGAGGGCTAACGATGGATTTTAGGGTATAACCCATTTTTATCTCATAGTGCATTGTCTCATATGTGCTAGTTGTTCATTTGTCATGCAGTGTTTGTCCTATCTTATGATAATTCCTATATTCTAGAAGGTGGGCTTTAGGTAAAAGTCTAATGGGTTTAGCACAATAAAGGTTGCTTGTGTTACAAGATACGCAATTCGGTACATGGATTCAATAGGTCGTATCTCACTAACGGAGTGTCAGATTGATGCACATTTTCATCGTTGTGACCGTAGGGACGACGCGGTCGACATGAAAAGGGTTTCAAAGGCATCCGGCACAAATCACTTGGGTGGGGTTGCTGGGTACACAAGGGTGTTGCATACAATCAATCGACGGTGCAAATCGGGGCAAGTGTGTGCTCAGGCCATGTTTCCAAGGATTCACATCAAGCTTAACCAAGAGGAAGCCTATGCCTCTTACTTAACAAATATCACTTGTATTCCGAACATTGCCGAGGGCACATGGCAAAGATTATTCGTTGTGCAAGACATGGAAATGAGCCATGGCCCGTAGAACCATTTTCAATGACATCAAGGATTTAGCCTCTAGATAAAACCTTCCATTTATTCACTCTAGCAAGAGTCAAATGATGCTGCTATAAGCCTTACAATAAATGGTGCCCTTTGAGTATTAGGAATTTCAAGCTTGACCAAGAGAAGATTGAGGACAGTGGAGTGGCCCATGCTACACACTCTTGAAGGTCCGTTCTTTTCATGGCTTCATAGCATTTTACCAAATATTTATCATTTTATTGGGAATATTAGCACTATTACCACACCCGTTTGCGATTGCGGGCATGGAGGGAAGTTCAAATGGGCAAAAAAACAGTGGACAGAAGCTTCATCATGATCAAGATGATGGATCTTCCCATTCTCGCACTTTGGACTCTAAAGAAGTGTTCTATATAGAAAATGACACCTCCAATATTGACATTGATGCATTGCTAAGTTAGAAAAGTCAATCGCTTTCTTTAACAAAAAGCTTGATGGTGGACTCCAAAGAAGTCTTCATTATAGAAAATGACACCCCCAATATTGGTATTGATGCATTGCTAAGTTAGAAAGAAAAGTCAATCACTTTCTTTAACAAAAAGCTTGATGATGGATGTAAGAACTACATACATGATCTCGAGTTCAATGCATTGGTTCAAGCATTGGGACATTGGAAGCGTTATTGATTCGTCGGGAGTTTATTCTATATTCAAATAATAAATCATTGATAAATCTAAACTTCCAGAAGAAGCAAGTGCTCATCATGTAAGGTGGGCAACTTTCCTACAACAGTATACATACCCTCTACGTCACAGATCAGTGTCATAACTTAGTTCCAAGGTCCTTTTACTTAGGTGTCACTCCCACTTCAAATTCCCGCTCTTGCTCCCTCTTCCTACCTATTTATACTTGTTTACATTTTGAAATAGACACTAGCCCACTCCTGCAACCGGATTTGTGGCCACTTAGCTTCACTCTCTGTGAGACTATAAGCCATTACAATGAGGCAAGTACTTTCAGACTCTTAGTTGGAGGGTGGTCCTACCAGGAAAACTTGTTGTGCAGGTTGTAGGATTCAAGGCATTGAAAGAATACTTGATGCAATTGTACCACATCCCAAACGTGCACACTCCATGTGTGCACAAGAAAAGGCCCAATTTTCTTTCTTAGCTTGTTTCTAATTTCCTTTCATTCATATTTTTATGTTAGAAAAATATTTTTTATGGTAGGAAATAAGTATTAGGCTTTCATGTTTCATGGTTTTCTTATTTTAGAGATTTCGTCTAGCAAGGAATTAGGAATTATATTTTTAGATTCCTTAGATTATGCTAGAGCCTTTCCAAGGAGGAAACCTTGTATACACTCATTATAAATAAGGCATAAGCCCTACGGAATAAGATAGTTGAATGAATTTTCTTTGAACAAATTATCTTGTTTCTCTAGGCTAGTGTATTGAATGGTAGTGGTGATCTCTAGTATCAAACTAAAGGACTGTGGAGCTTGCTCATAGTCATTGCATCTTTTTTTCTCGTGTGATTCCAACTTTCAATCTAGTATGCTAAACTTCTGCAGTTAGTTTCTTCCTTGATCTAGTTGCATTAATACTATGAGGGCCCAAAAAGGTGGTTGACATATGTGCGGATGGCCAAGATCCAAAGTGTGAATTCGTTTCACACAACGGATACTCAACTCCAAAGTGTGAATCATTGATACATCTGAACTTCCAAAAAAAAACTAAATGTGTGCCATGCAGAGTAGACGACTTTCTACCAACAGCATATCTATCCTCTACATCATAAATCAGAAAACCATAATAAGGAGGCAGGGGCTTTCAATAGGAGGTTGGTCCTATTGGAAACACTTGCCATGGAAGTTGTGAGATTTGAAGCATTGAAAGAATATAGGACCAAACAAGATGCTCAACAGATGTGAGGATGGTCGAGTTTTAAGTGTGAATTTATCTCACACAACGAATACTAAAAATTTTACATGTGCCTTCTTTAATGATTCAATTATAGGAAAACATCCTACCCGAGCTACAAGGTAGATCAGGTGGACACTTCGGTAGAGACATTGGCCATTTTAGCGGAAAAATGCTATGGATCCACATATGGCCACACATGTGGCCCCCCAATCTCTCATGTGGTCCACATGTTTGACTCTATGTTGGGCCTTAGTTGTGCATTTGGGTTAAAAGTCCTTAGGCCCATAGTCATTAGTTGTTTTTTTTGGGACCCATAGTCATTATTTTATTTGTTTATTTATATTTTAACATAGGGGTATAAGTGCAATTTCTTTGTAATAAATGTTTGCCCTGTTTTATAATAAAAGCAAGGTGGGGCATGTGGATCTCTTTATGCTCTCTCCTCTCCTCTTCTCTTTCCTCTCATCTTTCTTCCTTTCCTCTTCTTCCATCTCAAACTACATGAGTGATCCAAATTCTTGCTTTTCTCTCTTTATCATCTTTTCCTCCTCTTTTTTTCTTTCTTCTTTTTTAAAGGGAAACCCAAACATGCTTCAGGCTAATCTAACCTAATCCTTTCTCTCATGGTATCACTGCTCAGTGGGTGGTGTAATCATGTTCAACAAAGGCGTGTAAGGCCCACCTTCATGTTCTACCCACATGACGGGTCAAAGTGTGACATCGGTCATCTACAATTGGATCTACAGTCAGATTTGAAGACAAAAATTATTCATGAAGGTTGTTGATGGTATATATATCGAAGAAAAAGTGTGCGGGTGAAAGTAGGTAATGATCTAGTTTACTATGTTCGTGGATTTATATAACCTTCTATGTTTGTGAAGTTCAATTTTGTTGAAAGCTTTCTGTAGTGTGTATCCAAAGCTCTTCCCTCTATCAATATGAATACCAAAGGTGAATCAAAGAATAATGGCGCGGTGTATTCCCTTTGGTTATATAATCGTGCGGTTTCTGAAAATTTCAAACCAGATTTCCTCCATAAATTCTCCGATCCAAATAGCAAAGAAGTTTCAATATTTCTACCTTTTCTTGTTGGAGGGGTGACAGTCCGTTGAACTACCAAAGAAAAAAAAAAAGGGAGGCCGGGAGAACCAATGTGATCATGATATTGTAGGTGCTTGTGATGGAATGGATGCATCAAAGTCAATGTCCCTCCAAAGCACATCAAATACACTGAATGGAATAAACTATCTACAGTGGGTGACATTTATAGAGGTTTTTCTGACAGAAAAAGGGGGGAGAAACCAATGCGATCATGACATTGTAGGTGCTTGTGATGGAATGGATGCATCAAAGTCAATGTCCCTCCAAAGCACATCAAATACACTGAATGGAATAAACTGTCTACAGTGGGCGACATTTATAGAGGTTTTTCCGACAGAAAAAGCAAACTGAAATATCTAAAGTTGCTCAAACCCGATGAAACCGCAACATACTGTGATGATTGGGTAGTAGAAGATGCCTGAATTAGGGCATTGTTGTGAAATAGTATAGAGCCACATATAAGTGCGAATGTCATCTTCTTCATGACCGCAACGATGTTCAGTATAACTTGGAGGAGATGTATTTGATTGTTTTAAATTTTAAAAAAAAAAAAAAAAAAAAAAAACCGTATATTTATGAGCTTCTACAGAATATTTTTTCATTCCAACATGGAGACGAGTGTGAAAGAGTACTATTCTACCCTATGGGGCATGTGGGAAGAATTGAATGTGTATTAGCCGATGTCTAAAAACGTTGAGACTATGTGAAGGCAAAGGGAGGAATTCCATGTCGCTAAATTCCTCTCTGGCCTCCGACCTGAGTTCGAACATGCGAGATCTCAAATTCTTGGAAGAAGTGAGATCTCATCAATCATAGAGGCATTCGCCAGAGTTCATCATATGGCTAGTATGATCACACAGGGTTCCTCATTATCTGACTTATCTACGTTTATCTTTGCAACTGGCAGAGATAATGGAGGGAGTCGCGGTGGTCACTATCGCAATGGTTGGTTTGGAGGTAGACTCTAGGAGTTCGCGTTGGAGGCAGGACTACAAGGGGTGGCCATGGCACAAATTCTAGTGGTAGTAGTCACAAGCGTGGTAATCGACATCGCACTCACTATGGTCTCAACAATCACACAATTAATACATGTTGAGATCTAGCAGAAAACTAGCTTTGGCTAATCAATTCCACTCATTTGGATTATGGTTCCGAAAGGTATGTGTCCAAGTCTACCATTCTTGCTAAGCTGAGTACTTCAAGTGGCACAGTTACTATGTCCGAGGAAGAATATACCAAGCTTCTGGGAGATGACTCCACCCATGCCTCTTCCTCTACCGCTACTTTTGCCCAGTCAGGTAGAACTTGTTTTACTTCTTCCATGAATGTCCCATGGATTATTGATTTTGGAGCTTCCGATCAAAGGACTGGTAAGCATAGCGTGCTATCTCAATTAGTCTAGTCCCCATTCATCTCTTCTGTCACACTAGCTGATGGTACATCAACTAGTGTATCTAGGAAGGGCAATGTCTATCCTACTCCAGACCTCTCATTGTATTTAGTTTTGTACATTCCCATGTTTCCTTTAAGCTTATTAGTTGTCCATAAACTAACCAAAGTTTATTATTTGTACATTCATATGTTTCCTTTAAGCTTATTATTTGACAGTAAACTAGCTAAAGCCCTAAATTGTTCTGTCAAATTCTATCCTTCCTATCATGATATTTGAGACCTAAAGACGAGGTGGATGATTGGTAGAGGACATGACTCAAATGGACTCTATTACCTCAATCATGGAACAACTAGAATTGGAGTCTGGAATTACACTGCAGGCTAACATCTCTCCTCATCAGTGGCATCCCAGGCCTCTCACCCATCTTTAAATAGTTTGAAGAGCCTTGTCTTGTGTCGTCTTTGTCGTATGTGTCTAGGTTAGAGTGTGAAACTTGCAAGTTAAGCAAGCATCACAAAGTATCTTTTCTTTCACGTGAGGATAAAGTGATAAACCTTTTTACTTGATACATTCAGATGCTTGGGGTCATGTCCATGTTTCCAATTTATCTAATTTTAAATATTTTATTATCTTTATGGATGATAACTTTAAAATGACATGATTATATTTGATGAAAGACCGTTTTGAGGTATTTCCATTCTTTCAAGAATTTCATATGCAAATACAAACTCCATTTAATGATGAAGTGTGCATTTTGAGATCTGAAAATGCTAAGGAATATATAACAAACTATTTTCGTTCATATCTTTTATCTCATGGCATTATTCATCAAACATCACGTGCACACACACAACAGCAAAATAGAGTTGCAAACTGTAAAAACTATCACCTACTTGAGGTTGCTAGGGCATTGTTGTTAAATATGAAAGTTTCGAAGGCTTTTAGAGTGGTGTAGTTTTGATTGCATATTATCTCATTAACCAAATGCCTTCATTGATCTTAGGTGGTAAACCTCCTTTTTCTGTCCTATATCCCCAATGTCAACCGTTTTAAATTCCCCCTAGAGTTTTTTGGTGTATATGCTTTGTACATCAAATTGACCATGTTTCTGATAAATATGAACCAAAGGTTGTAATGTGTATTTTTATGTAATACTCTGATACTTGGTAGGGTTACAAGTATTATAATCCAATCACTCACAGACAACATGTGTCAGCTGATGTCACTTTCTTTTAAAGTACTACATATTTTTCTAAGGGAGGAAAATCATTGTAACTTGATGAAGGTTCCACCACTCTTCCTATGGTGCCAGACACAACTTCATCCAGAAAGCAAGCTCATGTGCAACATTCAGCTCTGCCACCATTGTAGATCTATTCCAGACGCTCTAAGATAGGTGATGAAGTGAATACCAATGTGTCCTCTATCAATTCTACGACCCCATCAGAAGATCATTCTCTTGGGTCTTCACTAATATTGTTAAATGAAGATGATCTGCCAATTGCTCTCCGTAAGGGTACACACTCTTTTACTCTGCTCCCCATCTCTAATTTTGTTTCCTTTGATGGCTTATCCCATTCTTTTCAGCCTATTACGTTGTCTTTATCATGTGTGTTTATTCCTCACTCCTTTCAGGAGGCTCTTAATAGCGATGGATGGAGGTGAGTTATGGAAGAAGAGATGGTTGCACTTCATCAAAATCAAACTTGGACTTCAGATGCGCTACCTACAGAAAATGTGTGATAGGGTTGCAGATGTGTATATACTATCAAGTACAATCCCAATGGCTCGGTGGATCATTTAAAAGCTTGGTTAGTTGCAAAAGGATACACTTAGAATATGTGTTGACTACCCTGAGACCTCTCAAGTGACCAAGCTTCATTTCGTACGTGCAGTGATCTCTGCTACTACAAATTTAGATTGGGCATTGTACCAGCTTGATGTGAAGAACTCCTTTCTTCATGAGGATCTGCTTAAAGACGTGTATATGGAGCAATCACTTGGCTTTGTTGCTCAGGGGGGAGTATGATAAAGCCTGTCATATGAAAAAATCTATTTATGGATTAAAATATTCTCCCTGTGCATGATTCGACAAATTTAGCGGTGTGGTACTTCAGTTCGGGATGAAAAGTAGTCACACAAATCATTCAGTTTTTGTTTGACGGGGAGAGACCGGTACTACGGGAACTCTTCCCATTTTAGATAACACAAATGGAGAATAGAATCCCTTATTAAGACATCCAAGGACCCAGATTCAACAATCAAATAAAAAATTCTTCCCCACCACTTGGCTTGAGCTCTCTTTGCCTCTGAAAATTCTACAATTTCTCTAAAACCATAAACACCACAGGGTTGCTTTCAAAACTAAATTCCACTCATGCATACCAATTGGACTCCATGCAAAAGTCTCCAACATGTCATCAAACCTCCAAAAGTATTTGGAATCACCCATCGAATTCAAATTTTCTAAAAAATCTCTTCCCAAATTTTCCACACGAGCATCTTAAAAATAAATGGGGTGATCATCTTCTTCAAAGAGGCACATCGCACACTGATTATGGAAAGAAAGACCCTCCATTACAAGTGATTTAAGGAAAGTATTGCCACATGTGTTGATGACAACTTCAAAGACATTGTGAGACTTCATAGGGTATGGATATACCTACGACACTAAATTTGAAGTTTTTGGGGAATTTGTGGAAGCATCTACAACTTAAGCTTTAATTCTTTAGTGCATATTAGACTGGCAGCCAAACTGGAGTTGCCAACATGAACCTTAGTAACCTCTGAGGTATCATAGGTGATAATGTATCTTAGTAGAACTTGGCTTTACCCAAGTTGAATGCACCAAAAATAATCCAATAAAATTTACAACAAGAAAATCCCCAGTCAAGATTGTTAACAAGTGAAGTCCACATCATACACTTGACCTAGTACCATTACTGATATCTAATCAAGTGTATGACAATATGATGTTAAATTGATGGAGAAGAAAATAAGAGGAGAAGAACGGATTTTTGTGCACACTACAGAATTAGGGTTTTCTCCCTCTACAACCTTAAGCTCACATTCTTTCTTTTTTTTTTCAATCTTCATTAATCAACTCTATCCCATGCACAAGGCCTTAAAGGTCTTCATATGTGTCAAAATACAAAAGATAAAGATCTCTTCGAAGCAAGACTTTACTAATTCAGACCTAAATCATATCCTAAACAAGGTATTCCGTATCGGCAACAGTGGTCATAACGGCTAATATGGGGGTGTAACGACCGTTATGACCTTGTAACAGTTGAGAAAAAAATTTGTCAAAAAATTTTGAAAAAATATCTAGAAAATCCAAAATAATGTAAATATTCTAAATATATATTCGTTTTTGTTGTTTTGAACATGTTTATGGTAGCTCTTTGGTAAGAGTGTTGTATCGAGCAGTCTGGTGAATTTATGAACATGGTCATATGTCTCTAATGTTTACACATCAAAATCAAGTATTAAAACTAGAAATTGACCAAAAAAAAAAAAAGAGCATAAATACCACTTTTCAATTTTTTGAAAAAATAGCCCTCAAAGCTTTTATTTGCTCGAATCACTTCAATCCATAGTCTTGGTAGCGTGACGGTCCACTCTTTAGTAAGAGTGGTGTATCGAGCAATCTAGTGAATTTATGAACATGGTTATATGTCTCTAATGTTTACGCATTGCAATCAAGCAATAGAACTAGAAATTAACACACACAAAAAAAGGCATAAATACCACTTCTAAAAATTTTTGAAAAATAGCCCTCGGAGCTTTTATTTGCTCAAATCACTTCAATCTACAGTTTTAATCCTAAAAATTTTAGCATGGTCGAAATTTGTTGTAAAATGATCCAGGAGCATTTTTGGAATAAGAAAAGTGAAAATAAAAAATAAAAAAATGAGACTATGGAATTAAATAGAAAAAAAAAAAAAAAAAAGATTTTCTTTTTTCGACCATTACGGGAGTAACGGGCGTTATGCCTTGTAACAGATGTTATGGCCCCCATAACGGCCGATACGGTATCAAAAAACCAAATGCCTCATTTCACCCTTGTATCGTGTAACGATCACGGCCGTTGCCATACATAACGGCCTTTACGGCCGTATCGTAACAGATACGGGACACATTGAATCCTTGATTCTAACCATTAACATCTAACTTCAAAATATAAAAAGAGAAGTTACAACTAAAAAGATCATAAATCCAAAAACATCCTCTCAAAACAGAAAACTACCAATGATTAAATGACACAGAAGAGCCTACTAAAGATTCCCGGTGACACAAATCTCCCAAAATAACCAAATATCATAAGTATGGGTTGTTTCACATATAGCTCCAAAAAAAAGCGAGCACATCTGATGGTGATGGATGGCCTAAATGCATCAATCCCCCTGGCATCAAAAGAAGTTGACCTCGACTTGATAACTGGCAGAGATTTGCTAGATCAATCCACATTTAGAACCTATCTTCTTTGGCTTTTGTGGCAGTTGTAACAAGGCCTACACATCAGATCTACAACACTTGCATCAGATAGAGTCAAAGGTCAAGCCACCTCTTCTTTCTAGACCTGTACACGAGTTGAGTTAGCTCGATCAGCTCGCTCGACTCGACTCGGAAAAGCTCGACTCGCCTCGGCTCGAAATTGGATTCGGACCAAATCGATCTGGTTTTTGGAGCTCGAAAAAATTTCAAGCCGAGTTCGAGCTTGCCCGAGCTCGCCTCGACTCGAATCAAACCTCAACTCGAATCGACTCGGATCGAATCAACTCGGTGACTCGGTTATTCTGATATTGATGCTGCTCGCCGAGTGTTTGATGAAATGACCCAACGAAGTGTTGTTTCAGGGTGCGTACATTCTCCGCAAGATCAGTTGGTGGCAAGAAAGGAATGGATACAAAACAAATCACTACCAAAAAAAAAAAAAACTTTACATTATAAAACTGTCATCATATCTTGATTTTTGATTTTGCTCGTCGAGTATTTGATGAAATACTTGTAAAGAGTTGTTAACGTTTTTCATTCGATGAGAAATTGAAGATGCATTCTATGTGTTTGAGAAAATGCCGCACAGGCTCGAACTGGCCCGAGTTGCTGACCGATCCGAGCCGAGCTGACCAAACAGGCTCGAGGACCGAGCCGAGCCGAGTTCGAGCTGGGATTAGCTACTGGCCAAGTTGAGCCGAGTTGTGCCAAGCTCAACTCAGTTCAACTCGTGTACAACTCTACTTCTTTCATCTTCATGCTCTCCACATTCTACGCGACAACTCCCACTTTTGCAATAATGGAGTTGGGAGTCTATCAACTCGTGTCAATGTGTTGTCATTATCACTATCGGTCTCTAATTTACGTGCTTTGATCAGTGTTGAGATAGGACTAACATGCCCATATCAACTTAACATACATCGTAGAATGTGTTAGTTTAACTGTTGAGCTACTCATCTCTTCCGCTGCCAATCTAACTATTAATGAACATGATATGGACCTACATAGGCCCACTTAAATGGGTTATCTTGGTCTAAGACGGGATTTTTTTACTTTTGTTATAAATGGCATTTCTGTAATTATGAAACTTTCATAATATATATAAAGAGGGTGAACCCTCACTTCAACCCATTCTCTACTCTCTCCTTCTCTATTCCATCTTTCCTCTATACATGGTATGAGAGCCAAGTCGTTTCGTATCCTTCTTCTTCTCAAAATCTTTGTACTTCATCTTTTCTTTTATCACTTTAGTGTCACTAATCTTGCTTGTGCTAAAAAATTCTTCAGAAATCAAGAGTCTCTTTTTCGTTTCTTTTGTGTCAGGTCTTTTGTAATGGTTCGTGTTTGTGCGTGAGGTAATGAAGACATCGGCTTCTTGAATGAAATCACCCCATGTATGATTGTTGAAATTATAGTATCTAAACATGAAATTAAACATGTTTGTAACCTGATCTAGCGATTGTTAGTAATTTGCAGATTTTTAGGTAAAAAAATAAATTTTAATTAAAAAATATAAGAAATATTTTTTTTCAAAGTTTCACTTCGATTAGCGGTCAATTGGCCCCCATTTCAAAGTTTTTTTTTTCAAAATTACACTCCTAATGCATGCGCAACAACACATGAGTCTAAGCCACAACCATAGATCATTCACAGCCATAGGTATATTTCTAGTTTTCTATTTCTTTTGCTTTTAAATGTATTGCTTATATTTCCTTCCATACATATCTTCTTACATTTGTAAATTATATGAATTGACTTTGAATATACTTACATCAATTCAGTCACACATCACATAGATTAGGACTCCATACAAAGGAAACCTATTACGTGCACTCGTTTTTTGTGATGTTTTGATTTCTAACTGTGTATTGATGTCTTTTTTTAACAATATGTGAAGTTCCATTGAAAAATTGAATCAATTTCCCAATGTTTCCCAACAACCGCAATACATTATGTAATACAACTGATATATACCATGCGATAACTGCTATGTATCTGTATCCCAAGGGTGCAACGATACAGAAAACATTGGTTATATGACCAACTAATCAAAGAAAATGCCCAAACTATGACCTTGTTATGGAATAGTGTGGAACCCTCTACAAGTGCAAATGCCATGTTTCTGGATACGACTAAGGACATGTATTCATCTGATAAAAACATCTCTTATATTTATCAATTATATTTAAAAAAAATATATATTCGAGCTTCAACAAGGAGATAAATTGTTGGGTGAATACCGGAAGGTGGGAAGAGCTGAATGTGTATCAGCCCCTAACTACCAATTTGGAGAAATTAGTGCGGCAACGTGAAGAGTTCTAAGTGGCAAGTTCTTATCTGGATTGAAACATGAATATGAACTAGTTCGTGCACAGATTTTGTTTAGCAAAGATGTGCCATCTTTAAACCGAGTGCATACACGCCTCCAACGTATATCTTTAGGCTCTACAAGTGGAGTCAATGACAACTCGGTTCTAACATCGTTATCTATACGAGGACATGGTGGTTGTTATGTTGGAAAAGGAGGTCGTGGTGACATGAGTGGTGGCCGTGGCAGAGGTCACGGACCTAGGAAGTGCATGCATTGTGGGATTTTCAATCATTCTGTAGAAAAATATTGGAACCTTCATGTAAAGCCTACATGAGCTAATCAAGCTTCCCACACTAGAGGAAGCAATGGGCCTCCTCTGGTTAATTCTACATCTACTCCTCCACATACATGTATGATTGGTGACATGGTTACTCTGACTCAAGAAGAATATTCGAAGTTGCTAAACAATCTACAAAATCAGTCTATTCCTACTACATTTGCAACTACTTCCACCCCTACAGCTACATTCGTTACCTTCAGTATAGCTTGTTTAGGATTAAAATCTCATACCCCATAAGTAATTAACTTTGGAGCATCTAACCATATGACAGGTCAGTCTAGTGTATCTTCGTCTATTAATCTCTCATTGACAGGCTCTTCTATCACTTTGACAAACGTAACCCAATCCAAAAGTATATCGAATGGGTATCATTCATATAAGTCCCTCTCATCCATTATCCTCTGTTTTATTTGTTCAAAATTTCCTCTAAGCCTTCTATCTGTTAGCAAACTTACCAAATCCCTTAACTGTTGTGTCACTTTCTATTATTCACATTGTGCTTTCCATAACATAAAGACGGGGAAAGATTGGTGGAGGACATGAGTATGACAGGCTGTATCATCTTGATTGTGACTTTGTGGGCGCAACATCATAAAAAGACATCTTAACTTATCAGTGGCACTACCATCTCAGTCATCTATCATTGAAGGTTTTTAAGAGTGTCATTCCTTCATTGTCGTCAATGTAATGTCTAAAGTGTGATGTGTGTGAGTTGAGTAAACATCACTATGCTACTTTTTCACCACATGTTGAGGAGCGTCATTTAGTTCATTTCTCTTTAGTTCATTCATATGCTTGGGGTCCAGTTCAAATATCTAGTAGGTTTGGGTTTAAGTATTTTGTTACATTTGTTGATGATTGTTTGAGAATGACATGACTTCATTTAATGAAAGATAGATTTGAATTATTTTCTATCTTTAAGACCTTCTACGTGGAAGTGCAAAATCAGTTTAATTCTAAAAGTGTCTGTGTTTCAATCTGATAATACCAAGGAGTACATGTCCCAAGCTTTTAGTCAATTTTCTTTTAATAGGAATCCGACATCAGACATTGTGCGGGCACACCCCACAACAAAACAAGGTTGTAGAACGAAAAGATTTTCACTTCCTTGAGATAGCTCATGCTCTCTTAATTCGCATAATTGTTCTTAAGAGTTTTTGGAGTGATGCAATACTCACAACATGTTTTTTGGTAAATCCGATGCCTCATCTGCTTTAAAGGGTCAATCACCTCATCAGGTTTTATTCCTAGATATTTCTTTTTTTTTTCTTTTTGAAACAACGAAGTTTCTATATACTTCGTTGTTTCCTCTACCTCCTAAAGTTTTTGGATATGTTTGTTTTGTCCATCAATTGAAGTCTTTTTTTGAAACAACAAAGTTCCTAGATACTTGTTTCTTTTAATAGGAATCCTACATCAGACATTATGCGCGCGCACCCCACAACAAAACAAGGTTGTAGAACGAAAAGATTGTCACTTCCTTGAGATAGCTCGTGCTCTCTTAATTCACATAATTGTTCTTAAGAGTTTTGGAGTGATGCAATACTCACAACATGTTTTCTGGTAAATCTGATGCCTCATCTGCTTTGAAGGGTCAATCACCTCATCAAGTTTTATTCCTAGATATTTCTTTTTTTTTTCTTTTTGAAACAACGAAGTTTCTATATACTTCGTTGTTTCCTCTACCTCCTAAAGTTTTTGGATATGTTTGTTTTGTCCATGAATTGAAGTCTTTTTTTTGAAACAACAAAGTTCCTAGATACTTGTTTCTTCTACCTCCTATAGTTTTTGGATATGTTTGTTTTGTCCATCAATTGAAGTCAAGCCATGATAAGTTTGATCCTCGAGCAGTTACATGTATTTTTTCTTGAATATTCTCGCACACAGAGGGGTTATCAACATACAAATGTTACATTTTCCGAGTTTACCCTGTTCTACTCAAAAATAACAAATTGCTTAATACAAAATTTGTTCCAATACCTGTTACAGTCAATAAAGACATCCAACCTCCATCATCTACTGCCTCTTCCATTCCCATTGTGTCTCAACTAAAGATCTACTTAGGCCGAAAATAGATAGATGGTACAGCCGATCATGAAGTGCCATCCAACATATCTTCTTTAGAGACTTATGGTCCAACGAATTCTCCAAATAAATTTGATTTTCCTATTGCCCTAAAAAAGGTAAGCGTACATGTACCGATCATCCCATCTCTAAATACATTTCCTTTCATTGCTAATCTCCAAATTTCCACTACTTTGTCATATCCTTGCCTTCTCACTTTGTTCCCAAGTCATATGAGGAAGCTTTGTTACATAAGAGGTGAAAGCAGGCTATGGGGGAAGAGATAGATGCACTTTTATCTAAATGACACTTACGAACTTTCCACTCTTTCGACTGGTAAATGTGTTGTGGGCTGCAAATGAGTTTACACAATCAAGTTTCATCCTAATGGTACGGTTGAAGGCTGGCCTAGTTACTAAGGGTATACTCTAACACTTCTGTGTTAATTGCAGTGAAACCTTCTCATACGTGGCCACGTTGAATTCCATTTGGGTTATACTATCTACAACTATTAATCATGGTTGGCTCCTCTTCCAACTTGACATTTTAAAAAAATGACTTCCTTCTTAGTATATTACAGATGAAGTTTATATGGAGCAACTTCCTGGATTTGTTGCTCGGGGAAGTCTAATAAAGTGTGTAAACTGCAAAAAGCAACTTATGGGTTAAAACATATCCATGTGCATGGTTTGACAAGTTCAGCAAGGTTGTATTAAACTATGCCTTTGTTTGAAGTCATGCTGATAATTCCATTTTTGTACATAAAGGTATCTCATGTCTCATTTTACTTGCAGTATATGTGGATGATATTTCTGTTACTAAAAGCAACAACAAGGGATTGAAGAACTAAAAAAGTATCTTCAACAGCATTTTCTCACAAAAGATCTGGGTCATCTTTGATACTTCCTTAGTATAAAAGTTGAAATATGTTTGGGATTTACTCATGAAAACGGGGCTTCTTGGGACTAAGCAAGTTGACACTCCAATGAATCCGAATCACAAGCGTGCAAGTGATTAAGGAGATGCAATGAAGGATCCGAAGAGGTACAGAAGATTGATTGGAAAACTTTTACTTTAACTATTACTCAACCAACATATCATATGCAATGGACGTGGTAAGCCAATCCATGAGTTCTCCAAAAGTATCTACACAGCAGTTACTCGAATTTTGCATTACCTCAAAAGAGCATCGAATCAAGGAATTTTGTAAAAACAGAATGGTCATCTTCGGGTCACAAGGTAATCAAATGCAAATTAGGTGGGGTTACTTGGCGGATAGATAATCCATTGCTAGATATTATACATTTGTGGGAGGAAATCTAGTCACACGGACAAGCAAGAAGCAGAGTGTGGTGACCTGGTCAAGTGCCGAAGCAAAGTACAAAGCAATGGCTCATACCTCCTATGAGTTAATGTGGATCAAGAAATGGGATTTACAATGCACCTACTACCTATGTAGTTATTTTGTGACAATCAGGCAGCTTCGCGCATAGCAAATAATGCAGTTTATCATGAAAGAACTAAACACATCGAAGTTTATTGTCACTTCATACTAGGAAAGTTTCCATTGTTGAAATCTTTTACTCCATATGTTCGACCTTAAGACCCAACTTGCTGATGTGTTCACCAAAGCTCTTCATTCCGCTTAGGCTACACATATATTCCAAGCTTGGCATAGATAATATCTATGCTCTAGCTTGAGGGACGGTGTTAATGAATGTGATATGGGCCTACATACGCCTACTTAGATAGGTTATTTTCGCCTACGACAGAGAGGATTTTCTTTTGTTATTAATGGCATTTTTTAAAATATACAACTTCCATAATATAAAAGAAGGGGGGTGGGGGGTCTCTCTGTTTCTTATTCTCTATTCCATCTCTCTTTCCACTATCTTACACTAATTATTGATGCATTTCCATCAATTAATCAATCCATAGATCCATTATTTGATTAATCTATCAATCCTAAATAGGCTCTTCGCATGTATCTTGTTAGATTGTAGCACTTTCGCGGGGCACATCATCCGTCAAATCTTCAAACACTTCCTCTAATGAATTTTGGATTTGTTCATTCAAATTCCAACATCCTTTGTAATACCAGGCATCTCAAGTATGGCATCATGTGTGTAGTTACAATCCTCCAATCATTCATCTCATCTAGCATGAGAATGATCAATCGAACATGTCGAAATCACTAACATCCATTTCCAAGATGTTGCCTCCTTCTCACGCACAAGGAGGCACTCTTTGATGTTGTATTGGTATTGTCAAATTATCCAATCGACTCAAAATCTTATAGAGCATTTCCTCCATACGATCATAACTCATTATTTCCTCCATTACATTCCTCTCGTTACTTGGCATTGATATCATAGAATGCACAATTGAACTCACTCTAATACCAATTTGATTTAAGATGATGAGAAAGAAAATAAGAGAACTATTTTTGCGAACACTGCACAACTTCAAGAGGTTGATTTTTTAGGGTTTCCTCCCCCTACAAGAGAATGTTTTCTCCCTAAACTAACTCTTTTTTATTCCAATCCCCATCAATCAACTCTATCACACACACATGCCCTTACATGTCTTTATATCGACCTAACTACAAAGGATAAAGATCTCTAAAGATCTTTCAAACCTAGGCTTTACTAATAGAGCTGGGCATGGGACGACTCGACTCAACTAACTCGACTCGTCCGACTCATTCAGACCCGCTCAACCCGAACCGAGTAGACACGCCCAATCCAAACTCAAACCAAGTCAAGTCCGAGTCACCCAATAACTCGACCCAACCCGACCCGACCCGAAATCCAACTCATTCAGATGGACTCGATCCGAAACCCAACTCAACTCGGGTTCGGGTAAGTGCATATATATATATATATATATATGTATATATATATATGTATATATATGTGTGTATATATATATATATATATATATATATATATAAACAATTATCTAAACCCTACCCGCCACACGAACGCACCCAACCTGATCTCTCTCCCTCCTTCCTCCTCTCCCGAGCCCGGCATCCACCCACCACCACCAACCACCAGGCCACCGTCCTCTCTCTCTCTCTCTCTCTCTCTCCTCTCTCTCTCTCTCTCCCTCTCCTCTCTCTCTCGCTGGCAGCCACTCTTCTCAACTTAGGCAACACTGTAGAGCTTGTCCGGACGATCTGCACCCACCGGGCCACCCGACTCTACCTAATCAAGGTAATTTACTAATTTCAATAGTTTTGTTTTAATAATTTCTAATTTGGGGGGTTTGTAAAATTAGGATCGGGTATGGTTGAAATCGAATGCATCCAGGCTAGCTATAGCATGCGTCCGGGTTGGGTGTGGAACGTGTGGTGCATCCGAGCTGGCTCTGGTGCGGTCAAGCTGGCTGTGGTGCATCCGGGTTGGCTGTAGACTGTGTGGTGCATCTGAGCTGGCTCGAGTGCAGTCAAGCTACCTACGTCCAGACTAGCTGAGGTTGAGCCATTTCTACACCCTAAACCCTAAAACCTGACACTAAACCCTAAACCTAAAACATAAAACCTAAACCTAGACCCTAAACCCAATCCCTAATCTCTAAACCTAATCCCTAAACCTTAAAACCTAATCCCTAAACCTTAAAACCTAAACCCTAAGCCTAAACCCCGAACCTAATCCCTAAACCCTAAACCACCACTAATGTGTTTTATTTTTTTGAATTAAACTAGTGGTTTATTTTTGTGAATTATGGATTACACTGCTTATTGCTTAGCCTATAATTATGCATTAGACAATTAGCATAATGTGGTTTATTTTTGTGAATTAGACAATTAGTTGCCCATTTGAGGATTTCTATGTGGCCAGATATAGATAGTGTTTTTTTTGTGGCATAGTAATCATTCGAATTGTCCCATTTTGGACAGTTCAAGGTTTTATAAATAGTATGCTTTCATATAACCTATTACATGCTCATGCCTATTCTGACTCAATCTCCCCATTTCTTTCTGGATATGTTCTTATTTCTCATGTCAAAAATATTCACATTGCTTAGATATTTACCATGGTAATGAAATGGAAGATCTATTTATCTGGAGAGACATTGGGAGATGCTGCCGGAATTTCGGAGTGGGCGTTTAAATGGGAATATGAAAGTATTACAATCTATTCGACCTTAGATGGGCGACTAATTTAGGGTTTAGTATAAAGTTTTCAGGCATTATAGTGCTAATTTGATTTAGTATTTTTCAATTAGTAGATGACTAATGAGGAAATTCTCAATACCCCTGGCGGTTTGTTAGTCACTTCGCCGATGATCTTAGATGAAGGATTAGATCTACAAGAGGTGCTCATTGAGATTAGTACCTCACAGTCACAGAGTTAAGTAAAAATGAAAGGAAAAAAAAAAAAGATCAGTAGTGTGGGAAGATTTTGAAGAAGTAACCCTAAAGAATAACACAGTGAAGATACAGTGCAAGTACTGCAAGGCTCAATACGTTAAACAAATAGACGAGGCAACCACAACTCTAAACAAATACTATTGAAGTATCATAAAAAAAGTGAGAAGCCAGACCTCAGGCTAACAGACACTTTCATTTACCAAATCTTAAGTGGATTCGTCGCAAGGTACATTGTCCACCTATAAGTATAATAGGGACCATGTGAATGAGTTGATGGCCAGATTTATTATTGCAAATGAAAAACCATTTCAGATGGTAAAAAGTCCATCTTTTGTCAAATTAGCCAGATGCCTTCACCCTAGATACGAGAAGGTTTTCAGTACAACAATAAAGAGCGTGCATGAAGATGTATGCAAGCGAGAAGGTCAACTTGAAAAGGACAGTTGGCATCGGATTCCCGAATCGGCCTGACATCAGATTTGTGGACGACATCCAATCAACGAAAGGGGTATATGTCAGTAATTGCCCACTATGTTAATGCTGAATGAACGCTCTGCAAAAGAGTTATAGACCCCCGTTATCTTGCGCCTCGTCACATTGGCTTGATGATTTCAGACTACATCTACAGATGCCTTATGGAGTGGGTAATTAAGAAGAAAATCTCCTCGATAACTTTAGACAATGCCTCTACAAACAATAGCGTGATAACGAATTTGCAGAACCAATTTAGGGCCACTGGTGACTTGTATTTCGGTGGGAAAATATTTCATCTTAGGTGTTGTGCCCGCATCCTAAACTTGATTGTACAAGATGGGCTTAAAACAATTGAGCCAACGATCGAGAACATAAGAGAGTATGAAGTACATACGGGGTCACCTTCACGATTAAATACATGGAATGAGATCGTGAAACGGTTGAATTTGTCATCTCAAAGAATGATGAAGCCGGATGTCATGACATGTTGGAATTCAACTTACGAAATGTTGGATTCAGCGATAACTTCAAAGATGCATTCTCTCACTATGCGAAGTGTGATAGTGCGTATCAATGGTTGCGTTCTGATGATGATTGGACAAGAGCTGAAGCAGTTCACAAGTTCCTTTCAATTTTTTTTACGACAGATACAACAAAGATCTTTTCAGAAAGCAAGTATCCAACAACAAATATATTTCTGTCAAAACTTTGGAGAGTAGAAGATGTTTTTTGCAGAAGCTGTCATGGACCAGACTTTCTACAATTAATGACTACAAGTATGCAATTAAAGTTTGATAAGTATTGGTCTGAGTGCAGTCTAGTAATGGTTGTTGCAGTCGTTCTTGATCATCGATACAAGATGTTCATGATTATATTCATTTTTAAAAAGTCGTATGGTGAGAGGTGTGTCGCTGATGTCGATAAGATTCATGATGCAATCGAAGATCCGTACAATTTCTATGTAAAAACTTTAGGGGACACAAGACAATACCACAGGTCAAACTCCTTAAGTGGGTTCTAGTTCTACCAAACGCCGACAACTCAAACAGAACTTGACCACTATCTCAAGGAGCCACTTGTAAAGTACAAAGGCGGAGAATTTGATGTTTTAGACTGGTGGAAGTCAAAAGCTCGTGAATCACAATACATGTGCTCTCGTTGATAGCATGAGGCATTATCAATTCCAATTTCAGTCCTAGCATCAAAATATGCTTTTAGCACAGGGAGTATGGTCGTGAACAAGTATCGAAACTCACTTACACCGAAATCAGTTGAAGTGCTCATTTGTACACAGGATTGACTGCGTCTGATCTGGGGAAAAGGCAAATCTGTTGATGAGGAGTTCGAGGAAGAGGAGAGAGAAACAGGATGAGATAATACCTGTAACAATTGCATGAAGCAAGATGAAATAGTGCCTTCTAGTTCCCTTGCATTTGCTTATGACAATTTGACAGTTATTATTTGTGGACTTGAATTGTAACATTTGATGAGTGGATGGATGTTTTCTATGCTTATCACTTATCAATTTATATATTTTAATATTTCTTTTTTATATTTTTTCTCTTTTTGTTTATATTTTAAAATGACTTAAATGTTACTTAAATCTCATATAGTTGGTTAGTTGCGTTTGTTTATCTTCATTCCTTAATTATTTATGTTGCCTCAGCCTAACCAAATATTTTTTTCTTTCAAAATTCATACTTATAAACAAAAGAAATCGGTTAAAATTACATTTAGCTTGTCAGGGAGGATACGTTGCCCCGTATAGCAAAGCTCCTCCAGAAGTCTGGGATTTATTTCGAGCCATTCTCGACTCAAATATAAAGGCTTCCATCACCCCTTCCCCTACAGCCAATACAACCAGCCACAAAAGATATAGAAGTAGGCCTATTATAATTGAAGAAAGGTCAGACAAAGGAACTACCCCCACAGAAGACAGGCTATTAAGGGAACAGGAAGAATGAGATTATAAAGAAGCCGTAAAACAAAGCTTAGAATTGGCATCCATGACCAGACAACATTAACCCCCTCCGAGACAACATGATGCCAAAAGCAAGCACGACTACGAGACATAAGTCAGGCAATAAATCATCAAAGTTTCTTAAAAGTCTCAGAGCATTCCATAGGCGATTGGGAATCCCATACAAATCGGATCATAAAAAGAGGCTGAAAAACTCGTTAAATCTATGAATGATGACAATCGAAAGGCATCTCCACCATCCGATTCATAAGAAGTAAACAACCATCTTTTAGACACCTCCAGCTCGAACTCAGCCCATCCCGCAGTTTAAGCCGTAAAAAGAGAATCAAAAGATGATTCTGGTGACAAAGGTGAAGAAGGGGGTTACTATTATGGACAAGGTTACTCAAGTTACACGCCACAAAGGCATTCATCATATAGAGGATATCGAATGAATGAATGATTTATTGGCTTGTATGTTGAACTCCATCTAAGATTCTGAACATACTTTGATTTTTTTACAATGTTTAATGACTTTGTTCGTTTTTTTACAAATTACTTTTGAGTCTTTGACAATATTTATTCTGAACAACTCAACTCAAGTAGAAATAAAAAATGACAGGGAAAAAAAGCTCAAACTCAACCCGACTTGGTGCTAATTCGACCCGGGTCCGAGTTAGTCCAGGCCAGACCCAGACTCAGATCGGGTCAGGCATGCTGGACTCGGTAACGAGTTGGGTTGAGTTCAGGTCAGGTCTATTTCAAAACCGGGTCAGGTCAGGTCAGGTCAGCCCTAACTCGGGCTGACTCATCTCGATGCCCAGCTCTATTTACTAATTTAGATCTAAATCACATCCTAAAGATAGACATCTTTTTTAAAGGTATCCTAAAGATATACATCTAACTTCAAAATTCATAAAGGATTCCGAATGACCAAAAAGATTCTATATCTAAAAAATCTTCCCAAAAAGGATTCCCCGAGGACTAAAAAGGTTCTAGATTTTAAACCATCAATGACTTAATAATGCATAACCAAATATCTGAATGCACAACCAAATATCCGAACGACCTAAAGATTCCCCAAAACACAAAATAACCAAAATAACCAAAGTATCTTGAGCATGGGTTGTTTTACATGCATCCCCACAATCAAGTCCATCTAATGGTGATGGATGGCCCGGATGTATCAGGATGATAATGCATTCATCAAACATACAAGACATGCAAGCGCAAGCAAAGGATAAGGTTAAATAGAGCAACACCAAGCATCAAGTCATTCACAAACAAACACTATTGAGAAAATACATAGCGAAAACAACTTAGTTATGGTCAATCTACGCAAAGAAAGGTTTCTGAGGGGAATATACGACCAATTCAAGTCCAAAAAGATTGGTCCATGCCAAGTCAAGAGGAAGAAGGATAACAATGCCTATAAGATCAAGTTGCTTGACTTAGATATCTCGTCGGCTATCAACGTTGTTGACTTGATTGAGTTCCATGGATAGGTGTCCAGTGTACAAAATGAAGTTATTGATGAAATGGGAAAACATGTCTTGAAGAAAAAGAAGAAAGTTGAACAATCGTTGTGCATTAAGACTATCGATACGCAATGATGCCGATACAGGCCATACATAATGAAATAGAAGAACAAACCCCAATCTAAATGCACATAGACTACAGACAACTAATTGAATTGAATCTTGATCTCTACTAGTGTGAATTATCAAACTCAACAAAGTCGAGTTCTCTCCCATTCAAGGGAAATGATGCAAGCCCAAGAACCATCATGAAGCCGACCACCACATGCTGAATTTTGGGCTGTTTGCTGATTTTGAGACTATTGTTTACTATGTTTGGAAGTCTACAGTTGCTGATTATGAAGACTGTTGCTAATTTTCAAGATTCTCCAAAGATTCTAGGGATGATTTCCTGGATCTACTTTTAATTTTCTTAGGCCATTACAAATGGACAAATCTTTTGTAAATAAAGTTGTTGCGATTTAGTATCTTATATTAGATTAGATTGATTTGAAATCAATATAGGGGTTGGAAAGTCCTAAGTAAAGATTCTACGGTGTTTGTTAGGGTCTACAAAAGAGATGTTCTAAGAAGTAGAAGGCACTACATATTTTCTGAGTTTGTTGTTGTACTTATTACTAGTAAAAAAAGGTTACAATTTCAATAACTTGTTTAGCCCTCTATTCAAATACTCTTGTGTGGTGTCGCTTCATCATTCTAGTGATTCAGATATTGAAATGTAACTGATTCAATAACAGGATTTCATCACGATGTTCTATTATTAAGCAAAAATCTTGAAAGTTTCCAGTTGAGAAACATTCTACTGATAAGGGTGTGACATTCTAGCTTACTCTAGCCCAATTTGGGGTGAAAGGCTCTAACGAGGTGGAAGCTAAAGCACTATTGGAAAGCTTAAATTATTTACAAGGGTTTAACGTGGCAAGCTAATTCTGCATGGGGACTTGCCGAACGAAATTACATGAGAACATTAATGGTGCGGTAAGATTGAAAAGAAATCCTGACATAATTAAGATATGACAAATATGTAGCAATTAGAGCTCAAATTTCTTGTCTCCCTCCCTTGGTAGGAGATTGTTGAGTTCTTTTATGTTTAAGAACTATATGGGACTTCATCTGATGGTGTCATGGTATCGAGGGTTGTCTATATCATTGTTGGTCAAGCTGTTCAAATGCATGTGAAGGATCAGCCAATCAGGTGGCATGAACAATGATTACTTGGAAGCAGGTCCCACCCATACGCGATACATGACGCGTATATAGTTAGGCTCGTCTCTTCTTACGAAATACCAAGTAAACAAAATATAGTTGCACACATACATTGATATTGTAATGTATGCATGAACTAATGAGTATTGTCATTGTAAATGCTGTATGCAGTACAGGAAGTGTATATAGTACTCAACTGAAAGTTGAGCAAATGGGTCCTACTCGGACACAAATCAAGGCCCATTATATTGAAATGCAAATGGGTCCTACTCGGACACAAATCAAGGCCCATTATATTGAAATGCAAATGGGTCCTACTCGGACACAAATCAAGGCCCATTATATAGTACTCAAACATGATATGATAGATTAAGGCCCATTATATTGAAATGCAACAAAAGAAGATTCAATATATATATATATATATATATATATATATTATATATATATATATATATATATATATATATATATATATATATTTTAAAAGGTGATAGTTTTGTTCTTCTATTTTTTCCCAAAATAATTTATTCTGCGTCAATTCACCGAACCTCACTCAAATCTTGTGTGTTGATCCCCAAAATAAGCTAAGATCTAGTATAAGATGAGTCTTTTTAGCTTCCTGCATTGCTGAAATGAAGAATGCATTCAAAAACTAGAAAAAAGTTGGAAACTTTTCCTTTTGACGAGGCCTTTATGGCCGTATCAAGCTATATCAGTCGTATCAGCCCTTTATCAGCATCAATCCAACCTGTGCCAGCTGATATGGTCATTTTTTTAGCAGACCGGTGCACCCCTGTTACGCATAACGGGGGTTGCCCAATACGATCGCACTATAACCGATTTTCAAAATCATGGCTCGTATCTAACTGGAGAAAAGGGCACTGGATTGGAATGATGGTAAAAAACAAAAACAAAACCAAAAAAAAAAAGCCTGACTGAATTTATCAGACAAGGCTATAGTGGTGGTGGTCATGCCTACTACTGCATGGTGTAGTATATCTTTCCTACAATGCATGGCTACTAGTACCCGCATATCCCTACACTACCAACATCCAAAGGATACAATACAAAGACATGTATGAGGTACAACAGGATACAGGCAACAACTTATTGTAATTATCCAGCACATGCTTTGTAGTATAATATCAACAAAACATTGTGCAATATATTTATGCATTATACTATGAATAAGTTGCAAAAATTAAATGAACATAATTTGAAACGATAAAGAGAAGATATCATGTATCTTACTTTGCTTGGACATTTTAGCTTTTGATAAAAAAAAAAAAAATGATACTATCTTCAAAATAGCATGCATAATGATAGTGTTCCCTTGTGTAGGAAGGATAACCATATGGTCATACCCATATTCACATCTGAGATCTTTGAGAACTCCCAAATTGCACCCTCATTTCCAAATTTATCTTCATGTCCATATCCTTAGTTCCTTACCAAGGTATCATAGTAACTTTCTAGACTCTAAACCTAAAGCTTAAAATAGGAATTAATCAACAGTAAGTGCATAGGACCCTAAATTTGAGTCACTAAAAATAGCAATGCAGACCAGGACTGGCCCATGAACTAGATTGTGGGTCCCGACGAATGGGGGTAGAATTTAGAAATTTAGGTAAAACTGAGTTGACCCATCTTCCATGGGGCCCACATGCCCCAAGTCCTACTGTCCATGTTCTACATCTGATCGGTCAATGAGGTGTGGAAGAATCCAATCCAAATCACACCTTTCGAGAAGAACTTAATTTTCTTTCTGCTTTCATTTGGAGCAGATGCAAAGGCTGTCAAAGCAGAGGTTGTAAGTGTTCAGTGCATGGTTTCTACTTATCATGATTCGGAGCTACAGAGTTACACTCAGTTCATTCATGGAACCTACCACATAAAAACTGTTTAAAATGCGGCAACAGGCATTGTACTCAAACAGCAGCTGTTATAACAGCTATTACTTTTGTCTCTAGCGCATTTTTCACATTTTTAATCTCTTTTTTCCCTTATTTATCAACAACTGTTAAAGTACATTATAGTGGCCTCCATTAAAATTAAAAATAAAAAATAAAAAAAAGCTCAGCAATCATTATTACGGTAATAGTTATTACGGTAATAGTTATTACGGTGATTGTTGATCTTCAACAGCATTAGGCGGGTGGCTGTTACGGCCACATAAAGCCATTATCATAAGCTCGGTCAGAGAGATCCACACGGTGAAGAAGATGGTCTGGATTTTCCGAGAGCTTTCCGCATTGCATCATCCTGTGGTGGATCCCAATCACACGAACACTCTGATCCAACGCCCAAGAACGGCTTCCGCTTACAACCCAATATAATTACAGAAATGCTATACCAAGAGAAATCTCAACAGAGGAACGGAATAACAGCAGCCATAAATTAAAATGACGACATATGAACAAAAATCGACAGAGAAGAAAAAAACAATATTTTGCAGAAAATTCAACAGAATCAGATGAAGAAAAAGGAATAGCTCAGAGTAAAACCCTAGGTTGCTATCCCATTCTTAAAAAGAAAAAAAGGAATGAAAGAAAAACCCTAGCAAGATGTTCGAGCAGTGGAAAACGCATTGGGAAATGAAAACAGGAAGGTGGAAGATAAGGGTTTCCGTACCTTGAGAAGAAGCTCAGAGCGATTCGGAGGAAAAAGCAGCAGAAGGAGAGAAACGATAGGAGCGACCAAGGAGGACTTCTTTGTGGGGGGGATGCACGGCATAAACGTGCATGCAGCCCCGCCCGTCTACACTCGAGCGCAAAACGGCACGTGTGCACGAATCGAGTTTCTGTCAGGACTCAGGTGGGCCACGCTATTTAGATCGTGTTGGTCCGTTTTTTCCCCAGCACGGGTGTTTGCTTGCTATAATTGAAATTGTGTCTCTAATTCAAACCAAACAACAATGGTGCCCAGTGCAAAAGTAGACAAACACAGAGTATGACGGAGTTTTGAGAAAATCGGTCATCTGTTCAGCCACTTGCTCAATGTGTAAATGGGTCAAGCGATAGTCGGTGAGGTTCATCCTCTGATGATAGATTTCTCCTTCACTTTTCATATAAAAGGACTTTTCAATATAGATAAAATGAAATGAGAAAAATATCCATTTTATTCCGATAATATTTGTTTCTTGTGCATAGGGACTAGTTCCCACACCTAGTTTATTTCAAATTGTTATAATTTATCTTGCGTAGCCATAATCCAATATTCATCTTCAATATTCTTTGGTTTGATCTTCGAGGTGCAGCAAAGTTGACTATTAATGGTCTCGAGTTTTTGCATCAGCTCAAGGATCTCCAATTATTTAATTGAGGGGATGATCCTTGATAACTGGAATGTCATCCAACAGCAGAAACACACGTGGAGAAGTGGATTTGTTATTTGATTTACGTATAACGCATGGTTCCACATCATCAACTACGTCAATGGTAGGACCATTTTGGTCATGTTCCTGGTCATCGACAACTGTGATTCTTGGACTGTGATAGTCCTCAAATTTTAGACTATAAGTGCGACTGTTTTGTGAGTATCCCAATAATATGCCATCATCGCTCTTAAAGCTAAATTTACCAATGATATAACACTTACTACCAAAGTCAAGGAAATATTTAACACTAGATTGCTTACCATTCCAAAGTTCGTGCGAAGTTTTATTTAAACCTATTCTTAAGTGTACGCGATTAATTATGTAGCAGGCAGTGTTGTTGGCCTCGGCCCAAAAATTCTTTGGCAAATTTTTACTATTAAGTATAACTGAACCTATCTCTTGCAACACCCTGATCTTTCTTTCAGCCACTCCATTTTTGTTGGGGAGTTTTTGGAGCCGAGAACTCATGTCGAATCCCATTTTCATCACAATATCTTTGGAATCGGCCATTCTTAAACTCTCCCCCATGATTACTCCTGATCCTATCAATGGCATATCCTTTTTACGTCTAGAGTCGCTTAGCGAGTTTCTTCAATTCATCAAAAGTGTCAGATTTCTCCTTAAGAAATGTGACCCAGGTGAATCTGGAGTAATTGTCAACCACTACAAAAAATGTCTTTTCCCTCAATGGCTCTCAACTCTAGTGGGACCTACTAGATCATATGTAATAACTAAAGTGGTTTAGAGGTTGCTACGGCGATTGTCTTTTTATGTGCAACTTTTATCTATTTTCCCTTGAGACAATCACCACACACAACATTCTATTTCTTCTCGATCTTAGGAAGTCCTCTCACCAGATTTTTTTTTCCTAAGTTGGGACAAATTTCGGTAGTGTACAGGGCCGAGTCTTTGGTGCCACAATTCAGACTCATTATCCTTAGCCATGTGACATATTGTGGACGGGACATTTTCTCCACTGCTCTATATTACATATCAGTTATCACTTGTGCGGAGATCTTTCATGATTAATTTACCTATATGGTCCAAGATCTCACAAGCATCTTAGGAGAAAGTGATCGAGTGTTCTCTGTGACATATTTGTGAGATACTCAACGGATTCATCCTCAATCTTTGGCAATCTGGGCCCAACTATAGTCCCACGTCCAATAATCTTGGCGATGCTCCCATCTCCAAAAGTGACCAACTCACCATCAAACTTGGTGTAACTACAAAAGTGGGTCCTATCACCAGTCATGTGCCTGAAGCAACCGCTATTAAGATACCATTTTGAGCTACTACCTACTTTAAGCATTGTATGTATCACGAGGCAGTTAGCTTTCACAACCCATTTGGTAACAACCTTCTTTGGAGATGAAGTTTCTTTTTAATTTCTCCCTTAGGTATTTGGTTGTTCCTGAGTGATTTGGATTTTTAGGGCAATTGATACAGATTCGCCTGATTCATCAATTCTTTGATTTTCTGATTCACTTTTGCAACTTGCCTAAGTAACTCCTCCATCCTCTTTGTCATTTCAGGAGTAGGAAATTTTCTCCTTTCATTTGGAAATTTTGTAAGACTCTTTGGTTTTTGCATCATTCTTCCGTTTGGTTTAAATTTGCCAATATTGCTTGTACTGGAAGTGGAATGAGACTGTTTAAATGCTAGACATTCAAATTTAAAATGTCACAAGTCTCGACATGCATAGTAGATAGGAGAGACTTTTGTTTGGCTGTCGGATGCCATTGCTTTCTTAGTCATAGGAGGTGCAAGAGAGGGGCTGGATTTGAAACTTTCATAGCCTAATCCTTTCTTATCTCTAGAGTTTCTTCCCAATCCCAAAAGTCTTTGTAGTTTTTCATTACTTTGAGAAAACCTATGACCAAGTTCAGCTGAATTTTTGGATTTCTCTACATCTAGTTTTAGTTTTTCATTTTCTATTTTTAGTTTCTTATTTTCTATTTTCAGTTTTCCATTTTATGATTCTAGATGTTCAATCTTCTTGGTCAAATATTCAATTTCAAAACCATCATCAGTTGCTTCCCTTTCAAGTTTGGCATTGTCAACATGATATTCTTGTAAGTCATCAGCCAAACGTGTATTTACAGCTACTGCTTCATACAAATCTTTTTGCGGCTGCTTGTTTTCATTCTTGGCTTGATCGAGCTTTTTAAGGATGCTCAAGTTGTGAGTGTAAAGCTGGTCATATGCATTATGAATATTATATTTCTCTTGTTCTTCTTCTCATTCCTCTTCTTATGAGAAAGAGGCCTTTTCAATTTGCTGCTCATTTATCTCCTCATTGTTCTCTATGTCTGGGATGACGATAGTGGTGGAGACCATGAGAATTTTCAAGGATTTCTGGTCTCCATCACTTTCAGACTCATCTGTATCTGATTCGGAGTCTTTGGTGTTGTCCCATGTGGCTGCCATAACATTTCCTTTTGATTTCTTTAAGGGACAATCAGTGGATAAATGACTATACTTTTGGTGATTATAACATTGGGGCTCGTTTAACCTCCTTTATGGTTTGCCTATTTGGCGCTTTTGGTCAGGATATTTCTCTTTTTTATTGAATGTTCTTTCACGGTTCTTGTTGATGAATTTTTTGAACCGCTTGGCCAAAAGGGCCACCTCCTCATCAACATCATTATCTTCACTATCCTCACAAGATTCACTTTTGTCCTTTGATGTTTTAAGGATAATATTTTTGGATTTTGTTGTGGTTTTGAAGTGTAGTTCAAATGTCTGTAGGGAACCTATGAGTTCTTATACTTTCATTTTGTCAATGTTCATATACTCTTCAATGGTGGTAACTTTAGAGGCGAAGCATTCCAGTAGGGATTTTAAGATTTTCCTACATTTTTGGTACTGGAACCCTCTCTCAAAGTCCCTGCATGGAGTTATATATATATATATATATATATATATATATATATATATATATATATATATATATATATATATATATATATATATCATTCTGTTCTGTGTAAAACTCTATAAATGTTTCATTTTCTTCCATCTTTATATTCTTAATTAGATTATGAAAGGTTGTGTTTTAAACGTTTTACAGTGCTTGCTCCCTCATGGGTGGTTTCCAATAGATCTCATGTTTGTTTCGATGTTTCACACATGCACGTGTTTAAATTTCTATTGTGAAATAGCACAGTAAGTTGCATTCATTGCTTTGGCATCATATGTCTTTCGTTGTTTTTCATAGCCAGTCCAAAATGCCTTCAGTTTTGGTCAAGATATGGTAGTGCCATTTTCGGGTACAATTTGTTTTGTTGGTAGCACATACCCACTCTCAAAAATATCATGTACATTATGGTTAAAAGATTGCAGAAATATACTCATTCTAGATTTCCAGTGTGTATAATTTGAACCATCAAAATTGTGCAGTCGAGTGACCGATGTTCCATTTCCTTTGGACATACTTCCAACCTCAGTAAAGATCTCCCTCTAGGTTCTTAAACCCTTCAAGAGGACCCCGCTTTGATACTAATTGAAATTGCAGGTAAACCATTGCTAGTGAAGTACGGAGTTATGTCAAAGTGTCCTAGAGAAGGGTGAATAGGACTTTTCAAAAATTTAATCATACTTAATACAAATACAAACTTCTAAACACTTATAAAAGCAAGATCAAGTGAAAAGGAAGCACAATAAAACACTAGGATAGTAAAATATATGAAAGCCGCATTTCATTAAGCATGTTGTGTGTAAAAATTAAGCATAGCATGAATCATCATAAAATACAAGCAAAAGCATGTACCACAAACACAACGATATACAGTGGTTAGGCTACGTACCTACTGCACTTTCGGCGGATCTACTCAACCCATTAGTGTACCAGATTTCATTATCCAATTGTTTTAAATCAGGTTAACCATGAACCTTTACAACCTACACAAGGTTAAGAAAAATGTTTACACAAGACTACACGGGGACTCTACACGTACTTTCCTGTCAGAGGCCTACGAAAGGACTTGGCGAGTTTGGGGATACCAGACTCTGAATCCCAATCCTATACAAGGAAAGGTTTTTAGAAAAAATGGACTCTTAAACTTACCTAGAAGCAAGCGAGCCACATTCAGCGCACGATGATGAAGATCTTCCAGTTGATGAAGAATCTTCGGCTTCCTTGAACCGCAACCAGTTGTAGATGCTCCAATCGAAGATGTTGAGGTTGTTGGGTCAAGGTTTGGGTAAATCTAATCTAGTTAATGATATGTATTTTATAAGCTAGAGAAGATTCCCAAAGCTAAGCATTCAAATATTTTAGCACAGTGATTTGCCATTAAAGAGTGTTGCTGGATCATCAATGAAGGCTGGAGTTCATAGTTCAATCTACGCAATGAATGTTCCAATGATTGCATTTATGCCATGGATTGAATGATGAACTCCTATGAGAAAGAGGGCTTGAGAGTAAGGGTATTTAATCTTGCAATAATTATCTCAAAGCTCTCTTCGAAGCTCGCTAAAAAAGTCAGGAAACAACCCCAAGTGATATATAAAGTAAAATCTCAACGGTAAAAAACAGGCGAAAATCTATCAGGTTCGATGTTATCAAAGGGTCTTCGATGCCATCGAAGTTTCCTTCGATGTCGTCGAACCTTCTTCGATGCCATCGATCCCTGCACCAGGATTTTCAATTAGATGCTAGACAGTTTTTGTCGGATGTCATTGAGCACCCTTTGACGTCATCGAATGAGACCTTCGATATCATCGAAAGATGACTTGATGCCATCAAGATTTTCCTGAAAAATGCATTAAGGTTGCTGGACATATCGAGCACAGTTTCAATGTCATCGAAATTTGAATTTCGATGTCATCGAAGGCATTTCGATGCCATCGAAAATTAAATCATTTTCCTTTGAAAACATGTTAGACCCTTTTGTTATCATTACCATCTCGTCGAACAACCTTTTGATGTCATCGAGAATGCTTCGATGCCATCAAAAATTTCATGGATTTTCTTTGAAAAACTCACTGGACAATCTAGTCTCAATTTCGATGTCATCAATGACTTATCTTCGATACCATCGAAGGTGGTTCAACTGTATCGAGAATTTCATAATTTTTTCAAAGCTTGCTGGAGTGTTATAGCCTAGTTGCAATGTCATCGAACTCCCTTCGATGCCATCAACAATTTCTAGATTTTAACAGTTTGGTTGCTGGACTAAGTGGCCACTGTTTTGATATCATCGGACAATCTTCGATGACATCGAAGATGTCTAAGATTGCACTTCTGATGACATTTGCAGAACATGAATTTTCCAATATCTTTCAATCTCCACAAACTTCAAGATAATTTTTATAAACATAGTTATTAAGGGTTTTGCAAATATAGTTTTAGGCAAGTACGGACCATTTTTAGTGGGGTTAATACCTGATAGGGTTTGGTCAGGGATGTGAGACTTACCTATGTTGCAGAATTGAATATCTTTATCTTGACGAGTCTTCAGTCTTGTAATCTTCATATGGGGCTCACCGGACTTTAAAACTCAACTTTAATGTTAATGGACAAACAACGACACTTTCATAAGTTATGGTCGATCAAATAGGCTTTCATACCGTTTTAAAACTCCATCCGCTTTGGTTCAAGATGAGTGCATGGTTTACTGAGGTGGGGTGTAGAGAGAGAGAGAGAGAGTATGACCATTTTTAAAAACATTTTTTCAATGATAAAATTTGGACCATCAAAGAATTTGATAATAATTGAAATTGAATTGACAACTATAGGAAGAGATGTCAAATGTGTGTACTTGGCCTCCTTTCATGAAAGGAGATTGGCCGGTGTACCACACACCATCGACTTAGCTGGTGTGGGTACGTGTTCTGTGAAGATGAGCACCAATGCTCTAAGTTGTGCGAATGGTTCAAATGAGATCAAAGTTACATGACCCCCAAAATGATGTATTTATTATATCCACACTGTTTATCCATTCGGCGAGATCATTTTCAGGAATGAACCCAAAAATAAGCCATATCCAAAGGCAAGTGGACCACACCACAAATAGTAGCGGGACAATGGTTCTCACTGTTAAAACATTTGTGGGGCCACTATAACATTTAATTTCCATAAAATCTATTCACAAGGTCACAGAGACTTGGATGAAGAGGAAAAACAAATATCATATTAATCTAATACTTCTGTAACCCCCAAAGGGGTTTCAATGGTAGACTTTCGATCCCCGACTGCTTTTTGCAGTGTTGTCCACTTGAAGTGGTATATCGAAGTCATGGGTGATCATTGGTCCGATGCTTCGGGCGAAACCAATTCCCGGGGTGTGACGGGCGGTGTGTACAAGGCTGACCGGCTCGCCAAATGAGCGAAATATTTGGATATAACATATAACTCATGATGGGACCCACAAAATTTGGTGAAGTCAACACACCAGCCACGAGCCAGGTCGGTGATATATGCTCATCAGCCAATACGCTTCCCCTTTTACACCAATTCACAACTCCCAAAAAATATCATTTTGTGTTTCACACAAATTCACACCAAATCACAAGTAGTGTCGTTTATACACCTCCCAAGTACAAATTCACATGAAGTTAGACTTGTCGGATCCCCGCCAATCATTGTTAAATGCCTAATACACTAGCAATGTCCTTTACACACTTCCCAAATACAGTCATCCATACGCATGCACCCATCCTCCGTCCACATAGCACACCTTTAGCTCAATCCAAGTTGTTTAAATTATGCAATTCTATTATAGATATGATAAGATCCAAAAATTACAATGAACTCATACATTGCGGCCATTTAATTAGTGTCCTTCAAATGGATGGTTAAAATAACATCATTTAATTCTCCAAATCCATCAAACAAATATCCTGAGGTCGGTGTTGGCGTTCGTTTTATTTTCGGCTTTACATTTGTGAGCGTGTTAAAATTGAAAATGCAGCTTCAATTCAAATCGAACAACTATGACTCCAAGCGCCAGGATAGGCGGACACATAGTGTATGATTTATATCTGATGAGATCGGTCATCTATTCAGTCACTCGCTCAATGTATAAATAGGATTAAGCGATATTTAGAGGATAGGGTTCATCCTCTGATGATGAGCTACATATTTGCCTTTCATACGAAATAACTTTTCAATACAAATAAATTAAAACGATAAAATGAGTATTACAATTGGTCGTGAATGACAACTGCAAAGCGGCTTTCCGAATGAAGAATTGAATACAACATGCGAGCATAGACTCAAAATACAGTTGAAATTACTGGCTACTTGATTAACATTACATATTATATTAGGGAATGTAAATAGCAGGCTAAAAGTAAATGTAACGTCTCGGAAAAATCCGTACAAAGACCCAAGTACCACCTCAGGCAGAAATCACTAAGGACCAAATCCTTTATAAATTAGACAAAAATTAATTAAGTGTTATATCGAATTAAACACTAGATTAGCTTGAACAACTTTCTATACGATTTGTAAGACCTAAAACTAGTATAATTGCTAACGCTACATTGCCTAAAAACGTAGGATCAATCTCAAAACTCAGTTGCTCTCGAGAGCAGCTTGAAATTCCGTATCGTACCTGGACCGCGCGTCGAAAGTCCGATTACCGCGAAGCTATACGATTATAACCGTCTTACTGGGCTTGACAACCATCTCAGAAATCAAATCCAGATAGTATCCAGAAACGCACAACTTGAGCTCGGAACGAAGTGTGTGAGAAACGCGAATACCTTTAGAAAATGAACTCAGATTTAAGTGATTTAGGCCGTTCACTTGCGGGCCAAATTTAAGGATTCAGACCGTCAAATCCTGACCCAAATACACCCTCAGATCAGGAAAATTTCCCTATACAGGTCAGTGTACTTGTGGCCCTGATTGAGTGACGATGACCGTTGAATTGAAACTGGTCTGCCGCGGTTGATCTGTAAATCTGATCGAATCGAAAACTTAACTGGACCTAGATCCAATGTCAGGGGACTTACTCCGGACCGTATGTAGAAAATGGGCTTTCTGATGAGCTCCGTTGGCCCGAAACAACCAACTTTTGGCTATAACCTAAGTATACCATGACCCTGAGGCCATTCAGGTCAGTTCTGGGCCTATATAAGCACCTAAACTCACCCCTCTCTCATTCCATACGAATTTGTAAACCCTAGGAGAGATAAGAGAGTAAAGAGAGAAGTAAAGAGAGAAAGTGAGAGAGAAAGTGGGAGAGAGTTCCTAGGATTCGACCCCGCCGCTTTACGTGCTGAATCGACCTATTGTATCGCGATACCGGCGATTTCGAATCTGTTATTGGGTAAGAAATCCTAACCCTAACCTATTTTAAGGATTCAAATAGAGCAGATGGTGGAATGGCTAACCTATTTCATGCTATATGTTGTCGTTGTGCCGAAGACAAAGACATAGCATTCAAACTGAGTTCGTTACGTATTTACCGGCGAAAGGTGCGGACTATAAACATTTAGGTTATGGTTTTCAAGGCTTTCAATATCAGCAATGATTTATGTCTGACTTGATTGCTATCACATATACTTAAATACGATATTTTCCGCGTATTACACATATATATGAACTATGTTGAAATAGATGCATTCCATGTGTTTGTTCAAATGTTTGTATGAGTATAGAATTATGACTTATGCTTTCCATGATTTATGTTTGAGGATACATGATTGTTGTACATGTGGCAACATCCTTGTGAAGGGATTTGCTATAATACCTGTTATAACTACTATATTATACGTATGTTGATATGTGTAGTCTAAGTGTTTGATAAAATGCCTGGATGAATAAGTGCTTGCTGAAATGTGCTTAATGAGGGCGTTGAGAGGTGACTCTCAATTCCCTTACCTATAGTTAAATTTCCTTCATGTAACCTAACTTACTACTGTTCACTCCCCAAGTATAGGGTTGTGATGTAGTAATAAACTCGGTGAGACCGAGGTCGAATCCATAGGGACTGAAACTTGTACGTAGTCTAAAATAACCAGATCTAGAACTAGGCTAAGATGAAATCTAAACCAATTGTGATTTGAGGAATAATGGTGAAATAATTATCTAAAACTTAAGAAAATTCAGATAAGGGAACCAGGGATTCGGGGGATCCACTTGTAGAGATCAGGGAATTCTACGGTAAAAGATATCAAGATTGAACCTTGGTTAATGCAGTTTCAATAGATCAGACGGTTATAAATCAGAATGGATTCCATCACAAAACCATGCCTATGAGACAAAGCCAACAACAGAGTTCAACCAATCCACAACTGATCTGTATGATGTATGAGCGTCAGGAAGAGTTCCGTCATCCAACCATGCCTAGGAGACGATGGTGAACAACAGGGCTTCCTAACCCCATAATCAGAATAAGAAAAAGGAAAACTCAAGCCATCACAGATCTAATGTAATATCAGTCACACTAAATCATTAAAAACCAGAAGTATTCCCATTAATCTAGCTGCAATCAATCAACAATTTAGTGTAACATGAATCATAACCATAGAAGCAGACCCATCAAGCTACAAGCTTCACCCATTAGCCCTAGCTAAGGGGTTTAGCCTAGCATGACTAGATTAAACTCCATAAGATCCATAGAAGAAGAGAAACAAAACAGAATAAAAAGAAAAAGAAAATAAAAAACTCTCTATATCTCTCTCACGTTCCTTGTCTCTCTCTCTTTCCAACCGTCCATCATGCTCCTCACGTCCAAAACCCTTTTTATAGCTGCTGGAGTGGAGAAAAATCAGCAGCGAAAGTCTTTTCGCAGCCAAGTTCGGGGCCTCGAAACACGACACTTTCCTCAGTCAAATTCCAAAACAACATCGTCTCTTAGGACTTTCTTGGGTCCTCTACATGATAAAAGGTTCAGATCTACCATATGATCAAAGATGGTGGCCCACAATCGCCTGAAAAACCGGATTTCCTAATATGTGCGAAACCTTTCGCACCCTTTCGATGTCGTGATTGGTGGGCCCCACAGAGATATTTTCTGGGAAATCCACCCCGTCCATTGCATTCAGAACGAAATTTCAGTCAAGAATGAGTGGTTTTGAATGTCCATTGACGCGGCCCAGAGAAGAAATCACAAAAAGATCAATTTTGAACAATGCAGGGTAGTCCGTTTGTGGCCTCTGTACCGCACACGTGTGCACGCATGGGTATAAAGTATCAGCATGGTTTTGAAGCTTTCGAAGCCCTCTACACGGTGGACGGATTGGATCGGCCGGACAGACCATGGACGGGGCCCACTGACGTCCGCAAAAATGGACAGCGTCCGTTCGTTACGCTGCCTGGAAACGGCAGCTGCCGTTTTAGGAGGACAACGCGGTCAGCGCTGCTGACCGCATTAAGCAGATCTGGTGCGACGCTGGCCCGTGTGTACACTGTGTACACATCTGTACATACGGGCCCACTGTGATAAGTTTCGAAAATCTGATCCATCCATTAGCTTTGTCTCCCCGATTAAGGGGTTGAGACCAAAGTTGAAGCATATCCTGTTATCAGGTGGGCCCCACTCAATGAATTACTGGGCTGATCTATCCTTTAGCCCACTTTCAGAGATATCCAATGCTTGAAATTTTATATGTACGGTTTATTTATGGTCCCCAGGCCATGTATGAAGTTTCGTGTCAATCCGATGGCGGGAATCCCGTGATCTTGCATTCTGGACCAATTTCAGGCCTTTTTAAATGTGAACGACTTGATTTCCTCGGGTCCCTGGCATGTAAATTCTTCAATATTGGTCCTTTGGGGTCCGTTCCTTGCTCTGGTACTTCGGAGCATCAAATCCACGCTTTTAATATCCTTTTTTAATTAATGCTCCTAATTACACCCTTCTATAAGAATATAATTAAAATACTCTGTTAAGCATTATTATATACATAAAATCTGGCAATAATCGGGGTCTGAGATGCAATATCCGACCCTCATCAACTACCATGTGCTTTATGTATGAAATACCTATGCATGACAACATGTGTACTATGTGTTTGTTGAAATGCTCAAATGAGATTTGTATTTAGATTGGTTGTCACATGCTACCTTTGACTATAACATGTGAATGCTATCGTTTGAGTGTGATTGGGGCTACGATATAGTCCAGGCAATCGGTAATGATTTTCGAGTTAGTGGTTGAGGTCGTTCATAAGACATGTTTGAGGAATCCGAGTCGTACGCTGATTGTCGACAGTGATCAGGCCATGCGGAGTGCTTACGTGCTTCATGTCAATCAACTCAACGTACGCTTGTACTAGTCAAGCTTGTCAAGTAACCCGATTGGCCCAGTGTATGTTCACCTTGTATGGACGCTACTGCTTGAATCTAAGGTACTAAACTCACCAATGAAAGACCCATTTAACCTTGGTACCTCGATCCGCTAAGACTCATGAGCTGGGCATGGTGGTATGGGACACCGTGATCGAGTTGTCGGCCTACGCTGGGGCGACGAGCCTCCTCATAGTGTCTAGTAAGCAACCTAAACTCGTGAGCCGAATACGGTGGTATGGAACACTGTATTCGAGCTGTCAACCTGGGCTAAGGTGACGAGTCTTTCCCGTAGTGACCTCGAGTATAAACTAAGGCCTATGTTGACGGTGACGAGCCTCTTTGTAGTGACCTGAACTTGCTTGTCCACTGCTTTAAAAATCAGGGGTGACATTGCCCTATAACTTGCCTATCATATATGATAAGCTAGGCTTGACGACCCTAGATGGATCATTGTTTGGGTATATGACATAAAGGGAGGTACCTTAGCTTCCCGAATCTGCTGTATGAATAAGCCTAAATAAACTACTTGGCTAACACGACCATGCACCGCATTGCATGTGCTTTGGCGAGGAAGCGCACGTTTAGGGAGGTTACCATGCGCGATCGTGAGATGATGTCGCTGAGGGAGTGTAGGCGAGGGCATGCATCATTATCGCATACTATCTTTGAAATTAACAAGAGTACTTAGGATATGATTATTGTACTGCTTCATCATTACTGTTTGATTGAATTGATAACATGTTAACCTTTGCCTTATAACTCCACTAAGTTGATCACTCACTCCCACTCTGGGACGGTGTTTTAAAACACCAACCAGACTCTGTTGTAGTTGTAGATGATGATGCGGCTTACGATTTGGAGCCGAACTTCTACGATGACGAGGAGTTCTCCTACCTGCAACTCTCTGGCGGGTCTACGTAGACCTGGATTATATCACCGGGGCTACAGGGATATGAAATAGTTGAACATTTACATTTTGTATTTTGTACATTTTGGAACTGAACATGTAATTATTTAACCTGGTATCATGTTCATACTTTGGGGAGCTACAATCACTTATATGTTTTATATATTTATCACAGTCTTCCGCTTGCATAATTTGACTGTCTCTAGAGTATGGTATGCTATTTTGGTATAATTCCTTTCATGTTTAATACACTAATACGGACAACATTAATCATCATTATCTATGTTGCTCGACCCCCGATTTTCAGGGCGTTACAGTAAAGAATTACACTAAGGAATGTAATTTGTTTGACAGAAAAAGTAAAGAATTACATTGAAATGTAAATTAACTGATAATTGAAAGAATAATTGAAAGATTATATTTCGTTTGAGTCAAAATTTTTCTACTTACATTCCTCTTTTATTTATAGTGTTAATCTAGCTATTTGTATCATTCTCACATCTTGACGGTTACAATAGCCGTTTGCTACTACTTGACTTCCTTTGTTTTTCCTTTTATCCTCTGTTTTGTAACTATTTCTTCATAATTGATTTTTTTTTATTAGCTGCTTAGATATTGAAATGACACCGTTTGATACATTTCAACTGTTGTTTGTTAAGAAATCTTTTCAAATTTATAAATACGCCTAATAAAATTAGTATAAATAACATATAATCTGCATTGATTGGCTCTTGAGAGGAACCAAGATAATGATAATGGGATGAACAGTTGGGAATATTCAATCTATGAGTTCGGATCCTCTGTTATAGCCTAACAGGGATCCTCTACTCGTAGCTTTCCTATTGGTCCACGTCATCTGTTATTTTTATAAAAAAAACCAAAGAAAAAATAGTTACAAAAATATCAACAAAAGAAAAAAATAGGAAAAAAGGAAAAATAGAAAATAGAAAAGGAAAGGAAAAATAACATAGAGAAAGAAAGAAAGAGTCGTCTTTGCATCCTGGGAGGGCATCTTATCTCCCAACTCTCCCTCTTCTCTCTCAACTTCTCTCCCAGCTTTCCCTCCTCTCCCAACATTTTTCTTTAAAACAGAGGATCCAGACTCTCTTCCTCTCCCAACATTTCTTCTTACTACAAATAGAGGTTCGGACTTGTGCAGTGTCGAGGCGATTTATGCGGTCATGGATGCATGCCAACGTGGAGCAGCCATTCAAAACTACAGTGGCCCCATGGAATATATAGGATTTAGGGTTATTTTTGTCCATTGCTCTTCATGGTGACCCCTTAGATTTATTCAATGTGTTTTTAGATTTATTTGAAGTGTTTTATGTTAGATGAGGTGCCGAGTCTCAGTTTATCGTTAGTTAGATGTTCATGTCAATATCTCAACATGGTTTGTGTAGCATGATGATTCTCGTGATATGCTTTTCAAGAATGTCATGTGTCTTTTAGAATGTAAGATCTTTGGGTTGATTGCTCTGGGTTGCATGACTAAATCTTAGGGACGATTGCTTTTCTTTGCGTTAGTTGAATTCTTAAGCGATGGTCATTCACTTTAATATCTACACTATGTCTTGTTTGACCTACTTCTTGACATGTTTGTTATCTTAAACCTGTAGATGAATAATTTGGTAGTAACCGTTGCAAATGGGTACCAACGTTGCTTGGTTGAAGTGATGTGTGGACAAAGAGGCTGGAGATAGTTGTATTGGCCAAGCTAGGAGTGGACCACATGGAGGATTTTTTTTTCTAATGTATTTGAATAATTTTCAACTTGTTGTAAATATTATATATCTTTTATTGTAAAGTTGTACAATATTCATTTAATATTCATTTGTTATTTTACTGCAACATTCTTTGGGTCTCAGAAAAGGAAATTCACTTTCGAAAGACCTGTTCTTATGTTTGTAGGAGCAAGTTTAGAAGTATGGGTTGCTTTTAGATGTTTGGTTTTGAGCTATCAAAACTATTTTTGTACGTACCGTGATGATTCGATTGTATGTATGTACCGATTCGTTTCATTGTTTTTGCAGAAGTTGTCATTGTTGGTAGTTTTGCGCTTTGCATTTTAAAGTCTTGGGATTGGGTGAGGAGACTTGGGGACATCTCCTTTATATATCTTTTACAATGCGATTCACTATGGAAAAAATACCCAATAAGAATGACGTGATTTGTGCTCTCTCATTGACACGGTGGCACATGGCGCAAGTGAAGATGGATGATGGTATATGTGGAGCATTGGTTAGAGAAGATAAATGGTGGAACATGTGGCACACACGTGGGGTACAACAAAGCCGGAAGGTGGCACCACTTTTTTTCTATTCAGAATCATTTTTAACTTATTGTTGTTAATGTTATATTTTTTTATTGTAAAGTAATATAATTTTTATTTAATATTCACTTTTAATTGTGTTGTGCAACATTTTGTAGGTTTTAAACATGTAAAAAAATACAGGTTTAAATCAAATATAAATAAAAAAATGGAATGATTTTTTTTATATACTGGTGACAAGCACATATATCAGCATTTTGGTTAGAAGAATTTTACCGGTTGTTCATCGGGCCAAATGCGGTGATTTAGTAGGTCCATACAACACTTCAATAGACTTTAAAATACGCTTTTTTAGAGATTTACCAGCTCTTTTTAAAAAAAATTTAGATGTGTTTTTTAAGGATTTGTCGGCACTTTTTCAAGATTTATCGGGGACCAATAGAAGTACTGGAAAAGGCCGCTGGCTACTGGTAAAAGCCTACTTTATAGGAAAGGCCAGTAAAAATGCTGAAAAATCTAATTGGCCGCCAGCAAGAGATTTAGCGATGTCCCATTTTTCGGCGTTTGTCTAACCACCACAATAACTTTCACCGGCATTTAAAAAAAAAAAAAAACCTTTTACTAGCATTTTTTACCACCGATGAAGGTCATTTTCTTGTAGTGCTACGTGATGAGATTGTACTTGAGCATGTGATACATTTGAGAATGTAATATAGTTGATGGACTATATAATGAGATTACATTTGAGAATATGATATGAGTGTGACAGTGTGATGAGGTTACACTTGAGAATGTGATACAATTGATAGACTATGTGATGAGATTACATTTGAGAATATAATATAAGTGTGACACTGTGATGAGGTTACATGTAACACCTCAGATTTTTCCTAACTTGGCAATGGACGCCCTTGGATGTAGAACTGCCCTAGGACCTTATTCTGTTGTAATTAGGGCGTGATTTAGTTAAGTATTAACAGCTTGGATCACTTTATATACAAGCTACAAAGGCCCAAGTACCACCTTAGGCAGAAATCAAATAGAACCAAATCCTTTATAAACTAAACGAGAATTAATTTAGTGCTAAACTAGATTCTCTATGGAATGGGCCTTAATCACTTTAAATACAAACTACAAGACCCAAAACGAGTAGAATCGATACCGCTACAATACCCTAAAACTTAGGAGCAATCTCATTACCCAGTTGCTCTCGGGAGCACATTGAAACTTCGTATTGGACCTCGACCGCACGTCGAAAGTCCGATGACCACGAAACTAAACGCTTATGACCGCTTTATTGGGCTTGACGACCATCCCGGAAATCAAGTCTTGACTGTGTCCAGAAATGTACAACTTGAGCCCGGAGCGAAGTGTGTGAGAAACGTGAATATTTTTGGAAATAAAATCCAAACTTAAGTAAACTGAGACGTGTCACTTGCAGGCCAAATATAAGGATTCAGACCGTCAGAATCTGACCCAAATACACCCTCGGATCAGGAGAAATTTTTCATACATGGCAGTGTACTTGTGGCCCTGATCGAGTGTTGGTGACCATTGAACTGAAACTAGTCCGCTACGGTCGATCTATAAACCCAATCAAAACGAAAACTTGGCCTGACCTAGATCCAATGTCAGGGAGCTTAAGTCCGACCGCACGCAGAATGGGGACCTCTAGAAGTGCTTCGTTGGATCGGAACAGCCGATCTTTGGCTATAACCTAAGTATACCTTGGCCCTGGGGCCATTCCCATCAATTTTGGACCTATATAAGGGTCTTAAACCCTCACTCTCTTTTCCCATACGAATTTGGGAAACCCTAGGAGAGAAGAGAGAAAAGAGAAAGAAAGTGAGAGAGAAAGTGAGAGATAGTTCACGGGATTCAATCCCATCGCTCCACGTGCATAGCTACTGCTTCTGTATCGCTAATCCGACGATTCCGACTCCTTACTTGGGTAAGAAATCCTAACCCTAACCTGTTTTAGGGTTTCCAACTAGTGTAATAGATGAATTAGCTAACATATTCCCTGTTATAGGTTATTGTGGTGCCGTAGACAAAGACTTAGCATTTAAACTGATTTCGTTTCGCGTCTACCGGTGAAAGGTGCAGACTATAAACGTATAAGTTATGGTTTTCAAGGCTTTCAATGTCGGTTAATGATATATTACTGACGTGGATGCTATTTCACATGCATAAAGTGATGTCCGTTTCATTTTTCAGTTATACGTTAACTATGTTGAATATACTGTATTCTTCATATTTGTAGAAAGTACCGTATACGTATGAAATTCGGATTTGTGCTTGCCATGATTAATTGTTGTCTATGTATGCTAGATGCATATGTATCAACTTCTGGGTGAACGGATTAGCCTAATACATGTTATATTAACATACATCGTGTATGTTACAATGCGTAGCCTAAGTGTTTGTGCAAAAGACTAAATGGGTATAAACCTTGCGTTAGTGTACGCCATGACTAACTATCGTGGCTATGCGATTGTTGTGTAAGCGGCAATCCTTTGATGAAAGGACTTGCCCTAATACGTATGTTAACCAATACATACCATGTATGATATAATGCGTATGCTACGTGTTTGTAAACATGTCTGTATGAATAAATACTTATAAACTGTGCTTTAAATGGGTGTTGAGATAGGATTCTCAGCCACTTTAATGAGGTGTACGATTTCCTCCACATGCCTTGTTTCATATTCATTGCTTTTACCTATAAGTGCATAAGTGTGGACTCATGTTTATGCTGTACTTCATAACATGCTCAATTGATTGTATGATTTGAATCATTGCTCCATTTCTGCTTTGAGTACCTCATATACTAGATTGTTGTAATTGAATGTGTTTAGGGCTATTATATAGTCCAGGCATTCGGTAATAGGCCTCGAATCAGTGGCTGACTTTGTCCCATCACATGAGACGCGCCTGATGAATCTGAGTCGTAGATCGATTGGCGACAGTGGTTAGGCCACACGGAGTGCTTATGCGCTTCATGTCGATCGGCTCGATATGCGCTCGTGCTAGTCGAGCCCGTCAAACAACCCGATTGGCCAGATGTATGTTAACTATGTTTGGACACTATTGCTTGAACCTAGGGTACCAAACTCACCAGTGAAATCCCTGCTAACCTTGGTACCTCGATCCGCTAAGACTCATGAGCCGGACATGGTGGTTTGGGACACCGTGGTCGAGCTGTCGGCCTACGCTGGGGCGACGAGCCTCCCCGTAGTGATTAGTGAGCAACACCGCCTCGTGACCCGAATACGGTGGTATGGGACACCGTATTCGAGCTGTCGACCTACACTGATAAAGTGACGAGCCCTTTGTAGTGCCTCGAGCATACTCTGAGCCCGCGTTGAGAAGACAAGCCTTTCCGTAGCAACTAGAGTATAAACTAGGCCTACACTGCATCGTGGTGACGAGCCCTTTGCAGTGACCTAAAACCGCAACATCGTATGAGATTTACTAGAACTGACGACCTTATAATGGATCATTGTTTGGAAAATGATATAAGGAAGGTACCTTAGTTTTCTAATCCTACTGTATGAAAAGGACTAATAAGAACTTGGTAATCATGCTTATGCACCGCATTGCATGTGCCGTTTGACGTTGGGTAGAGCACTGAGGAAGTGACTGACATGCGCGACCGTTAGATAGAGATCACAGAGGGAGTGCAAGCGAGGGCGTGCATCATTATTTCATACCATCCTTGCATTAATCAGAGTATTTATGAATGCTTGATTGTATTATTTTATCATTACTGCTTGACTGAATTGATAACATGTTAACCTTTGCTTTATAGTTCCACTGAGTTAATCACTCACTCCCACGTTCTGAGACAGTGTTTTAAACACCAACCAGACCCTGTTGTAGTTTCGGATGATGGCGCCCTACGAGGCGGAGCCTGACTTTTATGATGATGAGGAGGAGTTCTTCTTCATGCAGTTATCAGGCGGGTCTATGTAAACCTCGTGCTGATTCGACGGGATTACAGGGCTATATGATTTAGTTGAACACTTTATATTTTTGGTATTTGGCACAAATTAGAAACAACACATGTATATTTTCAGCCTGGTGATATACTCATACTTTGGAAATTATGAAATACTTATGTACTGTATATATCTATCATAGTCTTCCGCTTGCCTAATTATATTAACTCTGGAGTATGATATGCCGTTTAGCTTAATCCCACTCATGTTTCAATGCACTCATCATAATCATCATGATCTATGTTGCATAAGTGATGCATTGGAACTCGGGAGCTGAGCTTTGCTCGACCCTCGATTTTCAGGGCATTGCATTCACTTGAGAATGTGATACAACTATGGACTATATGATGAAGTTACACTTGAAGATATGATTACTTGTATGATAGTGTGAGGTGGTTCTACTTGAAAATGTGATATGGTTGATGGACTATGTGATGAGGTTGCACTTTGAGGATATTATATGGTTATATAATAGTACAATGTGGTTACACTTAAGAATATGATATGATTGATGAATTATATGATTAGGTTGCACTTGAGGATATGATATGGTTGTTTGACAATGTGAAGTGGTTCCACTTGAGAATGTGATTCGATTGATGGACTATATAATGAGGTTACACTTGAGGATATGATATGGTTGTGTGATAGTACACGATGCAATTATACTTGAGAACATGATACGGTTGATGAACTATGTGATTAGATTGCACTTGAGGATATGATATAGTTGTATGACAATGTGAAGTGGTTCCACTTGAGAATGCGATTCGGTTGATAGACTATGTGAAGAGGTTGCACTTGAGGGTATGATGTGGTTGTGTAATAGTACACGATGTGGTTGCACTTGAGAACATGATACGGTTGATGAACTATGTGATTAAGTTGCACTTTAGGATATGATATGGTTGTGTAACAGTGTAAAGTAGTTCCAAATTAAAGAATGTGATATGGTTGAAAGATTATATGATGAGGTTGCACTTGAGGATATGATATGGTTATACGATGATGTGAAGTGGTTCCACTTAAAAACGTGATATGGTTAATGGACTATGTGATGAGATTGTACTTGAGGATATATGATATGGTTATGTGATAGTGTGATGTGACTCCACTTGAGAATACGATACGGTTGATGAACTATGTGAAGGGGTTGCACTTGAGGATATGATATGGTTGGTTGATAGTGTGATATGGTTTCACTTGAGAATATGATATGGTTGGTTAATAGTGTGATGTGGTATAACTTGAGAATATAATATGGTTGATGGACTATGTGATGAGGCTTTACTTAAAGATGTGATATGGTTGTGTGATAATGTGAGTATATCCACTTAAAAATGTGATACGGTTGATGGACTATGTGACGGGGTTGTGTGATAATGTGAGTATATCCACTTAAAAATGTGATACGGTTGATGGACTATGTGACGGGGTTGTGCTTGAGGATATGATATGGTTGTGTGACAGTGTGATGTGATTCCACTTGAGAATGTGAGACGGTTGATGGACTACGTGATGAGGTTGCACTTGAGGATGTGATAGTGCAGTAAGGTTATACCCGATAATATGAAACAGTTGATAAACTATGTAATGAGGTTGCACTTGATGATGTAATATGATTGTGTGACAGTGTGATGTGATTGTTCGATTTGAGAATGTGATACGGTTGATAGACTATGTGATGAGGTTACACTTGAGGATGTGATATGCTTGTGTGACACTGTGATGTGATTCCGGTTGAGAATGTAATAGGGTTGTTTATTTTGACAAATATTATAATTTATTTTTATATATTCAGTTTTCAATCTCCATTCATTTAAATCACTTAAAAGAAATAATCGAAAAAAATAAGAAGAGAAATTTTTAAGTCCTACAAAAAAAGCAACAGCTACCTAAGTAGATTCAAGTGACAATTTTTAGTTAAACATGGGGCCGTGTCACTTGGTGAATAAAGTTATATTTGGATGTTCAATTGAATTATGACAATACAATGCAATAAAGTAAATAACGAAAGTGGGTTCCATTCCATTCACAGTCGAGCTTACTGTGGTTACTAAACAACAAAGTTGGAGCTAATAGCTAGCTCAATTCTATTCACATTCAAGGACTTACACCTTGATGTGGTTACTTACACCTTCAACTATCGAGATGGACTAAACTATTTAGCTTACCATTTTGCGGAGAACAATTCCATAGTAGCATCTTAACAAACATCACCATCAGCCTGCATCAACTGCAATTCAACACCTAAGCTTGGAGATGTGTTTGTAAATCATCAAAAGTAAGCACCGACTCATTTCAAGAGCCTTAAGGATCTTCAACAATCTCCAAACTTGTCACTTGTATGTAACGCCATGAAAATCGGGGGTCGAGTAGGAGCTCAACTCTCGAGTTTCAACGCATCACTTATGCAACATAGATAATGATGATTAAATGTTGTCCGGGTTAGTACATTAAAGATGAATGGGACTAAGCTAAATTAGCATATCATACTTCAGAAACGATTAGATTACGCAAGCGGAAGACTGTGATAGATATATAAAACACTTAAGTTGTTATAAGTCTCCAGAGTGTGAACATGATACCAGGTTAAATAATTATATGCATTGTTCAAAGATATACAGAATAACAAGAGTGTAATGTCAACTATCCATATCCCTGTAGCCCCGATACGCAACTCCAGGTCTATACAGACCCGCCAGAGAGTTGCATGTAGGAGAATTCCTCTTCGTTATCATAGAAGACAGGCTCCACCTCGTAAGCCTCATCATCACCTGAACCTACAATAGTCTGTTTAGTATTTTAAAACACAGTCCCAAAACGTGGGAGTGAGTGATCAACTCAGTGGAGCTATAAGGCAAATGTTAACATGTTATCAATTCAGTCAATCAGTAATGATAAAGCAGTACAACACTCATGTCCTGAGTACTCTTGTTAATGCAAGGATGATATGCAATGATGATGTATGCCCCCACTTGCACTCCCTCTGCGACACCATCTCATGATCGCGGCATGCAACACTCCCGATGTGCTCAACTCCAACGCCAAAGGCACATGCAAATGCGATGCATGTGCGTGATTAGCCAAGTTCTTAATTAGATTCATTCATCTAGCAAGTTTGGGAAGCTAAAGTACCTCATTTTATATCATTGACCCAAACATTGATTCATCCAGGGTCGTCAGTCCTAGTTAATTACATACGATAAGTTTGCGAGTTTACACCATAGGTCGCTACGAGAGGCTCATCACCGTCAGCGTAGGCTTAATTCACACTCGAGGTCACCCCACCGATGCCTTATCAATTGACAGTCTATTTTCGAAGGCTCGTCACCAACCCGACTGGGGACCACAGCTAGGCTGCGCTGGGGTAGACTTATTTTGTACTCGAGGTCACAACACTAACGACCTACCAACTGACAGTCTATTTTAGAAGGCTCGTCACCAACACAACTGGGGACCACAGCCAGGCTACGCCAGTGTAGACCGATAGCCCGAATACAGTGTCCCATACCACCATATTCGGCTCACGAGTCTGGGTTGCTCACTAGTCACTACGAGGAGGCTCGTTGCCCCAGCGTAGGCCGACAGCTCGACCACGGTGTCTCATACCACCATGCCCGGCTCATGAGTCTTAATGGATCGTGGTACTATGGTTAAAACGGGTCTTTGCATTGGTAAGGGGTACCTTAGGTTCAAGCAGTAGTGTGCATACATGGTAAACATATAGTAGGCCAATCGATTTATTAGACAAGTTCGACTAATACAAGTGTACGCCGAATTAATCGACATGGTACCACTGTCGACAATCATCGTACGCCTCGGATTCATCGAACGTGTTTTGTATGGTGAAATGACCTCAACCACTACTCGAGAATCATTACCGATTGCCTGGACTACATCGTAGCCCCAATCACACTTCAAATGATAGCATTCACAGGTGATAATCAATGACAGCATGTGACAACCAAATCTAAATATAAATCTTAATTGAACATTTCAACAAACACGTAATACACATGTTATCTTACAAAGGCATTTCATCCGTACAACACATAGTCGTAAGATAGGTTATATAAAGGGAACTGTAATTATAAAGAAGGGGATTGTGAATTCTATCTCAACATCCTCATTAAATACATTCCAACAAACATTTCCTCATTCAGGCATTTTATCAAACACTTAGACTACACATTTCAACATACATGTATTATATTAGTTATAACATATATCCTGGCAAGCTCTTTTACAAATGAGTTACCACATACACGACAAGTATATATTCATAGTTAATAATCATGACAAGCACAGATCCAAATTCCATATTCATTCAAATATTTTTACAAGCACTTAGACTACACACTTCAACATACGTGACATATGTTGGTTATAACAGGTGTTAGGGAAAATCCTTTCACTAAGGAGTTGTCACATGTATAACAACCACATATTCACAACAAATAATCATGACAAGTACGAATCCAAATTCCATACTCATTCAATCATATCAATAAACACATGAAATACACTATATTCAATATAGTTCATATATATGTGTAACGCGCGAGAAATATCGTATCTAAGCATGTGATAACAATCAAGTTAGTCATAAATCATTAACTGACAATGAAAACCTTGAAAACCATAACCTAAACGTTTATAGTCCGCACATTTCGCCGGTAGACCTGTAACTAACTCAGTTTAAACACTAAGTCTTCGCCTACGGCACAATGACAACCTATAGCATGAAATAGGTTAGCTATTTCACTATTTACTCTATTTGAATCCCTAAAACAGATTAGGATTAGAATTTCTTACTCAAAAATGGAATCAAAATCGCCGGTATAGCGATACAGTAGCGATGGTTAAGCACGTGGAGGGGTGAGATCGAATCCCATGTACAAACTCTTACTCTTTCTCTCTTCTCCTCACTTTCTTCTTCTCTTTTTTCTCTCTTATCTCTCTTAGAGTTTGAAATTCGTATAAAATGGGAGAGAGGGTTTTAGGTCTTATATAGGCCCATAATTGATGGGAATGGCCCCAGGGCCATGGTATACTTAGGTTATAGCCCAAACTCGTCTGTTTCAGCCCAACAGAGCGCATCTGGGGGCCTCTTTTCTGCGTATGGTCGAGAGTAAGTCCCTTGACATTGGATCTTGGTCAAACTAAGTTTTCGGTCCAATCGGATTTACAGATCGACCGCGGGGGACCAGTTTCAGTTCAACGGTCACCCGTACTCGATCAGGGCCACAAGTACACTGACGTGTGTTGGAGGGTGTAGTTGGGTCAGATTCTGACGGTCTGAATCCTTAAATTTGGCCTGCGAGCAAACGACTTAATTCACTTAAGTCTGAGTTCATTTTCTAAAGATATTCGCGTTTCTCACACACTTCGCTCCGGGCTCAAGTTGTGCGTTTCAGCATATTATTTGGACTTGATTTCCGAGGTGGTTATCAAGTCCAGTGAGGTGGTCATAACGGTATAGTTTCGTAGTTATCGGATTTTCGACGCGCGATCTAGGTCCGATACGGAGTTTCAATGCACTCTCGAGAGCAACTGGGTTAGAGATTAATCCTAGGTTTCAGGGTAACGTAGCGTCATCGATTCTACTTATTTTGGGTCTTGCAGTTCGAATTGAAGGCTGTCCAAGCTAATTTGACAGGTGATTTAATTAAGCACTCAATTAATCTTCGTCTAATTTCTAAAGGATTTGGTCCCTAGTGATTTCTGCCTAAGGTGATACTTAGGTCTTTGTACGTATTTTTTCGGGATGTTACATTGTATGACTTCAACTTCCTTGGTCATTATCACATCTCAAAAGTGAAATTTCAATATATAGATGATATTTCAATGCATCCATAAGTGAAATTTCAATATTTAATTTCATCAATTTTTAAAATTACTGTACATAAATTCCTACAAACCCACAAAAGAAACAAGCCTCACCTATTGTATAATGCACCTAAACAACACAAAATGTACATGAAATCAAGCGGGCCTAACAATAAAAGAAATGGGGTTCACCTTTCTCGATTATCATATAATGTACCTATAAAGCACATAATATACATGAACGAAGGCAGGCTTCACAAAAAAAAAAGACCTCACATATCGTATTAGGCATGTATATAATACAAAATATACATTTGATATAAACAGAGAAAAAATATAACCATTATGAGATTTTGAAACATGCCAAAATTTGAACATTCTTCAACTTGAATAATGATCCTTAGCACAACTGAATTTCCCTTCCGAGTCACATAACGAAGGAACTGTTGTTGCTTGAACTTCTTATCTGCACAAGCCCATTCACAATTGAATTGCCCTCCGATAACATATAATTCAAATTGAAGTTCACCCCCATGAAGATCCCATTTATAACAACACATCAATTCCAATTTAAAGCAATCCCTACAAAAAAATTTTTAAAAAAATGAAAGAAAGCAACCCATATTTAAATTTAATTATACATTTAATCCACATTTTTTATATTTGAGTTATACATTTAGAGGTGTATATATTTACATTATACATGAGAATGTGAAGAGGTTCGAAGATTAAGAGATGATAGGGTTTAAAGATAGTGTGATTAGGTTGCACTTGAAGATATGATATGCATTTTAAGAAAGTGTGACGCAATTACATTTAAGAGTCTAATGAAAATGAATGTGTGCATGAGTTGGTTACACTTAAGAATGTGATGGGGTTAAAGTATATACACAAGTTAGAGTAATTGAAACTATAGATTAATAAGAAAAAATGCTTACTCATGGATTCTAGAATCATATATGCCAATTGGAATTTACTTATGTAAATACGTGCAAACAAGTACCATACACACCATGTTGAGATATTGACCTGAACATCTGACCAACGTTGAATTGAGCCTCAACCCATCATTCAACATAAAACACTTAAAATAAATCTAAAAACACATTGAATAAATTTAATGGGTCACCATAAATAGCAATTGACAAAAATCAATCCTAAATCCAATATATATATATTCTATAAGCCACCGGAGTTTTAAATGGCCTAATGAATGGCCAAAATCACACATACATATTTCATGTTGGCATGCATCCATGACTGCACAAATTGCCTTGACACTGCACAAGTCTGGACTTCTATTTGTAGTAAGAAGAAATGTTAGAGAGGGAAGAGAGTTTAGATCCTTTGTTTCAAAAAAAAATATTGGCTGAGAGGAGGGAAAACTAGGAGAAAAGTTGAGCAAGAAGAGGGAGAGTTGAGAGAGAAGACGCTCTCACAAGATGTAGAGACTACTCTTTCTTTCTTTATGTTATTTTTCATTTTTTTTTTTGTTTTAATTTTTTATTTTTAAGATAACAAATGATCTGGACCAGTAGTAAAGCTACAAGAAGAGGATCTCTTTTACGCTATAACAGAGGTTCCGGACTCTCGATCTATACTATTTGGGGCATTGCCCATCCAGGGGGCCACGCTGTGACCATGCATATGAAGCGTCAATATCTGCCAGTGCATCAATGTTTTCTTAAAGAGACCGTGGGGCCGTCTTTATATTCCATCACCAACATCATGGCTAACTCAAAAATGCCAATAAGACTCGTGCCAGTGTGATAGAGAAGAATCATCGCCAACACACGTGCCACATAAGCAGACGTGGGAGGAATCCATACCGTTTGTTCAACGAGGAATACAGTTAGAATGTCTGACCTAAATACCAAAGCGGTCCACTTATCACGTGGGCCTGGCTCCCCTGAAGAGAGCATAATCAATCTTATACTCACATGACGAATGGTACATATCTCTGAAATGGGTGACACCTTGACCCACTTAAGGCGAAGCAAACTTCACTATCCGACTCGTGCGTTGACGCGTGCCATATTCCGTGAGTCCGCACGCGTTGAAAGACTCCCTTGCATGTTCTTTCCGGCCATCTCCGGAACGCGTTTATTGCGATTTTGATTAGACGCGGATCAGGTGGTGTTGCCAACACCACCCAGGCAGTGGTGTTTGATGCGTAGGGGGTGTGGGGCCACCCTAATGTATGTATTTCATATCCACTCCGTCCATCCGTTGTTACAGATCATTTTAAGGTACGAACTAGAAACGGAAGCAGATCAGAAGCCCAAGCTGACCACACTATTGGAAACTTTGGCGATTGAACGCCTACCATTAAAAACTTCTTGGGACACAAAGGTTTTGGATCAAGATAATATTTTTATTTCACTTCATCCAAGTATGTGTGACCTTATCAACAGAATTGGATGGAAAATAAACAGTACAGTGGGCCCTACGAAGATCAACAGTAGGTGTCACTGTCCCTACTCTTTCTTATCGTGTGGTCCACTTGACCTTCGGATCTGCTTCAATTTTGGCTTCATGGCTTAAAATGATATGGAAAAACGGATGGATGGCGTGGATATAAAACGCACATATCATGGTGGGGCCCACCAGCACCCAACAGATCACAGACCTCTCCGAAGAGGGCTGGTGTCAGCAACACCACCTAATCCACGTGAACAAGGCTCGCCCATGGTGACACGCCCAATCTGCTCCCCGCCCCGTCACGCAATGATCCAGATCATTCGTCTACACGGAAAGAATCTCACTGATTGGAGATCATAGCCGTTGGTCCAAAGGTTAGTGAGAAACCGTGGATTCTGGGGACCGTTGTTCCCGCTACTTTTTTACGGATGATGATGAGACATCTGGTGTGAGATCTTTCGACAGGAACCATTTACCGGGGCGCGGCTTCCGCATGAAGTTCTTCACTGAGATGCCAGGTGGGGCCCACCGTGTTGTTTGTTAGAAATCCACCCCGTCCATCCGTTTTTGGAGGTCATTTTAGGACATGTGACCAAAGATGATGTGGATACAAAACTAAAGTGGGCTATACGAGAGAGAAAACAAAGAAAAGAGTTTACTACCGTTGAAACCTTCCTCGGCTCCACCTTGATGTTTATATGCCATCCAAGCCGTTTATGAGGTCATTCCCACTGGGTTGAAGTGGAAATACGAAAAAGTTGTCCTCTCTCCGATGGCGTCGGAAAATCCGCGTTCCATCTACCGTAGGTAATTCTGGATGGACAATCGTCACATGGCGAGGTGGAACTGGAAGGAGCGAGCCTCCTCTCTCATTTATCATTAAAAGACAAACTACTCCTTCAATCATTCTTTGATGGCGTCGGAAAACCTTCTCTCCTTTCTGTAAGAGTGTCAGCCGAAGGACCAGGAGCAGTCTACAGCACCGACGAACGGAAGGTCTTCTCTTTCAATCTTCCCTCTCCTTTTTCAGTGCACACTCTCGCTGTTAATTTCTTCCATACTGTTTTTTTTTTTTTTTTCCTGAAAAAATTCATTTTTATTCTTCGTTTTCCCATCCCAAAAAAAGAAGAAAAAGAAACTGTGGGAAATTACACTGATTTCCGACGAATAGTTCAATTTTAATGGATTTGATGCTCCGTAGGAGTCATGTCTTAAACACCCAACTGGATTAAATTTTTTTTTTTAAAAGAAATTTGAGATTTTGCTGTGATTTTAGCTCTGAAATTGAAATTATTAGGCGTGTGATGAACAATTATCTGTAATTTATTTATTTATTTTGCTTAGTAAGAGTAAAACGTTCAGTTACAAATTGGAAAATTTCAGAACCTTGTTCTTTTTTTAAAGAGTATTTAGATTTTATTGAAATAAGGCGCACAACGTGTAAAAGAAATAAAACCCAGCATTCCGTTTGTACCCGTTTCGGGCAAGTTTGCTGTGACCAATCAGAATATGTTTCGTGTGATCTGTACGGGCACGCATGTTATGCTCAGGGATTTTCCTGCAAATATGTCCGGAGCTGCCTCGTAAAGTGGAGCCACAACGTATCAATTGTTGCCGTGTACCACTAGAGTGGACGAGAGGAAGGACGACCGAGTCCGAATGATCAGAGAAGCGACCGAACTCGCATGGTGGGAAGTGAAGAAAGTAGAACGTGGGAAGTATCTAGAACCCAAGTAATGAAGAGCGGTTACCATCATCGTTAGAACGTGGGAAGGATCCAGAACGTCTGGATCAAAGCTATAAAATAGCAAAGCAAGTCAAGAAGGAAAATCGTCTCATACCAAACCAAACAAACCCAACATTATCTTTCAATTACCAATCAATTTACATTCCATGGTGTAATCCTTTACTCCTCCTGTTAAGCAATTTACATTCCTTAGTATAATCATTTACTTTTCAGCCTGCTGTTTACATTCCGTAGTGTAATCCGTTGCGGTAACCAAGTAGCTGGTAAGCTTTAGCTATAATTTGAGTTTATTCTAGCACGCTGGACTCAGTTCATCGATCAAAAGAGTGTTCCGCAGCTGTTGTCCGTGACTGATTGTAAGAATCTCTTTCCCATTCCATTTTATCTATATAAAAAAGTCATTTCCTACGGAAGACAAAGGAGTGACCCATCAACAGAGGATGAACCCCACCCTCTAAAAATCGCCTGATCCGATTTTACACACCGAGCAAGTTGCTTGAATAGGTGACCGATCTCCTCAGTCCTCGGTCATACACTACGTGTCTGCCTACCTCGGCGCTCGGGGTCCTTGTTGTTCGGTTCGAATTGGAGCCGCAATTCCAATTCTGGCACCCCCGCGCACCCAGTGTAGAAAACAATGACAAACAATTTTCTGGCATGCCCGGTGGGACCCTATCTATTAACTACTGGTTTGACTTACCCGAATTGCTGGGGTTGAACTCTCCACTCCACACCAACTGCACCACCTCCAAGCGAGGATGTGCCAGTCCACGTGCCCCCAGAGGCATCAAATTTGAATGCTAACCCGACCGGAGATCAGGCTGGGCCATCCACGTCTCGAGGTGTACACCCGGATGAAGTATCAGTAGTGCTTCGGGATGTTCAAATCAACATCCAGATGGTGCAGGAATATGGAAGAGCTCAAGCCGAGCAATTCTGTATCCAAGTCGAAAGCACCAATCGTTACATGGCCAGTCAGACTGAAGCCATGCAACGATTGTTGGCTGTAATAACGGAGCGAACACCATTGACACCACAACACACTGTCAATGGAAGCTCGGTCGACAATGTAGTTCCGTTGCCGCCTATGCCGCCTTTGCAATGCAATTCACCACCGATTCCTCCTCCGAAGGTCATGAATGTGCCACCTCCTATGGAGATCAGGCAACCTGAGCGGGAGGTTAGGAATTTTGCACTCGATAATATGAATCATGGCCCGCCAGCTGGATTCAATTTGCAGAAGGGCCTTAGATTCCCTGATAATCTTTACCAATTTGGGCTGGATCATCCACCAGCTGAAGAACCTTAGTGGGTCGACCGAGACCAGATAATACAACTTGTTCAAGAAGTTGCTGGCCAAGTGCTCGACCATAACACCATCCCTATGTATCACAAACCCTACCCCGAATGGGTAGATCGGCAACATCCACTACTGAGAAATTATTGACCGGATTTTGCCCTATTCTCGGGCGAACCTGGTCAGTCGATTATTGAACATGTCAGCTGTTTCACGATGTAGTATGGTGAACTTACCAACAATGATTATCATAAGTTACAGTTATTTGGTCATTCGTTGACCGTTGTGGCCTTCACATGGTATTCAAACCTATTGCCGGATTCAGTACATACCTAGTAGGAGTTGGAAGAGAAGTTTTATGATCAATTCTTCTCCAAAAACAGGGAGTTAACCATGGCTGACCTCGCACGATTTCGATAGTTGCCTGGGGAATCATGCGAGAGTTATATTATGCGATTCAAGCGAGCGAAGAGTCGTTGTAAAGTAGTCACGACTGAGGCCGAATTTGTGCAGCTTGCACAAGATGGACTGAAATACAAGCTTTGTAAAAAGTTCATAGGCACGGAGTTTGTTGATCTATATGATCTAATTAAAAAGGTTTCTCGCTATGAGGAACTCCTCCAGGAAGGGGCTAGACGAACGAATTCGTCGTTGGGGACGTATTACAACGACCTTAATTACGAAATTGCAATTGCCAAAGTGGTGACTAAGAAGCCATTGGTATGTTCAACATTGGTCAAAGCGGAGTCGATCGCCTCGATCGCACAAAAGGCTCAGAAAGTGTATACCTTTGATATCACCCAAGTCGAAGAAATATTTGATATCTTGTTGGTGTGAAAGTTTATTAGAATTCCTAGCAATCATAAAGTACATCCGGTTGATGAATTGCAGAGGATCGAGTACTGCAAATGGCATTGAACTCGGTCCTACTCAACTAACAAATGTGTTGTTTTCAGGAACATCATTCAGGACCATATTGACCGCAAGCTACTGAAGTTTTCAGAAAAGGATAATAAGGTAATGTTGATTGACACTAATCCATTTCCAACTAATATGGAGGTGAACATGGTCACCGCCAATCTGAGGGATCGTCCAAGACTGAAGATTGATCTCAATTCAGATGATTAGTGGAGATTGTCCAGCTGATTTGCACAACGACACCGCTGGATTCCTCGTCCTCAAGATGATCGGCGGTCGCCATCCGAAGAAGGCATCAAGGGCCTCGAGTCTGCGATCGATGTGCTCGAGAAATGACATTTCAGTCGGGAAACACCTCCATGAAAAGAAGGGAGGATCACAATAACGGTCTTGACCATTATTGGCCGATACAATCGGCCTCCAATCACTGTTCACGTTGGGGACCACCCTTGTCAAGGATGGTCAAACCTCCTACCACACAATAGGGCATATGGAAACGAGTTGTTCATTCAAAGTTTCCAGCGATACCGGAAGCTTTGACAAAGACCCAAAAGCGCTAATGACAAAGACAGAGAGCTGCTGCAAGAAGGGAAATGGAAGGGGAAGGGACACTCCCTTGATCAAAAGCTAAAATGCCCCGTCCCTTTTGGAAGGTTCCCATTCTCGATGAGCAATTGACAGTAAACACGGTCAAAGTTGTGCTACCAGTTGCAACACAAAGACCTAGATGCCCTCAACAATACGGCTCGGTCAGGGGACCTTAAAAAGGAAGATTGTTGCGATAACTTGTCAGACTATCTTAACGATGACTGTTTTTTGACAAAGGAATGGCTACCCCACGAATTTGTGTCGACCATCGACAGTCTTAAGAGTCCCTCGCCTAATGATATCTCGGCCGAACTCGTGGCCGATGAATACCCTCGTCAGATTGAAGAAATTGAGTCTGAAACACTAGGGGGGCAAAGTTCAGCTAGTAAAATTGTGTTTGGTTCGTTGTCGCCAGTGAAATTTCATTGTAATATGGTTTTTAGACGATATGCCGAAAATGACATTCAGATGTCCAAGGCCTTTGGGAACATATTGCTGGGTAGTGATGCCCTTCGGGTTAAAGAATGTAGGGGCCAGGCCAATGAATGCCATTTTCCATAATATGATCGACCGCTTTATGGAGGTCTGTGGACGATGTGGTGGTCAAGTCGACCAATGCAAATGAGCACCTAGGCCACTTGCGAAAGTCCTTTGAACGGATAAGGCTCCATAAATTGAAAATGAACCCTTTGAAATGTGCTTTTGGGGTCTCGGTCGGTAATTTTTTGGGATTCTTGGTACATCAAAGAGGAATCGAAAGTCGATCAGAACAAGGCCCAGGCCGTGATTAATGCGTGGCCGCTAAGAAACAAGGCTGAATTACAAAAATTCTTGGGCCATGTCAATTTCTTGAGAAGGTTTATATCTAACTGTGCAGGCAAAACTAACATCTTCTCTCTACTATTGAAGTTGAAACAGGGAATCAAATTTGTTTGGCAAGCGGAGCACTAGCTGGCTTTCATTAGAATCAAGGAGTATCTAATGAAGCTGCTTGTGTTGATGCCTCCTATTAAAGATCGACCGCTCAAGTTATATGTCGTAGCTTCAACAGTTTTAATCGGAGCTCTTCTAGCACAAGATGACGACATGCAGAAGGAGCGGGCAGTTTATTACTTGAGTGGAACACTGCTTGATGTTGAAAGACGATATTCGGCCATGGAGAAATTATGCTTGTCATTGTATTTCACGGCCACTAAGTTGAGGCATTACTTGTTGGCCGAGAGAGTAGATGTAATAGCAGTTCCCGATCTAGTGAAATATATGTTGAACTGGCCAATTCTAAGCAGCCAAATTGGTAAATGGGTGTTGGCTTTATCTGAGTTTGATCTACATTACGTGCCACAAAAAGCAGTCAAAGATATCCGACTTCTTAGCTGACCATCCTTTGGATCTTGAGGAGCAAATCCCCCCAAGTATCCTAGATCTGTATTATGTGCAACTCACACCATGGAAATTAATCTTTGATGGGTCAAGGACACATGATATGTCTGGGGCTGGTGTCATTTTGATCGCTCCCAATGGGAATCGGCAGGAATTTGCGTTCCAACTAGAGTTCGAATGTACTAACAATCAGGCTGAGTATGAGGCTAAGATAATAGCCTAGAATTGTTATCGGAACTACGAGTAAAAATGTGACCGTTATTAGAGATTCGCAGTTGGTGATAAATCAAATGGCAGGGCTGTTTAAGTGCACCAGCCCATCCTTATTACCATATTATGCCTTAGTGGTCTAGTTACTCGACCAATTTGAAGAGGTCGAGTTGATGCATGTCATTAGGGAGCATAACACGGATGCCAACGAAATGACACAGTTAGCCGCTAGACTTGAAGCCTTGAGAGGATCGGCTGCCGGACGATCGCCGTCCCAAGTAAATCCTTACCTCTGTATATCAGAGAGAGAATGCAATGGAAGTGTGCCAATTAGAAGTAGAGGAGGATGATTGGAGGGCTCCTCTTATGGGTTATTTGCAGAGCCGACGTACCAAGACCGACAAGAGTATACGAAGGTCGGCCACAAATTATGTGATGGACGATAGTGAACTGTATTGGAAAGGAGCCGATGGAGTTTTACTTTGGTGCTTATCAAAGAAAGAAGCTATGTTAGTCATGGAGGGGGTCCACGAAGGGATTTGTGGGGCCCATCAGGCTGGGAGAAAGATGAAGCTCACGCTCAGGTGTCACGACTATTTTTGCCCAAGAATGATGGCTGACTGCATCCAATATGCGAAGGGTTGTGACGCATGCCAAAGGAATGGACCGGTCCAACATGTGCCTGCGACCGAGATACATCCCATAATAAAGCCATGGCCGTTCTGAAGATGGGCAATCGATTTGATCGGACAGATTCACCCACCCTCAACTTGCATGGACTTATTCATCATCGAAGCAACCGATTACTTCACCAAATGGGTCGAGGTAAAGCCTATGAGAAAAATCGGCTATATAGAAATCATCATGGCCAAGGAAGTACGAGCAATGGCCGATATATACGGCATCAAAATTCTGCATTCGACCCCTTATTTATGCCTAGGTTAACGGCCAGGCTGAGGCTAGCAATAAGGTGATCAAGAATATCCTGAGGAAAATGATTCGAGAAAATTCCTAGGAATGGCATACCAAACCGTCTGAGGATCTGTGAGCTTACAGAATGTCGCCTCGTACCAGTACTGGGGTTAGCCTATTTGCATTAACTTACGGACACGATGCAGTCTTACGTTTGAAAATTGCGGTCCCATCATTGTGAACGGCATATCAAGCTCAGCTAACCCCTTCAGAGTTCACAGAGGCAATGCTGGCCGAGCTCGAGGAGTTGGATGAGGTCCGTATTAGAGCTCTGGACTCGATCATTGCCAACAAAGCGGCCGTGGCACGAGCATTTAACAAGAGAGTTTAAAGAAAGTCTTTCGGGATATGCGATATGGTCTGGAAAATGGTACTGCTTATCGGCTAGAAAGACCAAACATTAGGTAAGAAATGGTCGCTTACTTGGGAAGGGCCATACGTTATCAAGCAAATCCTCAAGGGTAGAGCCTATGTCCTTAAGGATATGGATGGGAAGATTGCAAGAGCTCCTATAAAAGGCCACTTCTTGAAATTCCGCTTCCCTTCACTCTGGGAAGTCATCAGGAATCGGGCCGGAGCCAAGTTAATAAAAAAGTAGTTGGTTTGAATAAGAGCCCTGAAGCAAGGGCTAGTTAATTACAAGTAATCAATATATATATATATATATATATATATATATATAATATATATATATATATATATATATTATATATAAAGAGATAAAATGGGTGAAATGATTTGGTAATTCAGACAGTCGAGCTACAAGTGGGCCGACTTGTGCTCCTCGAATCTTTGTGCGGCCGAGGCGTTCGCCTCGCTTTCCAACTTTCGCCTCTCGGTCCACGAGGCGCGCTAACTCACAAGCTCTGCAGAGGAGCGGTTGATCCAAGCGAGATGCCGATCGAAGACAACGTACTCCAAATCGGCCGATTTCTTTTTTGCTTAACTTGATTCCGCGCGGTCCCGGTAAAGTGCTATCTGGGACTCAATGAACGTGACTAGCTCCTCATTTTTTGGCCGATCACGGCTAGGGTAAAGCCGACGGGTCTCTGCCAAATCAGCAGACAAATTGTTGCACGCGAGCTTCAGTGACCGCAACATCTCCTCATTGAAATTATGTTCGCGGGTCCAGTGTAGTCTGTTCTTCCAAGCCGCTTCATGACGGGCTGGCAGAGCTCTGCATTCAACATTGAGAGCTGACAAACGCGATAAGGAAGCAATGCAACTCTTGAGCTCTCTGTCAACCTTGGAGTATTCCTCTCCGAGTTGCCGGAGTTTTGAAAGAATATTCAAGATCTCCTGGGGAGGTTGGCGATCCTTAGGAAGATCAGCAGCATCCCTAAGGGATGAGGATCACGCAAAAAGGAAGAGCACGAGAAGGAGTCGATCCCTTCTTCGAATATTTCTTCCATGATTTTAATTGACAGAGAGAAGAAATCCATGAACGCTAAAATAGTGGTGATGGAAATTGTGGTTTGAGATCGTTCGTGGTGCATTTTTGCAATCTAAGGGGTGCTTTTATAAAAGGGAAATTCAGCAATTAATGTGCGTAGGGTGCAGTGTGATAGTTTTGTACCCGAGACCGAAGGCTGCGACAACAAGCTGTTTCCAAGATCCTAGGGAATGTAGCGGAGTAAACGGGATTTCCTCGAAGGAAGCAGCGCCATCATTGTGGCCAAGGTTTGGTATGCACATATAAGGGATGGCTAAGTACTGCGCATCCGTACTGGGATATAAAGGCCGGGCCGATAGCCAAGGCACTATCGAAGTCAAATAGCATTACTGAAAGGAAAGTATGTCCTTTCCCTTAAGTTTTTATTCATTGGAGTTTATTCATTACTTTGTTGGCCATCGACCATATTGCAACAAAAGGAAGACAATAACAAAAAGTTTAAAAGCGGTCGAGTAGCCTAAATTTTCATCCCCTCGAACTCTTCATGGAGAGCCTGCATCTCCGCTTCATCCTTTTCCTTGAATACAGCCCAGGCCGCTCATTCTTCAATGACTAGTGGCTAGAGATGAAGTAGCTGATCGACACGAAGGGCAGTTGGAGAGACTTCACCCTTGGCCGCTTTCCTGGCACTGGAACTTGCTTTCAACTGCGCCTGATACAGGGCGATCTACTCGTCTAAGTACGATAAGTCCACTGGAATGACCATCTCCATAGCATAAAAGGTGTTATCTCGTTCGTCCAACTCTTCTATTAGTCCAGCTCGGTAGGATTGCAATATTCTCAGCATGGTTCGGTTGAATTGGTGCGCTTGGGCACATCGTAGCCGTTGGTAGTAGGCTAATTCATGCTCGCCACTCATCTCAGCAGAGTCTTCCTTTGCCGCATCTTGCTGTTGTAGATAGGCCGAACTCACCTGACGAGCAAAAGTCAAATCACAATAGTGCTTTCCCATGGCGTACAGATGCTTCAGCTTTTGAATAAGTTCTCCAAGCACGACTTCTGATTCGGCCGCGGATGAAGCACCTAGTGCGAAGCTATTGGTATCGAACAACAAGTTGGAAAGGGAATAATCCTTCAGGACGGATTCGAGAATTGCTTTCAGATAAGATTCAACACCCACGGTAAGAGAAGGCGGACTAGAAGCCATCGGGACAGTTTAAGGTTGCGAAAAATGATTGATGAGATGGCGATCAGATGCTGCTTAAATAGTAGGCGTCCGACACCCACGATTTAGAAAAGTCATGGCGATAATACCGTCACACTTTGTTGTTTATTAGGAACATGGGGCAGTTGGAGCACCGAATTCGGAAACAATCCACGGTCCACCGAATTTTTCAGGAAGCCATCGGTCACACATAGTGTTCGAAATATTGGTATTGTGTTACGTATTGCACCCTTGGGATACGGATACATATCGGTTATCGTATGGGATATATCGGTTGTATCGCGTAATGTATCGCTGTTGTTGGAAACATGAGGAAACATTGGAAATTGGTTGAATTTTTCAATAAAATTTCAGTGAATGTTAAAAAAGACATCAATACACACTTACAAATTAAAACATTACAAAAAACGACTGCACATAATAGGTTTTCTTTATATGGGGTCCTAATCTATGCGTTGTCTAATTGAATTGATGCAAGTATATTCAAAGTTTATTCATATAATTTATAAATGTAAAAAGATGTGTGGAAACACAAGCAATACATTCAAAAGCAAAAGAAGAATCACTAAATCAAGTTACAAGTTTGATTTCATTATTGGACACAGATTGCAACTGATTTGAGAGAAATTGGAAAATTTTTATTTTTATTTTTCAAATTTCCACAATTTGGTCCTTCTCCTCCAAATCTCAAAATCGAAGCTCACAATCCATGACTTTTCATGTAAAACATGAAAAAACATGGATTCGTAACAATTTGACACTGATTTAACATGATTTACAGAAAAAAGAGTTGAAAATAAAAAATGCTCACCAAATCGAACATGTGGGATATATTCCACTATTTCTGTGTTTTGTAACGCATAGGTGAGATACAAGAAATATCGTGGGATATGTTGGCCGATATCATCGATATTTAAAACACTGGTCACACATAACAAGAGTTAAGGAAAAGTAGATGGGCGAAAAGTTGTAAAAATGGCTCAACGACCGTGTGTGTGTGTGTGTGTGTGTGTGTGTGTGTGTGTGTGTGTGTGTGTGTATCAGAAATGGGAAGATAAAAGACGTTGTAGCGCTTCTTTTGCTGCCCCCAACTGTCCCTTCGCTGTTTGCAGTATAGATTCCTTGGCTGTCGACCGAGAAAGTTGACTGATATCTGCTGTTTGAGCATGAACAACAGATGCTAGTTGGATGACCTTTTCCTTGTGCTGAAGATATTTTTTATGCTTGCCTGCAAATTCCTGCTTCAACGTTCTCAGTTCCGCTTCTAGAGCCATTATTCGAATCTCGAGGCTATCTAGCTCTGCCTGAGAGGCCTTCAGCTCGGTATGCTCGGTTTCAAGCTCTTGAGCAATGGCGTCCGCAGAGGTCCTCCTGGACTCGACCGCAGCTCATTCTCTTGCAAGTCGGTCGACAACAACACCAACATGGAAGCAGGTCTTGAGCAACCCCTGAAGTTCCTGGACAACAGGTACATTGTCGACTAGGGCCGAGTTTGACCAGGAGAAAACACGGTAAGCCTCAACCAAGCGGTCAAGTCTATCGACCGACTTAGCGTCGAGAGACCCCTCTAGACCCTTCTGTAACAGAATTTGGAGTTCAGCGCTTACATCTTGTAGATTGCTGGAAGGAGAAGGAGATTCAGCCATTATGGTCTCCCCAGCTAGAGCCCTCCGGAAGGAAGAGATGATATCTGCCACCGGAGGAAGGTCTTTGCTGATGGAGGCAGGAGCAGTCCCAGTCAAAGCAACTTCAGCTGAAGTTGTCTCAACGACCTTGACCGCAGCGGGCCCTGCAACTTAAGCCGAAACTGTCTCAACGACCTCGATCGCGGTTGGCTCACTGACCTCCGCCAAAGTTGTCTCAACGACCTCAATTGAAGTGCCTATGACCTTCTCCTCGGCCAGATCCTCTCAGTCTCGACCATTTCCTCGACCACCTCTTCGGCGACCGCAACCTCAGGCTCGGTCAAGGTTGGGATCTCCTCAACCATTGCGGGTGGTGGCAGGAGTAGCAATGGAGGAGCGAACTTCACAATAAAGGGCTGAGAGGGAGGCACCGCGATCGCACTCTGAGCAACTAGTGCAGGGTTGGGGGGAACTTATATCATGTACTCCGAGTCATCAGGAAAATTGCTGACTTCAGGAGGACTCAAACCGACAGTTGGGATCTTAGTAATCATGGGGTCGGGGACCCTTGGGACTGCCGAGGTTAATGTCGTTGCTGATGGGATTACTGTTGTTGCTGTGGCCGGGCCACAACCAACTGTTTCCCGGCAAGTGTTAGCTCCTGAGTAACTACAAGAAAAACAAAAAAGAGTCAATGGATAAAAAAGGGGAAAATTTAATGCAAACAAATATACAAGCGAGTAATCTCCACCTAAGTCTGATCGAACGGCGTAGACGACTGGCCGACCTCCAATGGCTTGAGGATTTCTTATTACGGTTGCCAATGGTCAAGTGGAAGTGGGGAATGGTGGCAGATTAGGACGATAGGGCAAGTGATACTTCTCATCGAATGGAAGATTGGGATTATTCAACCTCTCTCTATCCCGCCACCATTTATTCCAACATTTATTAAAATGTGCTTCTTTATGCCGTTTCAGGCCCTCCTCAATCTCATTCGAATAATCTGCGATGGTAAGACCGAGCCATTACTTTGTTTTGCAATACGTTTCGAAAGCAGCTATGGCCTCGGCTGAAGATGTACCTAATGGTCGATGGGGCTTGATATGTTGGCAACGGTCGATCCTTTGTTTTTGGAGGTGGCTTAAGAGGATTGAGGCGTTGGGGAATGAGAGAACATGGATTTTGGAGGATTGGCCAGAGAGTTCTTCCAAGTTTGAAATCTTCTTCTGATGCGGACATCAGTGGTGCACCCTTTAGAGTGTACTAGAGGAGGAGGCGTCGCTGACAGAGTATCGAAGCGGAGGAGTTGATATGGATGGATGCTGAGTCCATCGGACCCATTTTCTGACACACTATGAGTGTAGGAAGGGAATGACTGCACTTTGACTGCAAGCCCATGGGGTGGATTTCACACCTTATCGTGCGGGTGTTTTTAATTTTAGGTGTTTTTTTTTTTGTTTTTTTTGTTTTTGTTTTTGTTTTTTTCCATCTTTTTGTTATTTTCCTTGTTTTTAGGAGCTTTAGTGCACTTTTACTTTTCCATGACTTATATATGCACTGTGAGAAACCCTATTTTATAATTATTGAATAAATAAAAATTCGTATGCTTTCTTCCTCTTTTACCAAAGAGATTAGGGTTTCAGGATTGACACTTGGATGTTGAGGATTCCACCCGGTTTCATATTGTCATTCTTTCCAGATCTTCGTGATGCAGGAAAAGGTAAGAATCAACTGTCTCTTTTTTTTTTTTAAAAATGCCCTAGAATTCGTACTCCCTCTCATTTCGAACCTATCTCTGTTCTTCATCCCTTTCGTTCCTCTTTGGATATAACATTTTGGTTTGAACGGAAAAGAGGGATGGCTAATCAGGAGAATTGGATCCCAACTTGATTATGGACTGGCTTATGCTAGATCTAGGATGTCTTATATCCCTAGGTCCTTCATTTTTTTGCCGTTTATGTGATTCTATGCTAAGGGGCATGATCCTGACGGAATGCTTTCATCTCTGTGTTGAGATTTGCTTTATCGAAGAGATTGACAACAATTAGTTGCCTTATTTTATTATTTGAATCTCTTCAACCTGATTATACATGCATCTACGATTAGGCCATCACATGTCCTTGCATCATCTTTAGAGCCATCTTTTGTTGGAGGACAGGCTCTGGAGCATCTAAATTCTCCTCTACGACCTCTTGGCTCACTAGGACAACAACCTCGGTTGTGGGAGCTAGAGCTGGGGAAGGAGCGATCGACCTGGTTTTCAGCCTATTCGCTGCTTTTTTGGCAGAGGGCGCTGGTGGCAGGGCAGTGGTTCTCTTCTTGCTCTTCACCTCTAACTAGGAGATGAATTGATTAATGAGCTCGGTCGCACTCTGGACGCCCAACAACTTGGTGTAATGGAGATCCCACCACGTGAGGAAACTATCCATCACCCGGGGAAAGTTAGGATAGGTAGGGATCACCAAGGCAAGTGCCTCTTTGCGGTACGTGTTGCTAAGAGACACATAGGGTTCCACGTCCGTCGCTATGATTCAGTCATAGGGAGGTTGGTTGTAGGATTTATGGGTGAGAGGGCATGGAATGCGCTATACGAAACCAAGTTGTTGAGCGAGTAATGATGGATAATACTGCTCGACCCCAGCCTTAGCATTTTTGCCTGACTCGATCGTTCCTCCATAGGAAAGATCTCGGCCAAGAACATAACTTGCCCAGGCGTGGTGCGACCAACCGGCCGAGTACTCATCATATGGCTCATACTGCCCAGTGAGCCATCCCGGTCCCTATGTCTTTCCCTCTGAGAAAAGCATGAAGGACTGGTCCTCCTTAGTCTTGTTAAGAAGGAAAAAGCCATTGAGGTATTGCTTGACCGTAAGACTCTTTGGGAGAGTGTGGAGAAGCCGATCGCCGAAGGAAGTGTATTGCTTCCCTTTATGCATGGTGTGATGGAAGAGGGTAGGACGGAAGTCTGCGAAGAACCACATCTGTAGGAGCCACATGGGCCCTCCTGTAGAATGCAGTCCTTTACAGGTAGTCTCGTAAGGACCCCGATATAAGTGGCCAAGGACATAAGGTGCCAGGGCGACCCTATGGTCCTGAGCAAGTTGTTTGGCCAGAGCAACATACTCTGTGGTGACTTGTTGAGCTCTCACACACGGGAGATGTCGGCAAATCCAGAGGAGGAATGATTTATGTTCATCTTCATCGACCGGGCCCTCAAACTTGCGGTAGGCCTTCGGTAAATTAGTGTAGGCCTTAGTAGCTTTGGTCGGAAAATCCTTATGTCGCCTAGAAACGTGATGTAGGACATGAAAATTAACTATGATATACAAGATCTCAGGCCTTGGATCAAACTAATTCAGAAACATTCACATAAAATTTCCACATCCCACACAAAAATTCAAACATTCAAGCAAGGGGAACCCGTGCGAGTCCAGGCCTACATATGTTAGGGCTGGATCAATAGAAATTATAAGCCAAACGATACTCAAATGGTGGTAAAACTCGTCCACACATACACAGTAATCAGTCCTTAATCCAAGAGATTCACCAGTTTCAATTCAGAGAACCCCAGGATTAGAAAAGGGGCAAATAAATTGAAAATAATGCAATCTAGGGTCAGGGTTATGGAAAATAGGTATGAGAGATAAAATAGGCGAAAATTCTAAACCTGACGACAGTTCACGCGCACGGACAGCGAGCCAGGCCTGACGCACGTGCACAGGGGCCCAGCCGCATGTGCGATGGGGCCCTGAATGCGGAAAACGCCTCCTTGGATCTGGTCGGCCAGGGGAGGGCTTCAAAACTCCCGAGTTTCGTGTCGATCGGATGTGCGGTCTGTGCGTGGTGCTCCGCCGAAATTTCAGCCCTCCTGCAGGGCCAGATTCTGGAAATTGGCTGTAGGGAGAAGAACTGCTGCAAAAGCTGACGGATTTGAAGCGAGGATGGTTGTAGAAGGTGAGAAGAATGGGTGATAGGAGATAGGGGCGGATCCGGATAGATGTGGCTTCGCACCACGGTAGTTAGTTCTTCGATGAAGGTAGGGCTTTGCACCCAATTGGATTTCCACAACTCAAGAACTCAGAGGAGTAGAAAAACGCAGGAATTTTTATTAATCTTCAATGAGAAAAAGAACTACAAGGGGTGCCTATTTATAAGAAAAGTAGAAAACCCTATACCCTAAAACTTGCGCCATATGCACAGCCTATTACTTGGCAATGAAGTAATAAAAAATAATAACTAATCAAAATAATCTCAACCGTCCATGATATTCTAAAAAACAATAATAAGCAACATCTAAAATATAAGATTAATTGGACTAGTGGGCCACGATCATGAAAACCCATGATGGGCTTTACTTGACTATCGGGCCCACTCCAACGAACCAAAACTCATTCTTCTAACTAGGAGGCCCTCCCTGGACGTCGTCATCGAGCTAGATCGACGGTGGGGCCCTCCTCCTTGCGTACATACGTAGGGGGCGGTGTGCGTGTGCGCGTGCGCGTGATGTCCCCATCAAAACGGCACCCGCATAAAACGTCATGCCAAAGGGCAGTAGTTCGGTCATGTGGGGCTCATTGGACCATAGCCGAAGAGGAATGAGTTCGTCGACATATTCCAAAACGTCAAAAGAGCAATAAGAAGGGCCGAGTTGGCTCGATACTCTCGAACGGAGAGTTTTATGCATTCATAGATGCTGGTGTTCTTCCCCGATTCTTCATATTGGGAAGATAACTCGGACGAACCATGCTTCCCAATCCTGAAGGGGCTTCGGCCGCGTCCGAGGAGTCTTCAGAGTATTCCTAGCATTAGGTACAAATCCATATCGGATCAAAATTTCTTCTCTCGGACAGATCGGGAAAAATGGATTTAGAGGATGAATCTCATCGCCCGTGATCTCCGTAGAGAACGCAAGACCCAGGAAAAGAATCTCATCGCCCAAGGGAGATTTGGAAATCGTGTCTTCGATGCACTTCTTGCCAAGTACATCCATGATGGCCATGATGTCTCTATGGTCGAATGAAGGAGCAGAAGAAGAAGAAGCAGCCATTGCAGAGCAAACAGAAAGAAGCGAGAATTTTGGGAAGAAGATCGCAAGCAGGAGAGGAAACTGAGAGCATAGAGGGAAAGTGATTTCGTAGTGGTGTTTATATAGCCGAAATGAGAGGATTTATTGAGGTATCATCACGATATCAGCAAAACGGCTAGAGAAGACGTGTAGGCACGGGGTTCCTTCAACGCCTCGATTAGACACGACCGATACTGACATACCACGAAGCAGCGGTCGAAGGTGGTTCGCATCCGAGCGACGTGTGCATACATTTATTATGGCATTAATGAGGACTCTTAATGTCGTTGTGGCTTTTCACCAAAAGGACAGTGACGAGGGGGGCAATGTTCATACCCGTTTCGGCCGAGTCCTGCCGTGACCAATCAAAATAGGTTTCGTGTGATCTGTACGGGCATGCATGTTACGCTCAGGGATTTTGTTGCAGATATGTACGGAGCTGCCTTGGAAAGTGGAGCCACAACGTATCAATTGTTGCCGTGCACCACTTAGAGCGGTCGAGAGGAAGGACGACCGAGTCCGAATGATCAGAGAAGCGATCGTACTCTCATGGTCGCCAGACAAATGGTGAAAAGGGAAGTGAAGAAAGTAGAACGTGGGAAGCATCTAGAACCCAAGTAATGAAGAGCGGTTACCATAACCGTCGGAACGTGGGAAGGATCCAAAACGTCTAGATCAAGCTATAAAATAGCAGAGCAAATCAAGAAGGAAAATCGTCTCATACCAAACCAAACAAACCCAACAATATCTTTCAATTATCTTTCAATTACCAATCAACTTACATTCCATAGTGTAATCCTATACTCTTCCTGTCAAGCAATTTACATTCCTTAGTATAATCATTTACTTTTCAGCCTGTTGTTTACATTCCGTAGTGTAATCCTTAGCGGTAACCAAGTAGCTAGTAAGCTTTAGCTGTAATTTGAGTTTATGCTAGCACGTTGGACTCAGTTCAACCATCAAAAGAGTGTTCCGCAACTGTTCTTCGTGACCGACTGTAAGAATCTCTTTCCCATTCCATTTTATCTATATCAAAAAGTCCTTTCATACAGAAGGCAAAAATGAGTGACCCATCATCAAAAGACGAACCCCACCCTCTGAAAATTGCCTAATCCGATTTTTCTCATTGAGCGAGTGGTTGAATAGGCGACTGATCTCCTCAGACCTCGATCACACAGTGTCTGCCTACCTCGGCGCTCGGGGTCATTGTTGTTCGGTTCGAATTGGAGCCGGAATTCCAATTCTGGCACGCCCTCGCACCCAGTGCAGAAAATAACGACGAACACACCCGAACAATCATCTAGCCCAGTCTAAAACTGCTAGCTTCGCCTTCTTAAGGACCAATTGGAGTGGAACACAAGAATTGTGAAAGCAATGATTACTCTGTTTGCCCCCGAAAGTCCAAAGGCCAGCTAACAATGCTAGCCTCCAAATTTTAACACCATTCCCTGTGTCTACCCCAGATGCGGATTGGGAACTACCCTCGCCTGTCCTGAGCTCGACACAGGCAGGGGCTCTGAGGGGCCCACGTGATGTATGGGTTTTATCCACATTGTCCATTCATTTCGCCATATCATTTTAGGGTATAAGCCGAAAAATGAGGCAGATCCAAAGCTCGAGTGGACCACACCATACGGAGCAACAATGATAATGAGGCACCTAACAAAACCTTCCTAGGGCTCACCGTGATGCTTTATTTGCCATCCAACCTGTTCATAATGTCACATAGACCTGGATGAAGGGAAAACACAAATATCAGATTGATATCCTTCAAAAAAAAAAAATCATCTTCATCCAAAACTTTTGTGGCCCCTAAGAAGTTTTTTATAGCAAGCATTTAATCCCCACCGTATGGTCTGCTTGAGCCTTGGATTTGCCTCATTTATGCTTTTATACCCTAATATGATATGGCAAAATGGATGGACGGTGTGGATAAAACCATAGATCACGGTGGCCTCTCAGAGCCCCTACCTATGCCGAGCTTGGGACAGGTGGGGGTAGTACCTAATCCGTGTCTATCTATCCCCATGCCACGTAAGAAACATCATCTCAATGCTCCCTAACAAAACCAAGATACTTTGAAAAGCTCAATAAAACCTTCCCACACCGATCTTGTGAATGGGCAATGAATAAATAAATGGTCTATCGATTCGGCAACTTGTAAGCAAAGGCTACAAGCATTGACGATGATCATTGAACACTTCTACAGGTTATTGATTGTGAACACTTTATTCCTTCCCACCAACTAGGCAAAAGCTACCATCTTGGGTGGGGCACCATAACACCACACGAAGCCAGTGTGGCGACATGTAGCTTCCACCAATGGATGAGAGAGCAAGCTAAAGGATCGGACAAGTAACTTTCTAGATTTTCCCTTGCCCCACACTGTCATCCTTTGAATTGATGGAAGATCGAATGCTTTGAAGTCGGGAAACAATTCTAAGGAGGGGGGTATAGTGGAGCCTCATGCAGCCACACATGCTCCTAGAAATGCACTCTTTCACCATTCCCTATTGAAAAAACAAATCCCCTCCTTAACCTTACTCACTGCTTGCTACCACTTTCTAACAGTAGACGCCCTATAAATCAATGAGCTTTTCACCCACCAGCCTCGACTTCTACACCGTATTTACTAGCCACTACCTCTTTCCACAACCTTCCTTCTTTTGTCCCAAAACGCAAGTGCCACTTGCTGAGCAAGGTAAGATTAACGATCTCCAACTTCCTAATATCAAACCTGCCTTCTTTGAAAGGCCTACAAACTTCTCCCCACTCTAACAGATGAAACTTGCAATTCTCTATTATGCCTTAGCAAAGGAAATCCCTCCTCAACTTCTCTGCCAAAACTGATTTTGGGTATCTAAACAAAGATAAAGTAGATGGGAGGATTGATGGAGCATTTTACTAAGAGCCTCCGAAACCACCACTAACAAAAAAAGGGAGAGAGAATCTCCTTGTCGAAGGCCCCACGATGCCTTGAAGAGGCCTTTCATTCATCCGTTGATCAACACTGAGAATCTAGTCGAGCTAACACAAAACTGGATCTAGCCACAGCCCACGCGAGCAAGCATGTAGTCCATGGAATCTCAATCCACATGATTGTAAGCTTTTTCCAAATCCAAATTGTGGATGACGCCCTTTAACCCTCCCCATCCCACGAGGTAAGACACTCATGAGCCACCAAGGTACCATCCACGATCTAGTAACCTACCACAAAAGCGTCTTGAGATTTAGAATAACTTTTGAAAGAACCACTCGAAACCGTGTGGCCAAACCTTTATTAGGATTTTTTAGGGGCCTTCAATGAGGCTGATGGGCTTGAAATCCTTTTAAACATTTAACACCTTCTTTCTTGGGAATGATGGCTATGAATGAGTTACCCAACTTTGACAAAGTCTAGCCATGCTTGAAAATTTTGACAATTTACTTATAATTCTTGCTACGTGAGAAACTCTTTCCAAATTTTAATCTTCTCTTTAAGTAGCTTTAGCTTCATGAATAATTTGAACCCCGCAAACTGATGCGGACATCAGACCCTTCAAAGTTTATTAAAGACAAAGGCGGCCGACGAATACATCTTTATGGCTTGATGATGGTTCATGGCACAACCAAGGCTGATTTCGAAGATCTGGTTAATTGCACAACTAAGGATGATTTTGAAGACCTTGTTAATGGCACAATTAAGGATGATTTTGAAGACCTTACACGTGTCCTTGGATTAATTGAAGGCCCCACATTAGGAGGACACGTGTAGGATGAGTTAGAAGACTAATATATTATGCATGATTTTTTTTTAATTTTTTAGAAAGCTTTGTTTTGCGCGTTTATTTTTTACTTTTGTTATAGGGGTATTTTAATTATTTTCTTTTAAATCCGAATTTTATAAATAGGGTGCTCTCTACCTTAAACCTAATGATGTTTTTTAATGAAAGCTTGGTGCCTCCTTCCCCTTTCTCTTTGTGGTAAGTTCTTCTCTTCCCCTAATCTCTTCTTTTCTTCTAAATTCTTTTTCTAGCCCTCCAACCTTCTTCTTCTCTTCTATCCCTAGTTTTAAATTTTATTTTTTTTTTTTAAAATTTTTTTTTTTTTTTAATTGCTATTGACCCTGAAAATCTGAGAATTGATCCCAACCCTCTTTCAGATTTTCCACCTGTCCCTATTCTAGAAATCTTTTGATTTCCTGGACTAGAGAAGCTGCATTGATTACTGGATTGAAACTATGCAAGATCGGGTTGTCCCATCCCTCGCCAGATCCAATCCACGCATGATTTGAATACGATACCGCAAGATTGTGATGATGGTATGCAACCATTGCATGTTCCCTTTATTATTATCTTTACTATGATGTGGAATGTGAATATTTCAATTGATTTGCTTAGTTTATTTCGCTAGATCATTTTTGTGCTCACACATGCATTCTAGTTTAGACCCTCTTGCATCAAATTTAGTATCAGTGCTAGGTTTTGCATGGTTTTTGTTAAATCGAGTTATCTAAACTTAGGATCATCCGTTTTCTCATTTAGGACTGTCTAGATAATTCCAGATCTACATGCCGCAGAAATTGCGAACCTAATTTTTCATATTCACAGTCCCGTGAGATATAAGTCTAAATTTCCAGATTTGTGTTTTCATTCTAGTTAAATATGAAATCCGCAGCATTCATACATCATATAGAAATAAGATCATACATCCATATTGAGGTCTGTTCAAACCTTAGAGTCGGGCTTAGGAAAATCGAGTTCGAGTTTTGGTGTATGCCCACTAGAAGTGGTAAGGGTTTTGGCCAACACCCCATCATGAGTAACGAGCAATTAAACGATCACCTCACTCAGTTACTCCAAAAGATAACTGCCATAGAGACATCCAACAAAAATATCGAACGAAAACTAACCGCCACCGAAGCTAGACTTGAGCGATTAGAGGCATCCTAAAGGGAGAACCCCACTGTTAAGGGAGATGTGCAGTCGCAGGCAGGTGGTGTTGGTGAGGAGCCAACCCCTAGACAAACCCCTACTAATGGCGGGCATGTGGGTAGAGAACGGGCATATCAGGACCGCTTTGATCCTGACAAGAGGGCCATGAAGAATGTCAGGATTGATGCCCCGAGCTTTGATGGTCGCTTTGACCCCAAGGCATTCCTTGATTGGTTAGCTGACATGGACCACTATTTTAATTGGCATGAGATGTCTGAGAACCGACAAGTGCGGTTTGCCAAAATGAAGCTTGTGGGGCAAGTGAAGATGTATTGGACCAATAAAGAGCGTGGGATCGAACGGGTGGGAGGAGCTTCTGTTACCCAATGGAGCGAGATGAAAACTATGCTAAGAGAGAAGTACCTCCCTCTCTCTTATCGCCAAAAGCTCCTGGAACAATGGCAATCTTTACGCCAAGGATCCATGCCTGTTACGGAATACATTGCAAAATTTGAGGAATTTATGTTGCGGTGTGATATCGAGGAAGACACTCTAGTAACGCTCACGCGTTTCAAGATGGGCCTTCAATCGAATCTTCAACGCGAGCTTTGGGCTCGTCCCGTGACATATTTGGATGAGATGTACCAAGCGGTGTAGGAATTAGAGCAGTATCTGAAGACTCCTGTTACAAGACGGTTCGATTTCCGAGACTCTAATGTAGGACTAGTTCTCAGGGAACTAGACCCAACATTGGTAATCAACCCAAGGAGCAGGCGACTGTTCCGCCTAGGCCTAGGGATGACAAGGGAAAAGGCATCCTTGGTGCTAGTCCAGGTGGAGGACAGAATGTGCGATGCTACAAATGTGAGAATTAGGCTCTATGTTCCAGTTCCACAAGCAAGTGGCAAGCTTTCCTATATACGAGTCTAAAGGGAGACATTCCAATTTTGGTTTTAAAGGCAGTACGGTAGGCCCATAAAGCATCGGTTAAGCGGATTGACCAATCCTTGCGATCAGGGTTAACCGTCTTTTCCAGAATTTGTTTAATTTCCCTGTTGAAAATCTCAGCTTGCCCACTTGTTTGCGGGTGGTATGAAGTGCTCACTTTATGAGAGATGCCTTATTTCTTTATTAAGTTCTCAAATGGTCTATTACAGAAGTATGAACCTCCATTACTAATGATGGCCTGAGGTGTTCCGAACTGGGAAATGATGTTTTCTTTTAAGAACCTAATGACCGTTTGATAGTCATTGTTCCGGCACGGGATCGCTTCAACCCATTTAGTGACATAGTCTACTGCTAACAAAATGTAAATATTCCCAAAGGATTGAGGGAATGGTCCTATGAAATCGATGCCCCAACAATCGAATGCTTCAATGATCAGAATGGGGTTCAAAGGCATCATATTTCGACGGGACAATGCTACCAAAATTTGACGACGCTTACAAGCTTTGCAGAACTCATGAGTGTCTTTGAACATAGTGGGCCAATAAAAGCCGCACTACAGAATTTTGTCCGTGGTCTTTTTAGCATAAAAGTGACCACCGCAGGCCTTGGAGTGACAGAAGGAGATGACACTTTGGTGTTCATTGTCTGATAACAATAAAATCTACTGGATAATAGAATTTGTCAACCTGGACCAACACATTCTCAATTATCCCTTTCAGTACATGAACTGAGTGATCGGCAAGTTGTAATGTGGTCTGGGTGAGTTTTAATTCACCAAGACCCAGTTGTTCGTAAACCAAGTAGGGGATCAAGTTAACACTCACCCCCAAGTCAAGAAGTGCATGCTCAATCCGGTAATTCCCAATTACACAAGCGATGGTTGGGCTACCGGGATCTTTGTATTTTTGTGGCACATCTTGCTTGATGATGACACTCACTTTTTCTGTCAAGAAGATTTTCTTTTGTATGTTCTGGCGTCTTTTAGTAGTGCATAGATCTTTTTGAAATTTGGCATATGAAGGTATTTTTTTAACAACATCCAGTAGAGGGATGTTGACCTTCATTTGCTTAAGCACCTCTATAATATCTTAAGTTAGAGAGAGGTTTTGGTGCAATCAACTGTTGAGGGAATGGTGCAATCGGTTTACTTTGAGGTTCTAGTTCTAACCCATGTGGAGCATTGCTAGGTCTATCATTTTCATCTTCTTCCGGGTCCTTAGGCTTTTCAGCCTTTACCGGAATAGTCTTGTCAATTGTCTTTCCACTCCTAAGAGTGGTGATAGACTTAACTTGCTCCTTGCTCCATTTGATTTGAAGAGCTTGGGTCACTAATTTAACATTGAGGTTTTGGATTGGGGAGAGGTTGGACTGGAAGCATCCCTTTCTCCCCAGTCGTTAAGTATGACTCAATCCGTTGAATGGCCTTGTCAAGGTCTTGGAAGGCTTGTAATGTGCCTTGATTGAAAAGCTCTTAATTTTGGATGTGTTTTAAAACCGGATCCTCCTGAGGCTCCTTTTGATTTAAGAGTTGAGATAGAGCCCCTTGAGGGTTAGCCGTTTGTCCATTCCTCCAACCGAAATTGGGATGGTTCCTCCAGTTGGAGTTGTATGTATTTGAGGTGGGTTCATTGAAAGGTCCTTGGTAGTTGTTCACGGCATTCGATTGCTCATTTAATATTTATTGAAATGTGGGTATTGTTGGACAATTTTCAGTCGTATGTATGTAGCAAGCACAAATACCGCAAATAACTTCCTTAGCCTTATCCTTCTTTAGTTCCATGGCCTTGATTTTCCTTGTGAGATTGGCCACTTTAGCATTTATATCATCTTCCTCTTTCAAAATATAACTTCCTCCCTTCTTCTTTGATTAAGCTTAGAAGTGGTGCTAGGCCTTGGGGAGATGTCCCATGATTGTGCGTTTTCAGCAAGTTTGTCAAAGTAATCCCACACATCATCGACATCTTTGTTCATGAATTCCCCATTGCATATTGTCTCGACCAATTGGTATATGGAAGATGTTGGTCCATCATAGAAGAAATTTGTTTTGCGCCACGTTTTGAAGCCATGTTGTCGGCATGAACTGACAAGATCCTTGAACCGCTCCCAACATATGAAGAATGTCTCATCTTCCTTTTGGGTGAAATTCATGATCGACTTTCTGATGGCGTTCGTCTTATGGTATGGGAAGAGTTTCTTTATGAACTCATTTGTCATGTCGTTCCATCTGCCAATGGATCGTGGACGTAGTGAATACGACCACGTCTTAGCTTTTTCTTTCAAGGAGAAGGGAAAGAGTTTCAGCCTAATCGTGTCCTCAAACACATTAGGAAAGTATAAAGTGGCTATTATCTCATCAAACTCTTTCATGTGTAGATATGGACTTTCAGATTCAAGTCCATGGAATTTTGGAAGGAGTTGGATTACTCTTGGCTTAATATCCATATTTCCTGCATTGTCTGGAAAAATCATGCAGGAAGGTGTGCTCACCCCTGCCGGTTGTAAATAATCTCGTAAAGTACGAGGCGGGGGTGCACTGTGCACCTCGTTTTCATCTTAGATTTCCTCAACTGGAGGTTGAGGTTGATTTGCAACCATCACTTCAATTGACTCTGAGGATCTCGAGTGGTGTCTAATCCGGTGACGGATAGGCAGCCCTTTGACTAATCCTCCTTCACTTAAGAGACGGAGAGTGTTGTCACGGACTTACTTGGGCATGAAACACTCTTAGCCCTTAAGCAACTAAAAACTAAACCTAATAAAGAAAACTAGGGAAACTAAAAAAATAAGAGAGAAAATTAGAAAGAGGTTACCGGATCGGAGATTGCTATGTTAGAATCCTACAAAACAGAAAACCAAGTTAGATTCTAAAAACAAGTTCAGAAAAAATCCTAACTTAGAAACAAAACAGAAAGTTAATCCAAATCTTAACCTAATTCTAATACTAATTAAATTCAGAAAAACGTAGCCGTAGCCCCCGGCAACGGCGCCAAAAACTTGTTCATAACCCCAAGTGTAGGGTCGCGGTGTAGTAATAACTCGGTGAGACCGAGGTTGAATCCACTGGGACTAATCTTGTACGTTTCTGAAAATAACTAGAACTAGAACTAGAAGAAGATCTAAATTTGAAATCTGGAATAAAGAGAGTAATTGTGAATAATGTTTAAATTATTAATTGAAAGGTGCGAACTAGGGTGCCAAGGATCCACTTGTAGCTATCAAGATGCTACCTTGCTTGATTCAAGAGATGTAACTGGAATCAGAGTCCTATCTTATCCAGTTGGAAGAAGAGATGATCAAATCTATGAACTTTTCATTGATCTAGTCTCAACGGAAGAAAATTGTGGAGATTAGGAAGGGATTCCATCACCCTACCATGCCTAGGAGACGATGGTGAACAACAGGATTTACCATTCTCACAATCTCAAATAGGAAAAGAAAATATTCAAAGCTATCGTAGTATCTATTGTAATTTGAGTTACAACAAACCATAGAAAACTGAAAATATTCCTTAAAATCAACTAGAAATCAATGAAGTTCAATATAAATAAGAATCAAAGCAAGATAAACATCTCAATCACGCTACAAGCTTCACCTCTTAGCCTTAGATAAGTGGTTTAGTTAACCATAGACATGATTAAACCAAAATCTCTCAAACAAAACATGAAAACAAACTAAGGAAGACGAAGAAGAACTCTTGGCGGTTGTTCTCCACCCTTTTGCTCCACTCCTTAAACCCTAGAAGATGCCTAGGAACGTCTTAGGGACTCCTATTTATAGTTGTGAAGCTTCATCTTATGCACCGCCTTGGAATTTCCACAATCCGATTTGAATTTACGCACTCTGCGTAAGCCCTGCGTTACGCTTCGGTCGGATCGAATTAAGGCTAAAAATCGCACTTTATCGCTATACAATTCTGCGCGATTTCGATCGGACCGAAGTTGGCTTTGGTCGGACCGAATTAAGGCTGAAAATTCCGTGCAGAAAATCTGTCAAATTTAGGTTGGACCGAGTCGAGCCAAAGTTGGTTTCGATCGGACCGAGTCGAGCCAAAGGTCGAGCCGAATTAATTCTGAAAACCACAATTTCTTGCTGGACTATTTTGTGCGATTTCGGTCGGACCGAAGTTGGCTTAGGTCGAACCGAACTAGCTTGTTTTTCTGCTGCAGACTTCGTAATCTTCTCCAGTCTTTCTTCATCCTTTGTACTTGGTTTTTTTGGATCTTGAGGTCTTGAAATCTTCAATCTTGGTCTCCTAAGATCCACTCCTTGCTTTGGTGATTCTTGAGCATCAAATTCATGCTTTTAACATTCTTTTTAATCCAAAGCTCTCAGATTCATCTTACAACACAAACATGTGTAAAATATACCATTAAGCATTATCATGTTCCTAAAACCAAGATATAATTAGGGGAAAATATGCAATATTTGACACTCAACAATATACACACATTTGAGCTACTAAGCTATTGAAGAATCATGTTGTCTTCTCCTAGGTTACAACGCTCTGAGTTCCAAGCCCCCAAATTTTCCATTGAAGCTCTCTCCTTCAATGTCTCTACCAGAGACTAGTGCAATGCCTTCCACCTATCCTCCACCACCACTAGATGGGCCTTCACCTCCGGGCCCATTGCAGGCATCTCCTTCCAGACTCATCTACTTTCATCTTGCGGCAAAGCGATGTAGCTATCTTTGTTAGTATTGGCTCCCCTCTCAGCTGTCTGGATTAGTAGGATCCCTGCTACTACGTCTCGAAAGGAAGTGACCCTTTTGACCTTGGCCTCCATTGCACTGACTTTTGGCCCTTTCCCTTCCTTTGTCTCAATCTTTCCCTTCACTGTAATTCTCATCTTCTCCTTGCTTTGCACAACAATCTTCCTTCCTTCAAACCCCTTCCCTTTAAGGCCTTTAATTGCCAAGCTCACCTCCTCTTAGGACTCCATCTGAATGAATGTGAACCCCAAAATGTCCTTTGAGACCTGAAATGTGGGCATCGACACTTCCTGCACCATTCCAAAGTTCCTGAACACCCTAACAAAGTGCTCCTTAGACCACCTCTTAGGAAAATTCTCCACAAAGTTTGTGGGGAACTCCGTCAAGGGTTCCTTCCTACCATCTCCCTTCTTGACCCTATGGCCCTCCTCTTCTCCACCTTAGTCCACCTCCCTTGAACTTCACCTTCCTCATTATCCATCTTGAGAGCCAAAGGTCCACTTTCTGCTGAGCTTTGATCAAACATCCTTCCTACCAACTCCAAGCTTTTGTTGCCAGGGCCACTCCTCCCAATCTTCTTGCAATCAGTGACTGACTCTTAACCCGAACCTTGAGCTTCTCACGACTGCAGCTCATCCACAACTGTCATCTCTCTCTTCATATCTACCATGATCCTGACTGTTGAGATGAGCTTGGACAGTCCCGATCTTGAGCACTCAGCCTCCTTCCTTGACAGCTTCTCTCTCGCATTCTCCCACTGTGGCCTCTCACCATAAGGCCTTCTGATTATGATCTGAAGTTAACAGAAAACAATCCTTCAATGAAGCTTGAGTTTTACAATGGTCATTGGTAATCCATGTATGAGCAATGCACACAGACACGCCCTCAAAATCGTGGGTTTTTCTATGATTTTAATAATTCAAATGAGATTATTGAGCCATGTCTTGCAATGCCATTTTACTTGGTTTTATTCAAAGTAAGAATTGAACCGTTGATTACCATTTTGATTTTTTTTTTTTTTTGTTCTGAATTTCGTGGCCTCTATGTGATTTGAGCTCTGGAATTGAGATTGTCCAGAGTCTTTGATGAAATGTCTTGTAATGCCATTCTAATTGATTTTGCACTTTGTAAGAATCAGCTGTTGAATGCCATTTGGAATTCCTTTCAGGATTTTGTGGGTATTTTTTTATTTTTTTATTTTGGGTGAGAGTTCAGCTACGGAAATGAGATTATTAAGAGTCTGCTATGAATAATGTCTTGTAATGCCATTCTGATAGATTTTATGCTTAGCAAGAGGTGAATGTTGAATCCCAAGTGCACTTCATTAGGAATTTAGTGGGTTTTTCGTGATAGATAACGTGTTTGTAATGGCATTTTGATTGATTTTCTGCTCATCAGGAGTCATATCTCGTCTATTCATTTGGAGGATTGGCAGAATTTTGTGGGTTATTTGAGGCCTTTACTCTGGAAGTGAAATTATTCAGCTTGTGTGATGAACAATGATCTGTAGTGTCAATTCAATTGATTTTATACTTAACAGGATTGATGTATTGAAAGCCCATTTGGATGTTTTATTTTCAGGTTTTTGTCGTCTTGTAGTTTTAGCTCTGGAATTTAAATTATTTAGGCTATGTAGTGAATAATGTTCTGCATTGTCATTTTAACTAATTTTATGCTTAGCAGGAGTCATATCTCGAATGCCTATTTGGGTTTTCTTTTCTCAGATTTTCATTTGCTGAATTGTTGAGAGTGGGAGTGTGAATCTAAGCAGAAGCAACACATGGTTTGAAGCATCAAGCAACTAAATGTAGTTAACTAAATTTTGCAGTGATGTTGATTAGTTATATATGTGCGGCAAGGCTAGATCATAACTGGCTGATACACGATTGAAGGAGATGAGCTTTGCTAAAAATCTGAGATGTGCATCATGTGGCCCCGATGGTAGATGACCGGCCCAAATATCAGGTCAGTCAGCTCATCAGGTAGGCCACATGTGTACAAAAACAGAGAACATTTCTAACAAATTGTCAATTTTACAGTCAATGTGCTTGCATGGCCCACCTGATGAGTCAACCACCTGCGCTTTTGGTGCTGGTAATCAAAATGGTGGTGCCTGCCTGATGAACATCACAGATTTACCCCACAGGATGTAGGTTGGGATGTTTGCATGCGTAGAGGTGTGTCTAGGCTTAACAAAACTCATTAGGAGATGTAGCAATGCTTAGTAAAAAAGTCTGAGCTTTGGTTGAATCGATTTAGTATATGCTAGAATACATATTCAGCTTATCAATATAAAGGTGCAGCACATGGTGGAAGATCTGTATCTTTTCCCTTTCAGAAACTAATCTGAAATGAGAAGTTGTTCACTAGAGTCCTCGTAAACTAGTGGCTAACATGAAGTGTTACTGCCTAGTTGCACTAAGCATGAAGTGAAGCAGCAACAAAATCGGGTTTGGGAGTGGGGAAGCGTCGGTTCAAAATGTTTTCAAGTATAAACTGGTAGGAAGCAGGAATGGGAGAGTGAGTCTGAAGTGTGATTCGAAGTGGTAGCGACACCTAGTTGGACCATGCAACTAAGGTTGTCTTCATATTTGGCATCTGTACATTATGATCCTTGTTGTTGGGTATGCATTTTCTAGTATAGTGGTTCAGAAGTAGAAGCTAACTACAGAGACTTGTCATATGCAGGTTCTTCATCAACACATGGAGCCCACAAACAACGAACTTACACATTCAGATCATAGTGGCAGGCAGGCTGATCTCTCACTTCAGATACCTTCAAACAACGAACTTACACAATCAGAACATAGTGGCAGGCGGGCGGATCTCTCACTTCAAATACCCCCAAGACAGATATGTTTTAGTACTAACCTCAACAGAAAAGGTCCACCCCAATCGCTTGGTTCCTCTCGAGGTAGTTCATCTGCAAGAGGTTCATTGCGGGGACCGGCCTTCAAGAACCAGGCACCCATGCCTAATGAGAGAAGCCCCCTCCTCAATTCAGATTCCACTCCAAGACCAGACCTGGCAATCCCTGAAAATGCCAGTCTGGCAAGTTATATTGCAGCACTCACTTGGAAAAGATGTGTGTCGCTTCCTGTTACGCCTGCATCAAACTTGTCTCCTTCAATTTCAAGCTCTGCTAGGGAGCCAACATGGAATGACCAGCCGCCTTCATATGTAAGCACTCTGTTGTATGAGGCTCTAAAGCATATCATTTGAATAGCGTCCTGATGCACCCATTCCATGCAGGTGGGGCCCATGGTTCCATTTTCCATTCTGTTGATGTGATTGCCTCCCACCTGATTGTGGGCCACTAACAAAGGGTTATGGTCTTCCAATTTTGGAGATTTTGGGGCAGCACCATCTATGGGAGATCCCATTAGACTAGCAGTCTAGATCAATGTTCAAAATATCGGTATCGTGTTACGTATCGCATCCTTGGTATATAGATATGTATCGTTTATCGCATGGGATATATAGTTTGTATCGGGTAATTTATCGCACTTTTTCGGAAACATTGTGAAATATTGGGAAAATTGTTGAATTTTTCAATGAAACTTTAGGGATTGTTAAAAAAGACCTTAATACACACTTTTAAGTCATAACACCTCAAAAAAGAAGTGTACATAATAGGTTTCTTTTGTATAGGGTCCTAAACTATTCATTATCTGACTGAACTAATGCAACTATATTCAAATTGAATGCATAACATTTAAGAGTGTTTGTGATGATCATTTCATCAAACACTCCTAAATACTTCAAAATTATTCTCAATTGATAGCTGGTTGAAGGAAATTTTTTTAAAATAATTTTTTATTAATTTTTAATTGAGAATTGATTTTTATTTTCTCAAAATTGACAACGACTTAACAAATCAGTAGATTGGCCCTCATTCATGCTTGATTTCATGTTTGGAGTGCAACATTGTAAACAATTTGAAAGAAATTTGAGAAATTTTTAATGTTCACTATTTTTTTACAAATCGGACCACCTATACTCAAATTTTGAAATTAGAGTGCATGTGATGATCATTTCATGAAATACTCTTGAATACTTCGAAATTAGTCTCAATCAATATCTGGTTGAGGGAAAATTTTGATAAAAACATGAAGAACATGAACCACCAATGGATATCGAAATCAAAGATCCAAATATATAATTTTTCATGTAAAACATGAAGAACCAATGGATTTATAACCATTTGACACTGATTTAACATAATTTTAACCAAAAAAAAAAATGATCGACAATTGAAAATGCTCACTGAATCGGACATGTGAATATCGGCACTACCTGTGCGTTTCGTATCGCACAGGTGGGATATAAGATATATAGTGGGATATATCGGCTGATATCATTGATATTTAAAACATTGGTCTAGATCACTGAACCATGGGCCCAGGTTGGGCCATTAGGGCACCACTCATGTCAATTCTTCATCTTCTACTCTGGAGCTCTTTCTATGATATGTATGTGGCTTAAACTTGATTTCAAATATCTTAAAATTGCCATATTAGAGGTTCATTTGCAGATGAATTATGGGTTCTTGGAACTAAAGAAATGAATCGTGTTTCAGTTTGTACTAGTGGGATACAGGGTTCAAATGATCTGTGCCAATGATCTGATGGTCCCATCATGGTTCCCAGAATGGAGGATCCTAGACATCCGCTCTTTGGCCTCTTCTTTTTCATTTGAATGGGAGCACATGTATTTCTTTCCTTTTGCAGACACCAATCAGGGGGTGGGATTGCCTTACTGGGCATATTTTTTGGCACACAGTCCATACACAATGGAGCCCCACAAGCCAACACTTTGAATTACTTAATCATGGCCCACATTTAGAAGCTGAAAGCTTGATGATACTATAGTGCTCTGGCCAGGGATCACATAATTCCTCTTATTTGCATAATGTAGATGTACTCTTTCCATGTTGCATCTAGTGCTATAGAGTATGGCTTGGCCAGCTTAGGTTTGTCATCTGAGCTGTTTGAATTTGAATATGAATGGTAGTAGAAACTCACTTGCAGATTGACGTGTTCTGTTGAGATGTTATAGAATTGTAATCATTGCTCCCAATCCATGAACTCCATTGTGTCATTTTTCACTTTGCATTGAAGGAACCAAACTCCCTCCCTCCCTGCCTCGCGGAATACATTTTGAAACTATTTTGTTATTCTAATGTCATTTAGGGGGCACCGATATTGAAATATCATGATATTTGGTGCAGGTGCAACCAAGCAAGCCCTTGAGAAAATCTTGAGGATAAATTATGATATTTTCATTATAGTTGAAAATGCTGTGGTATTTCTTCTTCCACTTTTTTTTTCCTCATAATTTTTTTTTCCAAAATTTCTCAATTTTTTTTTTAATTATAGCATTAGTTTAGTTACTTTTCTATTTTAATTTTTTTTTTATATTAATTCTCCAATTAGATTTTTCCCAAATAATCCCATAAAAATCCGAAGTCAAGATATTTTCATTATAGTTGAAAATATTGTGATATTTCATGAATTTTTTTATTTTGCATTTTTTCCTGATATATATATATATATATTTCAATTTTTCTCTCTTTTTTTTTTTTAAAAAAAAAAAATTAAATAAAAATTATAGCATTAGTTTAGTTACTTTTTCTAGTTTATTATTATTATTATTTTATTTATTTTTTATTTTTTATATATTAGTTCTCCAATTAGATCTTCCCGAATAATCCCATAAAAACCCAAAGTTTGAATATTTTGTGCTAAGAAAGAGCCAAGAGTGAGATTTCTTACTTTGTTGGCTTTCCCTTTAAAGATTCTTTTTGGCTTGCCTTAGTTAATATCTCCTTTTTTTCCCCTTTGAATTAACATAGGAAGTTTGTGCTGAATGGGCCAATCTGGCACTGCATGCTCTAGATACCAACTATTCACAGATTCGCCTTTGCGAGTAACAGACAATAGTTGTGCTTAGGTGCTGTGTTGGAATGTGAGTCATGTTGGCAACATGTATTGATGGGTTCCTCGCTATTCTGTGCTGCCAACTGCTCAAGCAAAACCTTGCATGTGTAGGTGCTTCATACTTCAGTGGTTTGCCTGGCAACTGCCCCTCAACTTTGCTTGCTCATTCTTTGGGGCGTGCATGCAATAGTTGGCTAGGGAGCAATACTTGGTGGGAGTGTGTTGGCATATGAGTGGTGTGACAGGTTTCAAGAGGAAGGTTGATGCCTGGTGGCAAGATGATCATAGAACTTTTGCTGATCTACCATTTAAAGGGCAATCCCAAATTTCTGGGTGAAAGGCTAAGATGATAGTGATAATCTCAATGTTCTTGTTTTCTCCCTAAATTTCTTGCACTCGATTATCGCTCGAGGCAATAAACTTCAGTCTTGATTTTTGGGTCACAGTTTACTTCTATACCACCATCCATGCTAAATAAGTTGAAACATGAAGGCTGCCCTTATATTTCTGGGCCGAAGATGCATCGTAGCATTTTTTAAGTGTTGGGTGTCATTGCTTTCTTTCTTTAGTAAATTCGACAGTGAATCCACTCTTGAGAAAGTAAATTGACCAAATAGTGGGTCCATGCAGAGACAGACAATTCCAGCAAAAGTTCCAAGGTCCTTGTCCGTGCCAGTGCGAAATGTTGTTATTTTGAGAACTGGGTCCTTCGCTACCCCAAAAGAGCAAACAGGGATGGATACTAGTGATGGTACGTGTACACTGTAATACTGGTATGGATCACAACGTTTATTAAGGGTGTGTTTGGTGCATTATGAAATTGAATTGCAATTTTTATTCTAAAGAAGTGGAACTAACCATATTGTTGTTTCCTTTGATGGCATCTATATTGAGGGTCTTGGCTCCTAGTTGCAATTGCATAATTGCATGTGGTGGGCTACTTCCTCACTAAAAACACTTGGACGTTGTTATTTTTTCCTGTTTCCCTTTGATTAAATGATGTTTTTGCAGTTCAATGCACTTGTGCATCCAAGTGCAGCCTAAATAGTAGACTCGGCACTGAAAATTGCAAAATGAAAATATAATTGGAAAGAGAATGCTATTATGAAGTTTGTTTCATACAAGTTCTATGCAGTCTGGTCCCTGCCACAGACGTGCCAGTATGGGGATGAGGACCTTTGATCTAGTGTGCCACCATGAAGCAAAAAATGCAGTGATTGCACAGTCATGAGCATGTGATTGAGTTTTTCCTGTTGAATTTAGACCATTACTAATTTTTTGCACAAGTTTTAGTTGACCGCCCAGTCTTAGACTACTATTGGAGGGCTAACATGGTCCGATTGCCTTGTTTTTTGTGCTAAGGCTATCCACTTTATGAGCCTGAAAAATCAAAGGTCCTGATTACTGTGCACAACTGACATGTGTACACTATAGATGTTTTGGTGCACAGTTCACAGAATGGCATGAAGCATGCTACAGAGTAGCGGTCCAATTGGAAGGGGCAGTCTCAAATTATTTTTTCTGATTATGTTGATGTATCTCACTCTTTTCCTGAACTGAAAGCAATTGTTTTTATTCTCTTTTCTCACTTTTGTCTTCTACAGCTCACTTTATTGTCTTCTGAGTTAGGTCTTATCAGTCCTGCTCATTTGGAAGATGGTGATGAAGAGATTCCTGAAAAAGACGCATGTTGCAGAATCTGTTTCGATGAACTTTGTGGAGGGGGAACTTCTCTCAAGCTGGAGTGCAGTTGCAAAGGTGACCTCAGGCTCATGCATGAGGAATGTGCAGTGAAGTGGTTCAGCAGGAGAAACAACAATAAATGTGATGTCTGTGGGCAAGAGATTCTCAACCTACCTGTAACTTTATTTCGGATGCAGAGTTCCACTCAAAATGATAATATTCCACATCACATCAGACGTAACTCAAATTCTCAGCTAACCAGGTAATAAACCACACCAATCGCCATCAAAGCTCTTATCTTCTTTGTGCATTTTCACTTCTTAAGTGGTTGTGACGAATCCACTGTTCACGTGGCATAATATACACTAATCCAGACCTTCCTAATTCTTGGTTCCGTTCTGGATGTAACATATCCCCGAAGAAAAGGCCATCCAATTAGTTTTCTTGAAATAGATGTGAAAAATAAAATGGTTAGTTCTCCAAAATAAATGATCGATATCAGAAGGTTAAGATTTGGCTGCAGCTTGGGTTCAGGTCAACCCGAACCTGATTGACCCAACCCGACTTTAGGTCAGATTGCGTCGGGTTATCAAGATCCTTGGGTTCGGTTTGTCAAGGTCTTCTGGTTGGGTCCAGGTTGGAAAAGCCAACCTGATTTGAATTTGAGTTAGGTTCAGGTGGGCAAATCTGGGTTGGGTTATGTTGGGTCAAGAATAATCACATGTAATTCAGTTGGTTGGGTCGACTATGGAGGACTTCGGGTTGGGCACCTTGGGTTGGAATTTGGGTCAGGTTGGGTTGTGGGTTGGGTCCTCTTGGTGTCGGGTTGGGCTTGGGTTGACCCTCAACCTACCCAAGTTACACCCCCAGTCAAGATCTTGCTATCATTGCAGTTTTCGGCCATGCTCCATCCAAATTGGCCTACGATTTGGCAAGTCTGCATCAACATACATGCATGCCATACATGTGGTAGATGAATCACTCCCACTAAAAATTGTTGATAATGCAGATAGTAGTCTTCCACTTCTTTTTCTTATGCTTATATTAATCAGTGTTTGCGTTAATGCAATCCTATCATGCTGCATGAAGCAAAAATATAAGAAACCTTGAACGCTATGGACGTGGCTCATTAGGATTGCTATCAACTAATTCATTCCTTATGAATCTCCCATTTCCCCCCATTCCTCCCCCCCTCCCCCCCTTTTAACGGGCTATTTCTGCTAATCTTAATGTATCTGTCTGGTACTTTGATGCAGAGCTTGGCAGGACGTTGTGGTGCTTATCTTGATCAGCACAATGTGTTATTTCTTTTTCCTCGAGCAGCTGCTGGTATGCTTACAATCTAATCTGAAAGAGCAAGATACTGTAAATATAAGTAATGCTTTTGTTGAAGCTAGGATTTATCCATGTGCTTTCTTTCTTTCCTTTTCTTCTACAAAGGTTGAACATGCAATTGAAATGAAATGGAAACACACGAAAGAAAATAAGAAAATCATACCACATGATTATTTCTCTTCGCCTTAAAAGCCAGAGTGCTCCAGCCGCATAACACCTGAAAAAACTGAGTATATAATCTCTTTTGTGTAGTAGTTGAGTTATTGGAACTGAAATTTGTATGATATGATTATTATATGCCAGAGTTCCTGTCTCAGAAATGTAGAATGGTTTGACCCTTAGTCGAGCACTGAACCATGCCTAACCTTGTTTAAATGTTGACGAGGATCAGATCCAATTCCACAACATGGTTTTTGACTAGTTCCTCCGCCAATGTTCTCATCCTAAAAGTTCTCTCCATTGCTAAGGTTCATTTAGCTTTCCTACTTCCATTGCCAGCTTTTGCCTTCTCTTCAGTATTTTTTTTTTCCTTAATAATTTTCCGGTGTCTACTTTGTACCTGTAAGTGTTTTTTGGCATCATGATTCTTGAATGCATTCCGGGTGTTTTTCTATACATTAATAAAATAATTTTTGAGGATCTGAAAAAGCTTGGATCGCGGTGGTTAGAAGAGATTTGAAGGTTTGTTTGGTTACATGTTTCCATTACATTCCTAACAGTAATAGCACAGGTCTTTTTATTATTATGATTGGTTCAGTCCATCAATAATATTTTCTATGATATTTGTATATTTATCTGATATTAGGGATATGATGAGGGCATCCGAGCTCCTTTTAAAATTTATTAGAGATAGAAGAGAGCTACCCAGTTTCTTTATGGCTAGATGATCATTACATGGGGCCTAGTGGGCCCGATTTAAGTTCCTAGCCCCGTTGAAGATGCCACATACATGATCGTGCATCATTGAAGACCCTACACTAGGAAGATGTATGTGGGTTGCTTAGTTAGGAGTGTTGGACCGTTGAATTTTGCACGTGGACCGTTGGATTGTGTGATGCAGGACATGAAATTCAGATATGATGTGCAAGATTTCAGGCTTAAGATCATGTTAGTTCAGAAACAATTACACAAATTCCATATCCCACACAAAAGTCCAAACATTCAATTAAGGGGAATCTATGTGGGTCCAGGCCTACACATGTTAGGGCTGGATCAATAAAAATTATGAACCAAGCAATACTCAAAGGGAAATAGAAATCATCCACACATGCATGACAATCAATCCCTAATCCAAGGAATTCACCAATTTCAAATCAAGGAACCCTAGGGTGAGGAAAGGGGCAAATAAATTAAGGATAATGCAATCTAGGGTTGGTTTATAAAAAAACAGGTATGAGAGGGTAAAATAAGAGAAAACTTGAACTGGAAGACAATTCCTGCGTACGGACAGCGGGCCGTCCCACACCCGGAAACCTATTCCTTAGCCCTGGCCGGCTAGGGGTGGGCTCCAAACCCCCAAAGTTTCAGGGCGATCCGAGCTACGGGCTGTGTGCGGTGCTCCGCCGAAGTTCCAGCCCTCCTGCAAGGCCAGATCTGGAAACTGGCTATACAGAGAAGATCCGCTGCAAAACTGATGGATTTGATGCAAGGATGGCTGTAGAAGGTGAGAGATATGGATGGAAAAGGGTAGGGGCAGATGGGGATAGATGTGGTTTCGCACCACGGTAGTTAGCCCTTCGAAAAGGGAGGGCTTCACGCCCACTTGAATTTTTCCACAACTTAGAAACTCAGAGAGTAGAAAAAAAACTTGCAGGAATGTTTATTAAACTTCAATGAATCCAAAAAGCTACAAGGGGTGCTTATTTATAAGAAAACCCTATACCCCAAAACTCGCGCCATGTGCGCAGCCTATTACTTAGCGATGAAGTAAACCAAAATAAAAACCAATCAAAGAAATCTAAAGCGTTCATGATGTTCTAAATAACATAAATAAGCAAAACCTAAAATATGAACTCAATCCGACTAGTGGGCCCCGATCATGAGATCCCATGATGGGCTTTACTTGATTATCGGGCCCACTCTAATGAACCAAAACTTCGTCTTCTAACTAGGAAGCCCTCCCTGGACGTCGTCATCGAGCCAAATCGAAGGTGGGGCCCTCCCTCTCCTTCCGTACATGCGTAGGGGGCGACGTGTGCGCGTGATGTCCCCATCATCGTGACTGTGGATCATCTTGATTGTGGACCCATTGGACACGATGGAGCTATTGGGATGGCGTAGTTTAGTTATTCTCATACCCATCATATACCAAAATGTCTTCCAAAAATAACTCATGAATCAGAAACATTGGTCTTTAGTAAACCATGCAAGTGAACCGCCTCTCTAAAGAAAAGCTTAGCAATGTTGGAGGCATCAGACATTTTAGAACATGGGAGAAAATGGGCCATTTTTGAAAAATGGTCTACCACTACAAAGATGGAATCATGCTTTTTAATTGTCTTGGGCAATGTTCGAAATATCGGTATTGCACAATGTATCACACCCTTGGGATACAGATACATATCGGTTATCGCATGGGAAATATCATTTGTATCGCATAATTTATTGCACTTTTTGGGAAACATGGGGAAACATTGGGAAAATGGTTGAATTTTTCAATGAAACTTCAGGGATTGTTAAAAAAGACCTTAATACACACTTTTAAATAATAAAATCTCAAAAAAGAAGTGCACATAATAGGTTTTCTTTGTATAGGGTCTAAGCTATGCGTTGTCCTATTGAACTAAGACAACTATATTCAATATCCACCCCATCCATCTGTTTTTCCATATCATTTTAGGACATTATCCAAAAATTGAAGCAGATCCAATAATTAGGTAGACCATACCATAGGTAACAATGGTGATTGACCATTAGTGGGCCACAAAAGTTTTGAATCAAGCTGATAATTATTTTTTCTCTTCATTCAAACTTATGTGAAGTTATCAGCGGATTAGATGCCTAATAAAATATAGGAAAAATTAAGGTGCACCCTAAGAAGTTTTTAATGGTACCATGTTCAACTAATACTGTTTCCTTGAGAATAGTCCACCTGATAATTGGATTTTCTTAATTATTAGGATCATGTTGTAAAATGATATGAAAAAATAGATGGACGGAGTGGACACAGAATACACACGTCAAGTTGGGCCCCACGGTATGGTTGTATGGTATTGGGTGAGGCGGGGTCTCACCTAATCCACTCCTATTGTACTGAGTAAACTTATTGGGTCCATCGTAAATGTGCATGGTTTATCCATGCAGTCCATCTGTTTTTCCGGCTCATTTTAGGGGTTGAGCACAAATTTGAAACATATCCAAAGGTCAAGTGGACCATACCGCAGGAAATAATAGGAATAATGATTTGCACTGTTGAAACCTCCCTAGGGCCTACAGTGATGATTATTTTTCATCCAACCTCTTCATAAGATCACAAAGATATGGATAAAGAAAAGAACAAATATCAGCTTGATCCAAAACTTCTTTGGCTCCCAAGGATTTTTTTAACGGTAGATGTTCAATTCACACTATTTTCTGTTGTGTGGTTCACTTGAGCTTTGGATATGCTTCATTTTTTGGGCTAAAACCATAAAATTATATGGTAAAATGGATGGACGGAGTGGATAAAATACATGAATTATGGTGGGCCCCACAGAGTTTATGTAGTACACTAACTACGCTATCCGCTTCCCACCACACTACGAAGACGGGCAGTGACGCTGCTGCAACTCGAGTGGTACGAACAGTTCAAAGTTACATGGCCCCACAATAATGTATTTATTATATCTACATCGTTCATGCATTTGGAGAGATCATTTTAGATCATGAGCCCAAAAATGAGCCATATTCAAAGCTCAAGTGGACCACACCACAAATAGCAGTGGGGCTGATTCTCACCGTTAAAATATTCGTAGGGCCCACCATAATGTTTATTTTCCATCCAATCTGTTCATTAGGTCACACAGACCTGGAAGAAGAGGAAAAACAAATATCATATTGATCCAAAACTCCTGTGAGCCCAAAAGGGTTTCAATGGTAAATGTTTAATCTCCCACTCCTGTTTACAGTGTGGTCCACTTGATCTTTGGATCTGTCTTATTTTTCGGCTCAAGCCTTATGACGAGCTTGCCAAATGGATGAACGGTTTGGATATAACACATACCTCATGATGGGACCCATGGAACTTGGCGGCGTCAACACACCAGTCAACTCGATGGTGTGCGGTACACCAGCCAACTCGATTTCCATAAAAAGGGCTCGGACGCCTTTTATTTCGAAGCAAAGAGGGTTTCGGCCTTCCGGAACCCTAAAATCTCTCCTAAATCTCACATATCTTCGGATTTTGGTGAGAATTTCTCCTGATTTCAGCAAGGATTTCGCCCAAATACTTGGATTTCTCCAGATTTCGATGGATTTCTCTTCCAAATCGGAGATTTTGTTTGCACTAACCTACGGACGACGTTTTGATTCGAATGGCCCACCAAAGGGAAGCTTTCGATCATGGCAATCTCTTGTACAGGTATCGAAATCCACCTGTTGAAAGTTTCTCTATATATATTTTTAATTTTTCCAATTTTTTTTTTTTTTGGATAATGACACTGTCCCGAATGATATTTGGTGTTTTTTTTTTTTTTTTACTTGGTATCTTTCGATGATACATCGTGCGATATCGACGATATATCGTGCGATATCTGGATTTTGGGATTTTTTAAAAATCTTCCGGGGGTTATCGCGTGGGTTTCATCTCGTTGGGGGGCGATAACAATAATATCGACCGATATATTGGCCGATAGTATCGATATTTCGAACACTGGTTTTGGGGAGCCCGAGCACGAAATCCATACTAATATCTTGCCACAGAGTGTGTGGCACTGGCAAAGGCGAATATAATTCGGTGTTTTGCCTTTTCTTCCAAATCCCTGCCATCCTCAAAACCCTCTAGACCTAAACCCTAAACCCTACCCAACCGTACCCCACGCCCCCACCCCCCCGCGTCGTATGACCATACGGACACAATCGTGCGGCCATCCCCATTCTCCCCTTCTTTCCCTCTTTTTGGTTTTTGATCCTTTCCCTTTAAAACCCTATAACCCTGAAACCTAGAATTCCAAACCGTAACACTATATATATTTTTTTAGAATTCCGAGTTTTATTAAAGGAGCTAAAAAGATCAAAACAAACAAAAGAAGGACAAAGAAAAAATAAAACCAACCCTACCCCCGAAGGTTAGGAACCTCATTCCCTAATAAGCATAAACACTTTCCTAACATGAAGCCAAGGGACTCACTATTATTCCTGAAACATCAATCATTCCTTTCCAACCAAATGCACCACAAGGCCACCAGTAGAGTGAGGCGCCAATTCCACCTTTCTTTAGAACTGGGGCCCCCACATGCCATAACATAAAAAGTAGGGTTGTCAATGGGTTGGGCCTGGGGTAGGTCTCGGCCCAGATTTTGAACTGTTTCGGGCCGGGTCGCTGGGCCAACCCTATTCAAAATTCTGGTTTTTCAGGCCCGAGCCCAGCCCATTGACATCCCTAATAAAAAGCCCCTCTATATGGCATAACCGACGGTACGTTGAAGGCTGATAGAATACTATCCCACACACCTTTAACAAATGGATAATGGATGAAAATGTGCTCCACTAATTCCTCATTCTTCATGCATAAAAGGCAAACATTTGACAGCACTAGCGCTCTCTTGCAGAGATTATCAATGGTCAAGATCATGTTCCTTCCAGCTAGCCAAGCAAAGGCCGCCTTCAGAGGGGCTCCACACTGCCAAATGAAGCCCATGTGATTGCAACTAACTTTAGGACTAGGCTTGTAGAGAACTTTGATAAAGGGGCAGACCAAAAACAACCCGACCTATCTGTTAACCAAATCAAGTCATTTGGAACAACTGGTTTAGGACGAATGCCTTCCAAAAGAGAGAGCAACCTCAATAACTCCTCTATCTCCAAATCGGATAAAATGTGGTGACATGGGGGGAGCCACACACCGATAATTTTCTAGGATGAGAAGCAATCAACGACCGAGATATTTTTGTTCGGGCACAACCTCGCAAAACAAGGGAATTGGACTAAAGGTGGACTCCCCTAACCAAATATCATCCCAAAAACACACCCTCTCACCATTTCCAACTGAAAAGCAGACTTCAGAGAAAACTTTATCCACTAATTGAGCAAGAGATTTCCAGCAAGTAGAGGCCTTGTAGATCGAGGACTCCTTAATCCACGAACCAAGCTCGAGACTCCATACTTGCTAGCTATGACCTTCTTCTATAAGCTAACCTCCACCCCAAATCTCCAAATCCAATTTCCTAGTAGTGGTGAGTTAACCTCCTCCACGTTTCTAATCCTAGCCCTGCTCTCATTAAGAGGCCTGCATACCTCCTCCCAATTTGAAAGATGAAACTTCCTTTGTTGAGCTCCCCATTGCCAAAGAAAATCCTACACAGCTTATCAATCCTCAAAAGGTTTGACTTTCAGCAGTGAAATAAGGACATGAAATAAAGGGGGAGTTTCGACAGGTTAGATTTGATCAGGGTGATTCTACCTCCCAAAGAGAGAGGTCTTCCTTTCCAGGGAGATAATTCCCTTTACATTCCTTCTATTATAGTGTTAGAGAAGAATTTCTTTCTTTCTTAGGCTTGATTATGTTAGCTTTTGTTCCAGGTAGGGTCTCATTAGGATGCTCTGACTTGAGGGGGAGAGGTTGATAGTTTAATAAAGCCCATTGGGCCCAAGTCCATGTAATAAGGCCCATAGGTCACATTCACAAGCCCATCTAGGGTTTCAATACACCATAAGCATCTCATGTTCTTGCTCTCTCTCTCTCTGTTATTGTTTCCCTCTTCCATTTTTCTTCTCCCTCTTTCTTATTCTCATTGTAACTTCTCACAGGCCCTCAAGATTAGCACCATGCAACCATTTAACATGATATCAGAGCCCAAGTGCTCCTAGGGTTTCTACTTCTAGGGTTTCTTTTTCTTCTTCTTTTTTTATTTTTTTATTTTTTTATTTTTATTTTTTAAAGACTTGTTGATTTTTATATTGCCTTGACTAAGGTTTGCTGTTTTTTTTTTTTTTTTTTTTTTTTTTTTTTCTGTTGAAGCATATTTTTGTGTTGCCTTGGCCAGAACTTGCTGGATTTTTCCTGTCGAAGCAGATTTTCGTGTTGCCTTGGTTAGAGTCTACTTGATTTTTCCTGTTGAAGCAGATTTGTGTGTTGCTATGGATAGGGTTTGTTGATTTTTTCTATTAGGGGAAGTTTTTTGTATTTTTTGTGTTTTCCTTTCTAATCCTCGGTGGTTTCCTTCCTTTCGTTCCTTTTTCTTCTTCTTCTTTATTTCTTTCTTCCTTCTTCCTCTTAAGTTTATGAGTTTATCTTCTAATCTTTCTTAACAAGTAGTGTTTCCCTTTGTTTCAAAATCTTCAACAGTTCCTTCCTTCCCTTCCTAATCTTTCTTTCTTTCTTTCTTCTTTCCTCCTTTCCTTCCCTACACAACAACTTCTTATTAACCTTTTTTTCTTTACCCTTCATTCTTCAATAAGTGGTGGTTTCCTTCCTTCCCTACAGCCTACACAACAACTTATTAACCCCTTTCTCTTCATCATTCATTCTTTTTACTCTTTTGAGAGTTGGGAGGACTTTTCCTTGCTTGTTGTGAATCGTGAGAAGAGGATCGCTTACAGCTGGATTTTTTTTTTAATTTTATTTATTTTTTATTTATTTTTTTTATTTTTTTTTGTATCATGTATTGTTGGATTTAAAGCCTCAATATGTGGTTAAAACCCTGGCTGATTTTTTTACTGTCCGGTTAAAAGATTTTGCTGGAAAATTCTTATTCTATTCCTTCTCTGAAGATTTTTTTTCCGAGGAATTTGTTGTTTTCAGCTGAATAGTAGGTATTGTTGGACGTCCAGGTTGGAGGTATTTGACTGGATTTTCTTATTGTATGACATGTGCTCCCCTCTTCTCCACCATATCCTTTGACAATTTGTCACCTTCATCGTTTTGGGTTCTCCTTGCCAAGTTGTATGATGTGATTACTATTTATACCGGGTAGTCGGCTTGGACCCATTTATGTACCGGACAGTTGGTTCGGGCTTGTTTGGACTGGGTGTTTGTCCCAACCTTGGTTCAGACTTATCATCGTATTACTCTAAGTAGTTGGCTCAGACTCATTGTTTATGTTGGACAGTTGGTCCATTCTTATTTTCTCCAGATAGTTATCCACTTATGATTGTGTCGGGCAGTTGGCCCAACCTTGGTTGAGTTAGATAGTTGATCCAAACTTGTTTGTTCTAAATGGCTGTTCCGGCGGCTCACATCATTGAAGTTATTGGTCGTCTCATCGCCTCCACTTGTCAGCTGCTTGCTCACTTCTTGCCATAGCCAACGCTACTCATCTTCGCAGCCTCACTGCTTTTAAATTGTATTTTTTCTGCTTTTAAGAAATATTTTATGTGCCTTTCCAAACTCAAGTTTCTCTTTTCAAAGCACTTTGAGTTTAAGGGGGGATGTTAGAGAAGAAATTCTTTTTTAGGTTTAATTATGTTAGCCTTGTTCCAAGCTAGACCTCATTAGGATGCTCTAGCTTGAGGGGGAGTGTTGAAAGGATGATAGTTGAATAAGGCCCATTAGGCCCAAGTTCGTGTAATTAGGCACATTGGGCCTATTCACGTTTTTATTATTATAAATAGTAGAGGGCTACGGTTTCAATACGCACTCAACATCTGATGTTCTTGCTATCTCTCTCTCTCTCTCACATTGTTTTTTTTCTTCTTCTCATTATAGCTTCTCATAGGCCCTCAAAATTAGCATCATGTAGCTGTTTAACAAATAACTTCCCAAAGATGCCTAGCAGATTTGTTGATGTAGAGAGGGAGCCCCAAATAAGAGTAAGGGAAAAAATCTGCCCAACATCCAAGCACCTTAGCCAACAAGGTGATTTCCCCCGCCTCTAAATTAACACCCAAAAGCTCGCTCTTCAAGAGATTGACTTTGAGATAAGAAATGATGCAGGACATGAAATTCAGATATGATGTGCAAGATTTCAGGCTTAAGATCACGTTAGTACAGAAATAATTACACAAATTCCATATCCCACACAAAAGTCCAAACATTCAATTAAGGGGAATCTATGTGGGTCCAGGCCTACACATGTTAGGGCTGGATCTGTAAAAAATTATAAACCAAACGATGTTCAAAGATAAGTAATAGGAATCATCCACATATGCATGACAATCAATCCCTAATCCAAGGAATTCACCAATTTCAAATCAAGGAACCCTAGGGTGAGAGAAGAGGTAGAAATTGAGGATTTAGAACAATCTAGGGTTAGGGTTAGGGAAATCAGATGAGAGAGGAGTGAAAGAGAGGAGAAAAGAACCTGGAACCAACTCGTGTGCGTAGACAGCAGGGGGGGGCTGATGCACGTGCGCTGATGGCTGGCCTCACGTGCGTGGGGCCCACGAACCCAAAAAGGGCTCTCTTGGGTCTAGTCAGCTAGACCTGGGCTTCAAAACCCCAAAATCTCACGTCGATCCGAAGAACGGCCTGGGCGTGGTGCTCTGCTAAAGTTCCAGCCCTCTTGCGGGGCCAGATTCTTGAAACTGGCTGTAGGGAGAAGATCCGCTGCAAAATTGATGAATTGAAGCAAGGATGGTTGTAGAAGGTGAGAAATATGGATGGGTGAAGGTAGGGGCGGATGGGGATAGATGTGGTTTCGCACCACGGTAGTTAGCCCTTCTAAAAGGGAGGGCTTCGCACCCACTTGAATTTTTCCACAACTCAGAAACTCAGAGAGTAGAAAAAAACTTGAAGGAATTTTTATTAAACTTCAATGAATAAAAAAAACTACAAGGGGTGCCTATTTATAGGGAAAAACCTTGTACTCCAAAACTCGCGCCATGTGCGTGACCTATTACTTGGCGATGAAGTAAACTAAAATAAAAACCAATCAAAGAAATTTAAAGCGTTCATGATGTTCTGAATAAGCAAAACCTAAAGTATAAACTTAATTCGACTAGTGGGCCACGATCATGACATCCCATTATGGGCTTTTCTTGACTATCGGGCCCACTCTTTGAATCAAAATTCCGTCTTCTAACTAGGAAGCTCTCCCTAAAAGTAGTCATCAAGCCAGATCGACGGTGGGGCCCTCCCTCTCCTTGCGTACGTGCGTAGGAGGTGACGTGTGTGCGCGTGTGCACGTGATGTCCCCATCAATTCTCCCCGGCTGCGAAGATTTTGCCATTGGCGAAATAAAACTTCTGAATCGCTCCAGGATGTCAGGATCAAGTCTCTGAAGCTCCTCCTCAGTGAGCCATGTGCTGTTTGAAGCTGGGAGTGACTTCCATTTAACCAGGTACTTCTGAAACCCGCCGTCCGACGTTGAAACTATCTGATGGTCCAGGATATCCTCTATTTCCTCTCTGGGTATGTGAAGGCTAGGTATGGGAGGTAGGCTGAGAAGAAAGGTCGAGAAAAGTAAGTATGGGAGGTAGAGGCTGGGAAAATCGGCTGGGAAGGGTAGGTATGGGACGTAACTGTTGGGAAGATGGGTCGGGAGGGGGCCATGGATCAAGGGAAAGGTTTGGGGAATCAGGATGGTTAGGTGATAGGCTGGACAATGTATCAGTGGTCTCCTGAAATGCAACTAGATCTTCCACATTGAACGTGAAACTAATTCTCATGGAAGGTGGAAGATCTACCACATACGCATTGAGACCGTTTTGTTTTATAATTTCGAATGGTCTAATGCTACGCGCGTGTAATTTACGAGCGGCTCCCTGAGGGTACCACTCTGGCCTGATGCGGACCATCACAGAGTCCCTTACATTAGATTCGTTGAAACATTTATGTTGGTCTGCAGAAAGTGTGTAATGTTCATTACTAGTCATGATCTTCTGCCTGGTTTCTTGATGCAATGCATGGATGTGATGCGCAAAAGACTCTGTAGACTCTGATGGCCTATGAGACAGCGACATAGGGACAAGATTAATAGGTTTCCTAGGTTTATAACTAGTAACGACTTCACAATGACTTAGACCTGTGGACCTATTGACAGAACTATTAAATGCAAACTCGACTATAGGTAGTATGGTGTCCCATGTTCTGGTGTGCCCTATATCCCTCATAGGGGAAAACTCATCCGGTAGATCATCAGGAAAGACATCACGAAACTCATCCACTACCGGCCTCAGTGGGTAACTCTACACTAGCCTCTAGTTCACTCTCTCTAGCTACAAGGCCGTACATGTTGTACCACTCAAAATAATGGTCTTGATGTCCCTCATGGGGTGGGTGCACGGGTGCACGCCCATAATTGGTTTCTTGGCCACCTCCATTCATTGGTCTATCCTCCTGACCACCTGCTTGAGATTGAGCATCTTCCCCAATGGTGGGGTTCGTCCTGGCGGAGGTTTCTAGTTGGATAATGCACACATCAAGTTGTTCAAAGCATTGGTCTATATGTTGTTCCCAGCGCTTACCCAAATATTTAAATTGCTGGGACAGCTTGTTTAGTGACTCTTGCAATTGTCCATGTTTAGTGCAGGTGCAAGCCAAAACCACGACCCATACGTGTGGGCATATAACTGCTAACTCAATCTAAGGACTTTCTACTACGACTATATGTGACTAAATGGACTAAATGATCCTACGAGACTCTATATGAGAAAAACTACGCAGTGCTACTAAAATTCAGCAATATAGTTGTCAAAATAAGGGAATAATAGAAAGTTACAACAATGTGAATTGTTGGCTTCCTGATAATAGAAATTTCAGCAACTAATATCAGGATTTATGGATCTCTAAACAGTTATATGTGATGAGACTTGATGTATGATGGACATAAACAAACTAAACCCTAAACATGTGATGCTTTCCCTATAAGAACCCTAGGCTCTGATACCAAATTTGTTGCAGGACAATTAACCACTTGTTCTAAAAGCTCGAATTGTTAGATTATAGAGAATTAATCCCTTTATCTTATAGCCCAGGCCCCCATATCGCATGGGTTAGGACCTCAGCCGAACCCCCTTCGTGGGTCCCAAATCATATGGGTACTGCCTCACACGGGCCGCCCACCTCGAGTGTCCCTGCATCCCACAGGCTACCCCACTTGAGCCTGGTGTGAAATGCTCATTAATCACCCCCGGTGAGGAGTCTCGAACACGAGACTTCCCCTGTGGGCCTTGCCTACCTCAGGTGTGCCCCTGCATCTCACAGGCGACCCCACTCGAGCCCGATGTGAAAATGCCCCTGCATTAATCACCCCCGGTGAGGAGTCTCGAACACGAGACCTCCCGCTCTGATACCAAATTTGATGTAGGAAATGAAATTCAGATATGATGTGCAAGATTTCAGGCTTAAGATCACGTTTGTTCAGAAACAATTACACATTCCATATCCTACACAAAAGTCCAAACATTTAATTAAGGGGAATCTATGTGGGTCTAGGCCTACACATGTTAGGGCTGGATCTGTTAAAAATTATAAACCAAACGATGCTCAAAGATAAGTAATAGAAATCATCCACACATGCATGACAATCAATCCCTAATCCAAGGAATTCACCAATTTCAAATCAAGGAACCCTAGGGTGAGAGAAGAGGTAGAAATTGGGGATTTAGAACAATCTAGGGTTAGGGTTAGAGAAATCAGATGAGAGAGGAGTGAAAGAGAGGAGAAAAGAACCTGGAACCAACTCGCGTGCGTGGACGGGAACGGGGAGAGGGGGGACCTGATGCACCTGTGCTGATGGCTGGCCGCACATGCGTGGGGCCCACGAACCCAAAAAAGGGCTCTCTTGGGTCTAGTCGGCTGGACCTGGGTTCAAAACCCTAAAATCTCAGTCGATCCGACGAATGGCCTGGGCGTGGTGCTCCGCCGAAGTTCCAGCCCTCCTGCAGGGCTATATTCTGGAAACTAGCTGTAGGGAGAAGATCCGCTGCAAAACTGATGAATTTGAAGCAAGGATGGTTGTAGAAGGTGAGAAATATGGATGGATGAAGGTAGGGGTGGATGGGGATAGATGTGGCTTCTCACTATGGTAGTTAGCCCTTCCAAAAGGGAGGGCTTCACACCCACTTAAAATTTTCCACAACTTAGAAACTCAGAGAGTAGAAAAAAACTTGCAAGAATTTTTATTAAACTTCAATGAATCAAAAGAACTACAAGGGGTGCCTATTCATAGGGAAAAACTTATACCCCAAAACTCGCGCCATGTGCGCATCCTATTACTTGGCGATGAAGTAAACCAAAATAAAAACCAATCAAAGAAATCTAAAGCGTTCATGATGTTCTAAATAATATAAATAAGAAAACCCTAAAGTATGAACTTAATCCGACTAGTGGGCCACGATCATGACATCCCATGATGGACTTTTCTTGACTATCGGGCCCACTCTTTGAATCAAAACTCCGTTGTCTAACTAGGAGGCCCTCCCTGAACGTCGTCATCAAGCCAGATCGACGGTGGGCCCTCCCTCTCCTTGCATACGTGTGTATGGGGCGGCATGCGTGCGCGTGTGCGCATGATGTCCCCATCAAGAAACAACCTCAAAACACTTAATAATCTTATGCAAATTGTCCACCTTGGATACCTTCGCCTCACAAAAAATGAGCATATTATCTGCAAACTGGAGGTGAGAAATTAGGCTAACAATGTTATGGACCTTAAAACCCTTGAACAAACTCACCAACTGCCCTTTATTAAGCTTTCTGCTCAGAGCTTGGAAATCGCAATAAAAATAAAAGGAGAGAGGATCCCTTAACGGATACCTCTGGACGCTTTGAAAGCAAAATGAGACCCATTAATGGGAACAAAAAAAAAAAACAGATGACACACATGAATGCATCCACCCCTTCCGTTTATCTCCAAATCCTAATATGCCCAACACGTAATCCAAAAAACACTAGTCGTCGTGATCATAAGCCTTTTCCATATCAAGCTTACACACTACACCTTTTCTACCAACCTCATATCACGGATCAATATACTCACGAGTGATTAGAGAACTATCAATGGTCTTATTATTGGAGATGAACGCACTTTGATAAGGGGAAATAACCTTAGACAAGATAGACCTAAACCTTTAAGCTAAGATCTTAGCAATGATCTTATAAGGGCTATTAATGAGACTAATGAGATGGAAAGCTATGTTACAAGATCACCCGAAGCATTTCCCTCACTTCATCATAATTAACTAACAAGATCAACCCTCTCGGTGTTTTTGTACTCTGGATATGAAATAATTCTTTCTGTTTCTGAATTCCCCACTCGTTAAGTAGCTTAAAAAAGCTACAAAATCCTCCTTGCAGCCCACAAAAGAAACCCCTACAAGTTTCCCCATGTCCCATTGCATCTTTGATCCGCCACATCCCCTGCACCATGCTAACCTTATCACCTACATCACCAACTAAGAGTTGTGGGAGCTCCTGAGTATGCCAAAACTCCCTCGAGTCCACTTTAGTATGTTGATTAAGGACCTAAACACCTGATACAAATATCTTCCACCACTTGCACACCAAGAGTGTTGTCCCTTTGCCTACTACAAAACTAGGCTCCAAATCTCTCCTTGAAAAGTACAAGAGAGCTTACCGAAATGAACTCACCCCTAGCTTGAGCGTCTTTCTCTCCCCTTGCATCTTGCATGTTGTTAGCCACCATGCTACCAAAGCCAAAAGTGGGGTCCACACTCCATATTGTACCACTCGAACCGATCATCAAGATTTCCAACATTTGCTAATGACACTAGCGCCGATGGGCTAGTGGAGAGGACACCGTTGAGGTAAGGTCTTCTTCCTCGATCAAGGTATTACAAAACGGTTACGTAATGGTAATGATGATAACCATACGCGTTATCAAAAAAATGTCCCATAAGGGGGCCATAGCAGTTTTTTTTTTTTTTCCTTCAAAATTTTCTTTTAAAAAAAAATAAAAAAAGGTCGTAATGGCCATTACACCCATATCATAACAGGTAATAGCAATGGTCGTTATGGCCACCATTACTGTTATGGAATACCTTGTCCTCGATAGCTAGAGCCACTGGAGCTTGCATAGGAAGCTTTAGAAGAGAGGGTTGTCGATTGGCACCTAGACGGCTGGACCCACAATTACTAGATGGACCCAATCTAATTTTAACAAGCCCAGGTCCCATCTTTTGGCCCCGTTAAGAAATCAGGTAGGGTTTGGGTCTCACCTTTTTTAACTCAATTAAAAATCATGTCTAAGTGGGTTAGGCTTAGGTCCATCAACTTGGATCCGGTTAAAATAAGGCCATTGGGTTGGGTCAAGTCGGTCTGGGTTGGGTCTAGTTAGTTTTAATAGCGCACACGCGCGCGCACACACACACACACACACACAAACTACAGGTGCCACAGGACCCTAACCAAATCAATTGACAGCCCCATCAGAAGATTGTCTTTGGAAGCAATAAGGGTATGATCAACAACCAGAGATGTTCGTATCACTCGACCTTTTTTATAATGAATTACGGCTCAAAAATTTTTATACTCAAGGGTACAAAAATCCATCAAGGTAATGGATAAGAGTCCCCTCTGTGAGTAGATGATCATGGATTCCTTCAATTGCTAAAGCATCCACAATACAATTAGTTTCTCTGGGCACCTGGCAAAAAGTTACATTTGTAGCACAGATTCATAGTTTCAATTTAAAAAGAAAAAGGATAGTTTCCAAGGGGGAGCGCTTCTCCCATTTCTCACTGTAGAGTCCCCTTCCACAGGTAGTCTTGCGAAATATCCACTCCCACTTTAATAGCCAATAGCTCTGCACGATTCAAGTTGCCAATCCCCACCAGCGCTGAAAAGGTGAGCTTGATTTCACCCCTTTCATCCTTTGAAATACCTCTTATGCCTAAAGCCCAAAGCATCCTTTCTACAATGGTTCTTTTACCACTTTATTGTATTCAACAACCAACTTTTGATCATTGATTTAGTACCATGGACTATGCTATTTTGGGAATAGAGAACATTGAATGGTTGTATTTGGTTGTTTGCATAGAGTCATGCAATCAGCCATTTAATGCAGCCGAAATATTCCATGTTTTGCTTAGCATATGCTTGGCCCAACCGTACATGCCGGCCCATCGCTTGATGATCCATATCCTTAATAAGAGGTTTAGTGATTCATATTGTTCAGTTCGTGGGAACTATTATGGGAGGATAACCCAAAAATCACCACTGTTCGATGATCCTGAGCATCCATTTGGGCCCCCAATAACACAAGACTACTAGTAGTAATTCTCCATTTTCATTATATTTCTGTAGTCATCAAATAGGTACCAATTGGGGAAGGCCCATTCCAGATGGTTCTTTCCAGATCAACTTCTTTTATTGTTGAAACCTGGGGCTCACGTATCCTTGCTAGGCCAAACAAAAGTTGTTGTTTCTGTGTTAGTATCAATTTTCGTCTTGTCTTCAAACATGCATTTGCCTTTATGCTCATCTTTCTGCCTCTCTCCATGTCTCTTATTTTTTATCAGTGTGTTGTTAATCTCTTCCTCTCTTTTTGTAGGTCATTGACATGAAGTCTCAAGCGATCATGATCGCGGCACCATTTTCTTTCAGCCTAGGCCTTTTGTCATCACTATTTGCAATTGTCCTAGGTAGAATTGGGTCCCAAAAGAAATTGCAGCAAGTTTGATAATTTTGTTAATTTACCTAGGTTCTATCTTATTTTCATGCAGCATGCAGGGAGTATGTTTGGGCATATTCAGCATTCCAGTTTTGTCTTGTTGTATCGTTCCTCCACATCTTCTATACTATGGTGAGCAATTCCACTACATAATAATTTGATAATATGCCACTTTTGGTTCTTTATATTGTTGTTGATTCTTTCATGGACGCGTTCTTCTCAATAATTCTTTAATTTCTTCTGATGAATATAAAATGCTTTGATTTTGCAATCATAAGAGGAGAAATATGACAATGTAAGTTAGGGTTATGGAAAAGATAGAATAGCAAAGGCCACCCAACATACCCTTTGGCCATGGAATTTTGAGGGTTGTCAAGGTTGAAAGCATATAATGGTATGTTAAGTGTTTTGAAATGACATTTGAGATGAAAAAAGATTGAAAATTTCTAAGTATTTGAAGACAGAAAAAGAGGACCACCATCCAAACATAGGTAGATCCCAATGAGCACGAGAGGAAGGGATTCTAACGGCAGGTAAAATGGTATTATGGTGGAAAGAGGAGAGCTGAGATCCATTCTTGTGAGTCTAATTAAGAATGAAGATTTAAAGGAGGGAGGGAGGGAGGAAGGAGATAATAAATAAGAATAACGATAATATTAACTAAGGGTGCATTGGAGGGAGCTCAAATGCATTTCCACCCAATTTCAAAACAATCCACATGATATTTGAACATCAGCCCCATCGGAAATGCAAAAGGTGTATTGGGTTGTGTGTGAAGTGATTTTTTTTTTTTTTTTCAGTCAATATGAGCACCAAAAATTGCATTACATTCTTTTCTTGCAGTACAAGCAATGGGCTAAATGGCCATTTGGTTGAATGGAGCAATGCACCCACATGGGTATGTGAGAATTCCTAACTCACCCCATATGATCATACCTCTCTTCTTGCAAACTAGCTAAAACTTTCCATTCACACGGAACTTCAGTAAACCTGCCCGCTCTATGGTCTTCATTTTGGACTTTTGGTAATAATCTCTCCTGAATCTACTTTGTCATGTTCAGGTAATCAGCTTAATAATTTGATCGATTCAAGAAAGACTGAATTTGGATACATTATGAGTCGTAATATGATCGTGCCATGCATGCTCATGAAGTGTTCTATGGGGAAATCTAAATCATTTTAACAACAACATCAATCCTATGAATCAGATATTATGTTGGCCATGGTGCATCACACCTCTCACTCAATTTAGGAAACCTCATCTTTCCACTTGTTTGAAAGATGCATTTAGGCTGATAAAAATAGAGTACTTGATTGTGATTTTCCTGTCATTTGGATTCTACAGAGCCTCTGCATATATGCTTGTGAACATTGTTTACTCTCATCCATTACTTGAAGATGAGAGAACTTCCTTTCTATGGGTTGTTTTAGTCATGCATAGTCCTGCAAAATGAGAATTACATTCTGCTGAGTCTTTGTGAATTGATTGTTTTGCCGTTCGGATCACAACCGATGATAAGCTATGCATCACCTTTGCTATATTTCCCATCTTGATAAGACTGTTGATCTGATGGGCCCCACCGTTGATCGGGGATGCCAAAGGTTTCCTATATTGGAAATTCAATCCTTAGGCATATTTTCCATTGAATGTGGATAATTGCTGTATTTTTTGTTAACTTGCCAATTTGTTGTAGGCCAAAGTTCAAAGGAAGATGATCCCTATCTGGGAGATTCTTCGGGCATCCACCATAAAAGGTGAGACCCATCAGATCAATGGTCTGGTCACCAAAGATGGGGCACCGGGTGTGGGGAATCCTGTCTCAGCAGACTATACATATGCAGATGCCACTTACAATTTCTCTCCGGGGCTGTTTGGATTCGTGAAAATCCTGTTTTCAACCATGGAAATTGAATCAATTTCATTGGATGTGATGTTTTCCCTTGTTTGTGAAAACAATTTTTGCTGTGGATATTGATTTCCATTTCCAGTTTTCCTGGAAAAGGGGAAAAAAAAGAAAGGAAAAAAAGAATGTTTTTCATTTCCTAAAAAGAAAAAAAAAGAAAAAAGAAGTTAAATAGAGATTTCCATGGTTGTGAGAGAGCTCTTGCCTTTTTACCGTTGACCTTTTAGCATTTTCAGGAAAACCACATGTGATAAAACAAAAGCTAACGTGGGTTCTTTTCCACACATTTCTCATTCCTTTGATATGACGCTTGGTTTTCCATATCAAGGTGACTTCTCTTCTGGTCATGCATGAAAATAGCTTGCAGCATTGGTTAGATGTCTAGCGTCATGGTGATGGTAACAAAAACTGATCAACTTACATGTTCATAACTTTTGTATCAATACAAATTGCCATGCTGATTGAATAACATTATTTAACTGCCAATTGGCTGATAACGCAGAGCAGTACCTTCAGAAAATGACAATTGATGCTTGATGACATAGATCATTATTTCTCAAACAGTTATGACTAAAATAAGTGTTTCTTCTCTTATTGCAGATTGAAGTACCGGCAGTTTATGCTATTTTGTTTGCAGCACTTATGGCTTTCGGGATCGCAATGAGCGTCAATTCATTGGTTCTCCGAATTTTTGCTAGGAGAGCTCAGCTTGTTCGAACACAGACAAACTTAAGTCCAGTCTAATTGAAGAGGAATGAGCTTTAGCATCATGTATTCTTCTTCTAATAGAATCATGTATGTATCAAAGTGATTGCTCAGGACAATTAGGAAGAACTTTATTAAGGAATGCTGAAAGTTACTCAACGAGTAATTGCCTTCCAAATTCTATTTTGTACCCTCATTTTCACATTGAATCTATAACCTTATTATGTGATTGTCGTGTCCCACTCAAATTGAAAGGTAAATTTATGGGACGTCCATAAGACCAACCATTCTTTATTGGACAAAATGTTGGGAAGTTATAGTTGTTCATAGGACGAGTGTTGCTGAAATGAGGATGATGTAAGACCATGCATGAACTCAAATATTGTATGAGATCAATTAGCAAAATTAACTTAATTAATTTTTTGAAAAAATACAAAACTTTCTATCATCATCACAAATACCAAAATCCCAAGAGAAGATGTAAGACCCAAGGCCCCGAAATCTGGTTTGTATACTGGATAACCGTTGGTTGTAGGTCCATTCGCCTCGAGAATGTTTTGATTTGATCATAATGTTGTTCTATTATCAAGCCGTAAGCTGTATTTCAACCCGATGTTCGAATTTTAAGATACAGACTTAAAATTAAACAATCTGAGAAATGATACTTATGTCCTTATTTTATCTGGCGGAGCCCCACTATCGAGTTTTCAAAATTCAGTAGGTCCGAGAGCTTAACCGTTGTGACTGACCGTAGTCGAGTTACGGAATTAATAGCGAAAACGGCATGTCAATAGAACACCCGGATTGTAAGTTATGCATAAATATGTACATGTATAGTTTGATAAAATAACTCAAATGACCTCGATGTTTTTTTAAAATCCTTGGAATACGTTAGTTCAAATTACTTAAATTACATTGTTATATTGTCACCATAAGCTTACACTTCTTAAAACCATCACAAAACACCTCCCAAACATAAACATAAACATAAAAACATAAAAACACTCGTTCAATATCCCATTTCCAGCACTTTCTTTCTTGTTGAGTGTGAAGTTGAGAAGAAGAAGAAGATGAATAAAAGAAAATAGAAACTAAGGTTGAGAACCAAACCTCTGATAGTTACAGGTGAGTGTATAGATTAGGAGCACGTATATGTGTACGTTAGGGTTTCCTTGAAAACCCTATTGCTGAATTTTCTAATTTCGGGATAGGTTATTGCTGAAATTTCTGTTTTAAGGTTAGATTATTGCTGGATTTTCTGTTTTAGGGTTAGGTTATCGCTGAATTTTCATTTAGGGTTAGGCGATTGCTAAAATTTCTGTTTTAAGGTTAGATTATTGCTGGATATTCTGTTTTAGGGTTAGATTCTCGCTGGATTTTCATTTAGGGTTAGGTGAGTGCTAAAATTTCTGTTTTAAGGTTATATTATTACTGGATTTTCTGTTTTAGGGTTGGGTTATCACTGGATTTTCATTTAGGGTTAGGCGATTGCAGGAATTTTTGTTTTAAGGTTAGATTATTGCTGGATATTCTGTTTTCGGATTAGGTGATCACTGGATTTTCATTTAGGGTTAGGTGATTGCTGAATTTACTAATCTAGGGTTAGGTTATTGCCAGATTTTTTGAAGGTTATTGCTGGATTTTTCTGATTTAGTTAGTAAGATTATGAATGGAAGGTTGGACGATAGAGATGAGTTAGTTTTGTTTAAATTTATACGAATTGCCATCAGTTTCTCGTTGTCCCTTACAAAGTTCCCCCATTACCTATTTGACAAAACGTTTAAAATAATTATCCTTCCTCCTTTTGATGTAGTTAATTTGTAAGAAAAAGCATGCTTGTGGCATGAAGTCTTATAGCGGAATGAATTCTGGATTGAATTTAGATTGGCTAAGTCATGTGCATATCATATGCATGGTTCATAGTTGATGTATCATTGTATGATTGAGAGTGAATGATTCATATAATGATATGGTGATCATAGTGGATTGTGTTGCGACAGACGATGTGTCTATGATTAGTATGTGAACCGTCTAGATACAGGATGTATTACATGAGACCCCTATGAGAAACTTAAAATTCATGAGGAGACCACATGAGGAAGGTCATCCTTTGCTTGTCTTGAAAAACATGATATATTGTATTTGTGTGTTGACTCATGCATACATGCATACAGTGATTGTAAATGCGATGAAACATACTTTATTATGACATGAGTTGGACACCACACCGAAAATGTGTAATTCAACAGGACATGATTAGAGGGTCCGTGGATGAAAGTCCTTAAACTCCGATTGGTACCATTGGGAGCAACCAACGCCTAGACCGGGTAGAAGAACAGAGCGCTGGAATGTTGAAATACCAAAGTAGGCAGCGACTCCCACCGATGCGTGTTGATTGGTTGAGAGGTTTGACCTGACCTGCTTATGGGCAAGCAAAGATAGGTTGTGTGTAACGAGCTCATAAATTGTCCGCTATCGTTTTGCCAGACGACTTATGACTTCTCGCTGTTAGGCAGATAGTGAGGTTCAACACAAGTTGGTTAGACTAGTTAGGCCCGCAAACTATGTAGTCCCACCTTTGTAGTTGACCACGGTGGAAAAGTCTATACAAGTGGGTAACAATCATATGCGAGTACCACCTCTGTTTCAGACCTTGGTGATGCAATTGGGAAATGTGGAAAGTTGTGGAAACGTTGAAAGAGTATGTATGTTACAAGTGGGTAGAAGTCCCACCTCTGTATATAAAACTGATTTGGAACATAAAAAGTAACATAATGCATTGTATCTTTATTTTATTGTTATCGATCCAGAAAACTTGTGCATTATATGAGCATGACATGAAACATGCATTTTCACTGCACACACGCACTCACTGGGCTTAGTAGCTCAAGCTTTCCTTTCTATTTTTTTTTTTTTTACAGGTGAGAGTATGGAGCTACGGGAGTAGAGGCTACAGACTCCAGTTGTCCGTTTTGTTTTGTACATATCAGTGTATATATGTTTTTGTAATACCCTGAATATGTACACCAGGTATAGTAAATATGACATGGTTTATATTTTGGTTTTGGCTTGATGTGCTCAGTTGTACACAGTAATATATGTTGAATATGATGAAATTTTGAGAAATGAAATGTGTTTGTCGTCTTTACTTTCAGAAATCCTCCTTGTGGAGCCCCGTTTATGGGACTTAGTATGTGATAGTTGGAAGTCCCAAAATCGGAGTTCTACGGAGGCTGTCAACCAAAATTTGGTGTATAGTAATCATGGATTACCAACACTAGATTTAGAGTCGTGACAGAAAATGGTATCAGAGCATGATCTGGAAAATATCTGCGTAAATCATATAATGTATTTACTATACGTTGTTGTGTTAGAGTTGTTAGGTTCATGCTTTGCGAAGTAAAGGAGTTGTATGGTTATTTAGTATTGTGTATATTGTATAGATTTACTTGTTCTTTTTAGGCTAATTTAGTGTTTTATCTATAGGATGCCACCTAGAAAGAATCTTGTTCAGACTCCTCCAGTACAACCCAAGTCTAAGTCAAAATCTACGTCAAAATCTGTTCCAAATCTAGTTATACCTGTTCTTGCAACACAACTTCAACAACTGTTGCAAATTATGTCAACTATAACAACTAATCAAAAGTAGCGATTTAGTTATACTTCTGAGACATCAGCGCAGGAGCGGGCCAGTGCTCGTTTTATGGAGTTTAGACATCTAGATCCACCTTGTTTTTCTGACAAGCTAGATCCTATGGCAGCCGAGTTATGGAAGTCAGAAATAGAGAAACTTTTTCAAGTTATGGGTTGTACTTCCAAGCAATGTGTTACCTTAACGACTTATCAATTACAAGGAGAGACAAAACGATGGTGGAAGTCAGTTGTTCGTTCAGTATATCCAAAATTTGTGTGGACATGAGAAGCATTTAAAGACCAGTTTGATCGTAAGTTTTTCCTTGTAGCTGTTCGTCGTCAGAAAGCACATGAATTTGATTCTTTAGTTCAGGGTAAGATGTCTGTTGCTGACTATGAGGCTCCTTTTATAGAGTTATCTCGTTTTGCTCCCCATTTAGTAGCCAATAATGATTTGAAGGTGAGAAAATTTGAGGATGGTTTGCGTCCTAGTTTGCAATCTCGAGTTAGAGGGTTTGAGTTGTCGACTCTTGAGGGAGTAATAACGAAGGCACAAATTTTTGAGTCTGATTGGAACCAACAACAAAGTACGCATCCATCTACTTCTAATCAACAAAGGAAGATGAGATTTATTTCAGAGAGTGGTAGTAGTTTTCAGCTATTTTCATCCCCAAAGAGGCCTACAGTTAGATATGATAATGTAGTCAGACCTGATGTAAGGCGCCCAGTCTCACCGTCTGTTCCTCAACGACAGTTTTTAGCCAGACCTGATGTCAGATCCCCAGTATCACCGTCTATTCCTCAGCGATAGTTTTTCAGAGCTTGTTATAATTGTGGTGGTGTAGGGCACCGTAAAAAGGATTGTCCCAATCCGCAGAAACAACAACCATATCAACCACCTAAACATCAGCAGGCCCAACAGCAAAGGCTACCATATAGGATACAGTATAGGCCCTAACAACAACAGTCTCAACAACAATCATAGCGGCAACAAGATAGACCCTTACCCCTTCAGACGCAACCTCGTGTTTATGCAATCCAGAAGAGAGATTCTTAGACTAAGGGAGGAGTCATAGAAGGTATACTTATAGTATCATTCCTTTTTGCATGTGTCCTTTTTTATTTTGGCGCATCACATTCATTTATACCAGATAGTTTTTGTCAGTCGTTGGAATTACCGAGAACATCGATGACCAAGGGATTAGAGCTCTTGACTCCTTTAGGGAAAAGAATGATGTTGAGTTCTATATGCCAGGATTGTCTTGTTTACATAGCAGAGTATGCCCTTCCAATTGATTGTTATGTTTTGGTGTTGTTAGAGTATGATGTGATTTTGGGAATGGACTGGTTATCCAAGTACCATGCAGTGTTGGACTGTACAGCTAAGACAGTCACCTTTTCTATACCTGACCAACCTTGATTTTAGTTTGTGACTGATCCTAAAGATAAGTTTATAGAGACTTTGATGTCCTGTATTCATAAAGAGTCCAAAGGTGTATGTATTGAATAGTTGCTGGTAGTACGTGATTTTCCATATGTTTTTCAGGAAATTTCAGGTTTGCCACCCGTTAGACGTACAGAATTTCGAATAGATCTTATCCTTGGCACTGCCCCTATATCCAGAGCCACTTATCGAATGACACTGTTAGAGTTGCGTGAGTTGCAAAGACAGATAGATGAATTACGTCGTTTGGAGTTTATTCGACCGAGTACTTCACCTTGGGGAGCACCTGTGCTTTTTGTAAAGAAGAAGGATGGTTCTTTACGGTTGTGTGTCGATTATAGAGGACTTAATAAGGTTACGATTAGAAACAAGTATCCACTCCTAAGAATAGATGATTTATTCGATCAGTTGAGTGGGGCGCAGTATTTCTCGAAGATAGATTTACGGTCTAGGTATCATTAGATTCGGGTTCAGGAGGAGGATATCCCGAAGATAGCTTTTGTGACTCGTTATGGACAATTTGAATTTCAGGTCATGTCATTTGGTCTGACTAATGCACCTGCAGTATTTATGCAGTTGATGAATGGGGTTTTCCGTTCTTATTTAGACCAGTTTATTATTGTTTTTATTGATGATATTTTAATATATTCAAAGACAAGGGAAGATCATTAGTATTACTTAGAGATGACGTTGTAAACCCTTTGTGCCCACCAGCTATATGCTAAACTGGAAAAATGTGAGTTTTGGCAGGAAGAAGTGAAAATTTTGGGGCACACAGTTTCGAAGAATGGAGTTTCAGTTGATCCAACTAAGGTTGAAGCAGTTTTGCAATGGAAACAGCCGAAGAATGCATCTGAGATTCGAAGTTTCTTAGGTCTAGCAGGGTATTACAGACGTTTTGTTAAAGGATTTTCTCGTATAGCTGCCCCACTGACTTAATTGACTCGAAAGGATGCAATGTTTGTTTGGAATAGAGCCTGTGAGCGGGCATTCGCGGAACTAAAAACTCGTCTTATGACGGCATCGATTCTCACTCTTCCATCTGGGAGTGAGGGATTCGATGTTTATACAGATGCCTCGCTTATAGGTTTTGGGTGTGTCCTAATGCAACAGGGCAAGGTAGTAGCATATGCATCTCACCAACTTAGGCCTCATAAGCAGAATTATCCCGCACACAACCTAGAGTTAGCAGCGGTAGTTTTTGCTCTCAAAGTATGGAGGCATTACTTGTATGGGGTCAGATTCGAACTCTTTTTGGATCATAAGTGCCTGAAATACCTCTTTTCCCAAGCCGAGTTGAATATGAGGCAGAGACGTTGGATGAAATTGATGAAAGACTATGATTTTGATCTTCAGTACCACCCAGGGAAAGCTAATGTGGTGGTGGATGCTTTAAGTCGTTAGCAACAGGCCTAAGTTGCACAATTGATTATGCGAGAGTGGAAAATGGTAGAAGATATAGCTAAATTTGATTTTGAGATGACTCTACAGTCCTCAGTTGTACAATTAGCAAACTTGACGATTCATCCCTCTTTGATATCCCAAGTAATAGAAGCCCAACAGTTTGATCAATGAGCGTTGTTTTGTAAAGATGTGATAATAGGGAAAAGTCAACCGGAGTGGCAGATAGGTTTGGATGGACTTTGGTTTTAAGGCAGGTTATATGTTCCAGATATCTCAGAATTGAAGAAGACCCTTATGGATGAGGCACATCGCACTCATTTACTATCCACCCAGGATCTACGAAGATGTATAAGGACATGAAAAGACAATTTTGGTGGACTGGAATAAAACGTGAAGTTACTAGGCATGTGTCAGAGTGTGACGTTTGCAAACGAGTAAAGGCAGAGCACCAAAAGCCTGCAGGGGAATTGCAACCTTTGGAGATACCAGTATGGAAGTGGGAACATGTAACTATGAATTTCATTATGGGTTTACCAAGAACCTTACGTCGACATAATGCTATATGGGTTATTGTAAACCGTTTGACAAAGACAGCCCACTTTCTTCCTATTTGTATTTCTTGGTCTAAAGATCGGCTTACAACTTTGTTTATAAACGAAATTGTTAGATTACATGGTGTACCTGTTTCGATTGTATCTAACCGAGATCCAAGGTTTACATCAAAGTTTTGGAAGAGTTTTCAAAAAGCAATGGGGACGACTTTAAGATTGAGCACAACATATCATCTACAAACAAATGGGCAGTCCAAAAGAGTTAACCAGATTCTCGAGGACATGCTCAGATCATGTGCATTAGATTTCTCTGGTAGTTGGGACGACCACTTGCCGTTAACAGAATTTGCGTATAATAATAGTTTTCAGGCTACTTTTGGCATGGCTCCCTATGAAGCGTTATATGGTAGACCTTTTAGGTCCCCAAGTTGTTAGACTGAGATTGGTGAGCGATGTCTTTTAGGTCCTGATGTTGTCCAGAAAATGTCTGAAAATATTGATCTTATTCGACAACGTATGCTTATAGCTCAAAGTCGGCAGAAGAGTTTTGCAATTCGCCGACGTAGACCCTTAGAGTTTGTCGAGGGAGACCGTGTATATCTCCGAGTTTCACCAATGAAAGGTATAGTACGATTTGGTGTTAAGGAAAAGTTAGCCCTGAGGTTTATAGGGCCCTTTGATATTGTTGAACGAGTCGGCACCGTAGCTTATCGTCTCGCTTTGTCACCCCAATTATCTGGAGTTCATAATATTTTTCGCATCTCAATGCTCCGTAAATGTAACGCCCTGAAATTTGGGGGTCGAGTATGAACTCAACTCCCGAGTTCCAACGCATCACTTATGCAACATACACAATACTGGTTAAATGTTGTCTGAGTTAGCGCAATAAACATGAATGAGATTATACCAAAACAGTAATTCATACTCCAGTTCAATTGTATAAAGGCAAGCGGAAGACTGAAATTTTCTATTCAAAGTATGTAAAGTAACAAAATTTTATGAACTCCAGAGTATGAGTACTAACTGAGTACCAATATACATGTATTGTTTCTAAGTCAAAAATCAAAATACAATCCTCAAGGGAAGCCCTGAAAATCCCACGATGCAGCCGGCCTAAGCAAAGCCGTCAGAATACTGCATAAAGGAGAACTCCTCCTGATCCTCATCGAAGTCAGGCTTCGGCTCCTGAACCGAGGCGCCATCTACACCTGCGACAGAGTCTGGTGGGTGTTGCAAACACCGTCCCGTAACGTGGGAGTGAGTAACTAACTCAGTGGAACAATAAAGCATAGGTTAACATGTTATCAAATCAATCAAGCAGTAATGATAAAGCAGTACAAATCAAAACATTTCTAACTACTCTTGTTAAGTGCAAAAATGGAATGACATGATGCTGTATGCCCTTGCCAAACCACCCTCAAGCGACATCATCTTACGTTCGCGAATGCTTAACTCCCTCAGTGCGCCACATCTACAAAGCACATGCGGTGCGATGATGCTCATGATTACCAAGTTATTATTAGTCCATTTCAACCAGCAGTATTGGGAAACTAAGGTACCTCCCTTGTATCATTCCCAAACATGATCCATTCTAGGGTCGTCAATCCTAGTTAATCTCATACGACATTATGGTTTGAGAGGCTTAGCGAAGGCATCACAAAGGGCTCGTCACCCGTCAGCACGGATACAGATCTCACCGTATGCGGCTCAATTGCTGACCGTCAGCTCGAGTACAGGTCTCACCGTACTCGGCTCAATCACTAGCCGTCAGCTCGAGTACAGGTCTCACCGTACTCGGCTCCACTCATACTCTAGTTGCTGTGAAAGACTCGTCGCCAATCACAGACCCTTGGAGTATACTCGAAGATACTACGGAGGACTCGTCGCCCGTCAGCACGAGCGTAGGTCTCACCGTACTCGGCTCTCGCCGTAAGTATCGACAGCTCGAATACAGTGTCCCATACCACCATATTCGGCTCACGAGTTGGTTGCGCAATGGTCACTACGGGAAGGCACATGGCCTCAGCGTAGGCCGACAGCTCGACCACGGTGTCCCATACCACCATGCCCGGCTCATGCGACTTAGCGGATCGAGGTACCATGGTTAAACGGGATCGCCACTGGTAAGTTTGGTACCCTAGGTTCAAGCAGTAGCGACCAAGCATGGTGAACACACAAATACAATTCGGTTTACTTGACGAGCCTGACTAGCTCGAGCGCACCACAAGTTGAGCGATATGGAGCGCAAAAGCACTCCATGTGGCCAACCACTATCGTCAACCGAAGTACGACTCGGGTTCGCCAGACACATCATTTGTGGCAATATGAATCTCAGCCACAACCGCAAGTCTGGTACCGAATGTTTGGACTATAGACATAGTCCCAAACTCAAACAGTTCTCATCAATAGCATGTGGAGTAAAGCATGATAAACAAGCAATACAAGCATGTTAGCAGGCATGTTGTAAGGCATGAAGTAAAACATGAAGTAAAGCCTGTTGTAAAGCATGTTGTGAAGCATGTTGTAAAGCATGTAGTAAAGCACTATCCACATAGGGATACAATTACATACACATTACAAGTGAGTGGTTATAGTGAACCACCACATGGAGGGGATCCTACATGTCTCTAAGGGAGTCGGAAATCCCATATCAGCACCTCTCTAAGGCACTAATACATGAACATTTACGCACACAAGCATTTACACAAACACTTGGAATACGTTATTCCAACATACATGACGTATGTTAGCAAAACGCGTATTAGGGCTATTCTTTCTCCAAGCGGTTATTTTATCCGCGTATACCGTATTCATACAACAATTAATCATGACAATTACATTTCCAAAATTTGCACATACGCGATATTTCTAGAATACACAATTTCAACATACTTGACATTTACAAGTGAACATGTATTTCAGCGATTCTTTTCGCCAAACTAGTATTTTATCCATATATTATATAATCATACATTAAATAAAGATGTCAAACATTTTCCCGAAAAAAATACGTATACGGTATTTCTACGTATATCTAGAGTATGTGAAATTCCATATTCTACAACGTTAATCGAAACAGGAAACGGAAAACACTTTGTACATGTGCATTTACATGCAGATCATGAATCTATCATTATCTGACATTGAAAGCGTTGAAAATCGTAACTTATACACTTAAAGTCCTCACCTTTGCCCTTGGAATCCCAACGAATCAGCAAGGGTAGTAGAGCTTCCGTATACGGGAGTTTTCTAGCCTAAAGAGCGGAATCGGTTAGCCTTTACATAACCTACAACGAATCTACATCAAATCAGACCTAGGGTTAGGGTTTCTTACCTTCAAACGGAATGGATACCGCCGGGAAAACACCTGGAAAAGAGCGGTGTAGGCCGTGCGACAACCAAAAGCAGTAGGAGGAAAATCACCTACAAACTCCAAGCTCTTCTCTCACTTTTCTCTCTCTCTCTCTAGGGTTTTTCTTCCAAATTCGTATGGCTGTGAGAGGGGCTGTTCTAAGCTCCTTTTATAGCCAAAAACCTACCCAAAACAGACTCAGGTTCAAGGGTGACTGCTTATATAGGCATTTCGCCACTTTTTCAGCTCAAAAGAGAGGTTCTGGTGGCCCTCCTTGAGCCAAACGTCAGACTTAAACTCACCACACATGGATCTATGTGGTATTACGTTTTCGACTCGATCGGATTCCCAGATCGCACGTGGCGGACCACTTTCAGTTCAACGGTCAGTGGGCCACGATCATAAATTCCAAGTACATGTAAATGTTCCTGAAATTTTTCTTAATCCGAGGGTGTAATTTGGTCTGATTCTGACGGTCAGGTTGCTTAATACTGACACGCAAGCGAATGGTGCCAGATCACTATTCCTGATATTTATTTTGGGATGGGAATAGTGTTTTTCACACACTCTCGCTCCGGATCGAAACGAATGGCCGTGGGACATCGGCCGGAGCTGATTTTTGAGATGATTGTCAAGCCCAGTGGGGCGGTCCTAGTTCCTTAGCTTCGTGTTAATCGGACTCCCGATGTGCGATCTAGACCTAATTCGAAGTTTCGTTTCATTCCCGAGAGCAGCCGGGAAATGAGTTTGGTTCTAAACTTTACGGTAACCTAGAGTCACTGATTCTGCAAGTTTTGGGTCTTGCAGATCGTATTTAAAGCGATCCCAACGGATTTCATGGCTAACCGAGTTTAGTACTTAGTTAACTTTGTTAAATTTCTAAAGGATTTAATCCTAATTGATTTCTGGTCGAGGTGGTACACGAGCCAATGTACGGAAATTTACGGGTCGTTACAGTAAATGTGATCCGAAGATAATAACACCTGTTATTGACTAGCAATCCTTAGCAGTTCAGGAAGATGCATCCTATATCGAGCAACCAATTTGTATAGTGGATAGAAAAAGAACAAGTTCTTCATACTAAAGTCATTCCCTTAGTTAAAGTCTAATGGGGTTATCATTCTTTAGAAGAAGCAACCTGAGAACGGAAAGCAAAGATACGCAATCGTTACCCTCATTTATTTGATTCCTAGGTACGTATAAGTATGATATGGTTATTGTTGTATTGTACTGTTATAACCGGATATGTTTTGAAATTTCGAGGATGATTTTTTTTTTAGAAGGGGAGAGTTGTAAGACCTGAGGCCCCGAAATCTGGTTCGTACACTGGATAGCCGTTAGCTGTAGGTCCATTGGCCCCAAGAATGTTTTGACTTGATCATAATGTTGTTCTATTATCGAGCCGCAAGCTGTATTTCAACCCAATGTCCGAATTTTAAGATAAAGACTTAAAATTAAATAATTTGAGAAATGACACTTATGTCCTTATTTTATCTGGCGGAGCCCCACCATCAAGTTTTCAAAATCTGGTAGGTCTGAGAGCTTAACCGTTGTGACCGTAGTCGAGTTACAGAGTTAATGGCCAAAACGACATGTTAATAGAACACCCGGATTGTAAGCTATGCATAGATATGCACATGTAAGTTTGATAAAATAACTCAAATGACCTCGATGTTTTTTTTAAAATCCTTGGAATACGTTAGTTCAAATTACTTAAATTACATTGTTATATTATCATCATAAGCTTACACTTCTTAAAGCCATCATAAAACACCTCCCAAACATAAACATAAACATGAAAACATAAAAACACTCTTTCAATATCCCATTTCCTGCACTTTCTTTCTTGTTGAGCGTGAAGTTGAGAAGAAGAAAAAGAAAAAAGAAAAAAAGAAATAGAAACTGAGGTTGAGAACCAAACCTCTGATAGTTGCAGGTGAGTGCATGATTAGGAGCACGCATATGTGTACGTTGGGGTTTCCTTGAAAACCCTATTGCTGAATTTTCTAATTTCGGAATAGGTTATTGCTGGAATTTCTGTTTTAAGGTTAGATTATTGCTGGATTTTCTGTTTTAGAGTTAGGTTATCGCTGAATTTTCATTTATGGTTAGGTGATTGCTGGAATTTCTGTTTTAAGATTAGATTATTGCTGGATATTCTGTTTTAGGGTTAGATTCTCGCTGGATTTTCATTTAGGGTTAGGTGAGTGCTGGAATTTCTGTTTTAAGGTTATATTATTGCTGGATTTTCTGTTTTAGGGTTAGATTATCGCTGGATTTTCATTTAGGGTTAGGCGATTGCTGGAATTTCTGTTTTAAGGTTAGATTATTGCTAGATATTCTGTTTTAGGGTTAGGTTATCGCTGGATTTTCATTTAGGGTTAGGTGATTGCTAAATTTACTAATCTAGGGTTAGGTTATTGCTGAATTTTTTGAAGGTTATTGCTGGATGATTCTGATTTAGTTAGTAAGATTATGAATGGAAGGTTGGATGATAGAGATGAGTTAGTTTTGTTTAAATTCATACGAATTGCCATCGGTTTCTCACTGTCCCTTACAAAGTCCGCCCACTACCTGTTTGACAAAACGTTAAAAGAATTATCCTTCATCCTTTTGATGTAATTAATTCGTGAGAAAAGGCGTGCTTATGGCATGAAGTCTTATAGCGGAATGAATTCCGAATTGGATTTAGATTGGCTAAGTCATGTGCATATCATATGCATGGTTCATAGTTGATGTATCATTGTATGATTGAGAGTGAATGATTCATATCATGGTATGGTGATCATAGTGGGTTGCGTTGCGACAGACGATGTGTCGATGATTAGTTTGTGAACTGTCTAGATATAGGATGCATTACATGAGACCCCTATGAGAAACTTAAAATTCATGAGGAGACCACATGAGGAAGGTCATCCTTTACTTGTCTTGAAAAACATGATATATTGTGCTTGTGTGTTGACTCATGCATACATGCATACAGTGATTGTAAATGCGATGAAACATACTTTATTATGACATGAGTTGGACACCACACTGAAAATGTGTAATTCAACAGGACATAATTAGAGGGTCCGTGGGTGAAAGTCTCTAAACTCCGATTGGTACCATTGGGAGCAACCAATGCCTAGACCGAGTGGAAGAACAAAGCGCTGAAATGTTGAAATACCAAAGTAGGCAGCGACCCCACTGATGCGTGTCGATTGGTTGAGAGGTTTGACCTAACCTGCTTATGGGCAAGCAAAGATAGGTTGTGTGTGACGAGATCGTAAATTGTCCGCTATCGTTTTGCCAGGCGACTTATGATTTCTCACTGTTAGGCAGATAGTGAGGTTCAATAGAAGTGGGTTAGACTAGTTTGACCCGTGAAGTATGTAGTCCCACCTCTGTGGTTGACCACGGTGGAAAAGTCTATACAAGTGGGTAACAATCATATGCGAGTCCCACCTCTGTTTCAGACCTTGGTGATCCAATTGGGAAATGTGGAATGTTGTGAAAACGTTGAAAGAGTATATATGTTACAAGTGGGTAGAAGTCCCACCTCTGTATATAAAACTGATTTGGAACATAAAAAAGTAACATAATGCATTATATGTTATCGATCCAGAAAGCTTGTGCATTATATGAGCATGACATGAAACATACATTTTCACTACACACCCGTACTCACTGGGCTTAGTAGCTCAAGCTTTCCTTTATATTTTTTTTACAGGTGAGAGTAGGGAGCTACAAAAGTAGAGGCTACAGACTCCAGTTGTCCTTTTTATTTTGTACATATCAGTGTATATATGTTTTTGTAATACCCTAAATATGTACATCAGGTATAGTAAATATGACATGGTTTATGTTTTGGTTTTGTCTTGATGTGCTCAGTTGTACACAGTAATATATGTTGAATATGATGAAATTTTGAGAAATGATACGTGTTTGTCGCCTTTACTTTCAGAAATCCTCCTTGTGGAGCCCCGCTTATGGGACTTAATATGTGATAGTTGGAAGTCCCAAAATCGGAGTTTTATGGAGGCTTTCAACCAAAATTCCATGAATAGTAATCATGGATTACCAACAATAGATTTAGGGTCGTGACAGAAGATCATGTATAATTTTAGCGTAGGTTACCATGCATCATCCTACAAGACCATTAAATAAGGAAAACTATGATCTAATAGAAGGACATCAAAATAGCATAAGGTAAATCATATTTCAAAGGAGAACATCGAATACTACCTAGGGTGAAATTAGGGTTTAGGAAAGTTGGGAAAAACTTGGAATTAGGGTTAATGAGATAAATTGGGTAGAGGGATTAAGGGTTTAGGTAGCAGGATAAGGGAATTAGGGTTTTGAATGGATATAATGTAAGGATTTGGGCTTAATTGAAGAATGTGAAGAACTAGGGTTTGGTGATTTGGGGAAATAGAATATTTTGGAATTTATAGGTTTAGAATTAGGGTTTGGAAAAGAGAAAGTAGGATTATGATGCAAGGGTAGTGGAAAGCCAAATGGACAAGAGTGTGTCCGTATCGCCCACCCTATGAGTTCACACGTATGGCCGTATGGTCAGACATGCGGGCTAGGTTTGTGAGGGTTTGGGTCCTTAAGGTTTGGCTCGTCTATAAATGTATATGGGAAAAAAGATCGGAAGAATGGTGATGATTCAAGATTGAGAAGATTGAAGAACTTGAAGGATACCTTGATGGTTGATAAAGGGGTGAGGATGTGGGGGATAGATGGAAGCCTCGTACCTCCGTTGATGAAAATTAGCTTCACACCAATCTTCCTTCTAATTCATATGAAAGTTACCTTCAAATCACATGATAATGGAAGAAGCAAGGAGCTTCCTATACCCATAGTAGAGCACATAGGTCGCATATAGCTTGCTGAATTTTCTGATTTGGCTTGCTGAATTTTCTGCTTGGGTATTTTCAAAGTCATATATATTGCTGGAAATTTCAGGTTTAGTGACTTTAAGACACATAGTTGCTGAATTTTCAATTTTGCCTTATTAGAATTATTTTAGGGTTGTCCATAAGGTTTAAGATACTAAGTGTCATCATACATAGAACACATGTGCATCATATAGTATCACATTGATCGTCGTCAAATTTGATTTATTTATTTATTTTGCACCGCATTCATCATATAGTACACATTCAACTAGGTTGACTCTCATTAGGGTCGTTTAGTGTATGCAAACGCGAACAGGTTGTGGTTTTGGTCTATTCCCCACCATGAACCCAGATCAAATTTTCGAGTCTCTTAAAAAGATTAACTGCCATTTAGCAGCCATTGAGACGCACAATATGGCCACCGCCGCGCAATTAACTGCCAGCAACTAGCGTATCACGCAGCTAGAGGCTACCTCTCACGGTACCCCGGTCACCGGGAAAGACCATTAGTCTCAAGCATGAAAGCCAGCAGATGAGGACCCAATTGAGTAGGGCTCTATCCCAATAGAACCCATAATGGTCATAATATGAACTTTGGTCATAAAATAGTTCACATAGGACCGTCCGCCCACATACCCCGTAAAGAGTCACGTGATCGTTACGACCCTGAGGAAAGGGTTATGAAGAGCGTCAAAGTTGATACTCCCAGTTTTGATTCGTCACTTGAACCCGAAGCATTTTCTTGGTTGACTAGCTGACATGAACTACTTCTCTGAGTGACATGATATGTCAGATCGTCGTCAAGCGAGGTTTGCTAAGATGAAGTTGGCGAGTCAAGCCAAGTTATTCTAGACCAATACAGAACAGAAGGTAAAGTGGCATAGAGATTAACCTATTACATCAAGGGTTGAGATGAAAGAACTTCTTAGGGGCTGTTTGATTTTCCAAATCCCCTGTAAATACGTTGTAAATGGGTAATAATTACTTCCTTAAGTAATTACCGCATCATTCCCAATGTTGGATTTGACCCCTACTTTTTGAACGCTAAAAATGAGGGCACTGCGAAATATACGTGGGGCCCACCATGATGTATGTGGCTTATCCACACTGTCCATCCGTTATGCCAGCTGAATTTAGGGCATGAGAAAAAAAAATGAAGATCCAAAGCTCAAGTGGACCACACCGCAGGAAAAAGGAAATCGAACACCTACCGTTAAAAACTTCTTGGAGCCACTATTTCCTTTAGTGTGGGCCACCCGAGTGTTGGATTTGCGTCATTTTTCTGTTCGTGCCTCGAAATGTTCTACTAAAACAGATGGACGGAGCGGATATATCATATATATCACGGTGGGGCCCACACATTTAAACAAATCCTTTTTGACCAATTTTGGAAGCAGAAATACACGCTTCTTTTCAAATAGGATGAAAAAGTAATAATTTCTTATTTACATGGTATTTACAGAGGATTTGAAAAATCAAACAGGCCTTGAAGAAAAATATGTCTCGCTCTCCTACCGTGATTGCCTTTTGAATCAGTGGCAGTCCTTGAGGTAATGGTCGATGTCTATATCGGATTACTTTGAGATATTGGAAGGGTACATGATGCGATATGATGTTGATGAGCCCCCTTCTGTGACCTTGTATCATTTAGGACGCACATCCTGAGATTAGGTGTGAGCTCATCCCTCATGATGTTGGTACACTAGAGGAGGCCTACCTTAGAGTAGAGGAGCCTGAGCAATACCTAGTGCAACCAACCAAGAAGCGGTTTGGGTCTCACTTCCAGTGGCAGGGTTGCTCCTTAGGGAACTAAACCTAACCTTGGAAGCTCCAACTGGTGCTCCCACCTATAACAGAGATGTTAAAAGTAAAGGTCTAGTCAACACTAGTTTGAAGGGAAGTGAGCACATGCTGTGTTTCCGTTGCGATGGCTATGACAACCTCACAAAGGAATGCCTAAACATATAAAGATGTAAAGCTCTTATGATAGATGAAGCAAATGAGGATGACGAGGACAATTGCGACGTAGAGGAACATGATCTTGATATTGGTGCTAGTGATGAGGAGTTTGATGATCAGGAGACCTACACTCTTGTAGTAGTCATATGCGCCTTTGCCTAAGCTAAAGAAAATGATGATTGGCATAGGAACACGATCTGCAACTGGTCTGCCACGTGCGATCTGAAAACCTGACTGAAATGAAAACTTAACTCGACCTAGATCCATGGTCAGGGAGCTTAAGTCCGACCTTTGGCTCAAGGGGGCTTCGGAAGTGCTCCGTTGAACCGAAACAGATGGGTTTTGGACATAACCTAAGTATACTTTGGCCCTGGGGCCATTCCCATCAGTTTTGGGCCTATATAAGGGCCTTAAGTCCTCACTCTCTCATCCCATACCAAAACAGTTTATATATTTTATATATCTATCACAGTCTTCCGCTTGCGTAATTTAACTGTCTGTGGAGTATGATATGCTATTTTGGTATAATCTCATTCATGTTTCAATGCACTCATCATAATCAGCATTATCTATGTTGCATAAGTGATGCGTTGGAACTCGGGAGCTGAGCTTTGCTCGACCCCCGATTTTCAGGGCGTTACACTGGACTTAACAACCATCTCGGAAATTAACTCCAGATAATGTCCCGAGGCTATTCGCTTGAACTCGGAGCGAAGAGTGTGAGAAAACGTGATTTCCGTTAGAAATTAATGTGAATCTGAGACTTGTCGCTTGCGGGCCGAATATAAATAATCAGACTGTCAGAATCTGACCCAAATACACCCTCGGATCAGGAGAAATTTCATACACAGGTCAGTGTACTTGTGGTCCTGATCGAGTTTCGGTGACCGTTGAACTGAAACTGATCCGCCACGTGCGATCTGAAAACCCGACTAAAATGAAAACTTAACTCGACCTAGATCCATGGTCAGGGAGCTTAAGTCCGACCTTTGGCTCAAGGGGGGCTCCGGAAGTGCTCCGTTGAGCCGAAACAGATGGGTTTTGGACATAACCTAAGTATACTTTGGCCCTGGGGCCATTCCCATCAGTTTTGGGCCTATATAAGGGCCTTAAGCCCTCACTCTCTCATCCCATACGAATTTGGAAAACCCTAGGAGAGAGAAGAAAGAAAAGAGAGAGAAAGAGAGAGAGAAGTGGGGATTCTTCCCTGCTAATCCACCTGCTGAAACACCACTCCCGTGTAGTTCTTCCGGTGTTTCCAACGCTGTATTTGGATAAGAAATCCTAACCCTAACCTGTTGTAGAGATTCAAATAGAACAGATGGTGGAATAGCTAACCTATTCCCTGCTGTAGGTTGTTGTGGTGCCGTTGACAAAGACTTAGTGTCTAAACTGATTTCGTTTCGCGTCTACGGCATAAGGTGCGGACTTTAAACGTATAGGTTATGGTTTTCAAGGCTTTCAATGTCAGTTAATGATATATTACTGACGTGGATGCTATTACACATGTACAAAGTGCTGTCCGTTTCGTTTTTCAGATATACGTTAACTATGTTGAATATACTGTATTCCTCGTATTTGTAGAAAATAACGTATACGTATGAAATACGGATTTGTGCTTGCCATGATTAATTGCTGTCTATGTATGTTAGATTCATGCATATCAACTTTTGTGTGAACGGATTAGCCTAATACATGTTATCCCAACATACGTTGTGTATGTTATAACGTGTAGCCTAAGTGTTTGTAGAAATGTTCGAATGAATATGGAACTATGATTTATGCTTGCCATGACTATTAGTCGTGAATGCATGATTGTGGTTCATGTGGCAAATCCTTTGTGAAAGGATTCGCTACGACAGGTGTTTTAACTAGCATATTAAAGGTATGTTGGAAAGTGTAGTCTAAATGTTTGTAAAATTGTCTGAATGAGTAGGTAGTTAGTGAATTGAAATGTATAAGGGTGTTGAGATATGATTCTCAACTACTTTAACTATGTTTATGATTTCTTCCATGTATCGTATATTATAGTGTCTGTTTATCTACGTAATACATATGTATAAATCCATGTTTAAGTTGTGCCGTGAAGGGTGATGGGGGAGTGGTGTAACGATTCGGTGCAACAGCCCTGGCAGCCCTAAAGAGGAAATTATTGGATCTTTGATTATATGATTTGCAATCTTGATTCATAACTGCTTTAACTATCTTCTAGCATATTTGGTTGTAATTGAATGTGATTGGGGCTATTGTATAGTCCAGGTAATCAGTTACAGGACTTGATTTTGTGGCTGAGGTCATTTCACCACAAAAGACACGTTCGATGAATCCGAGTTGTACAATGGTTGTCGACAATGGTACCTTGTCGGTTACTTCAACGTACGCTCGTACCAGTCGAACTTGTCTAATAACCCGATTGGCCATTGTATGTTCACCATGTTTGGACGCTACTGCTTGAACCTAAGGTACCAAACTTACCAGTGAAACCCCGTTAACCTTGGTACCTTGATCTGCTAAGACTCATGAGCCGGACATAGTGGTATGGGACACCGTGGTCGAGCTGTCGGCCTACGCTGGGGTGACGAGCCTCCCCGTAGTGACCAGTGAACAACCCAAACTCATGAGCCGAATACGGTGGTATAGGACACTATATTCGACCTGTCGACCTACACTGATTTGGTGACGAGCCCTTTATAGTAACCTCGAGCATACTCTGAACCTGCGTAGAGGCGACGAGCCTTTCCGTAGTAATCAGAGTATACAGTAGGCCTGTACTGATTTGGCAACGAGCCCATTGTAGCAACCTAGAACCGCAATATCGTATGAGATTTACTGGGACTGACGACCCTAGAATGGATCCTTGTTTGGGAAGTGATATAAGGGAGGTACCTTAGTTTTCCAATCCTGCTGTATGAAAATGACTAATAAGGAACTTGGTAATCACGTTCATGTACCGCATTACGTGTGTGTTTGGTGTTGATGGTCAAGCACTGAGGGAGTGTGGCATGCCGCGATCGTAAGGAGTCGCTGAGGGAGCGTAGACGAGGGCATGCATCATACATACATACCATACTTGCATTAATAAGAGTACTTAGGGATGTTTGATTTATTGTTTTATCATTACCGCTTGATTGAATTGATAACATGTTAACCTTTGCTTTATTGTTCCACTGAGTTGATCGCTCACTCCCACGTTACGGGACGGTGTTGTACACACCAACCAGACCTTGTTTGAGTTTCATATGATGACGATGCTTATGAAGCGGAGCCGGACTTTTATGATGATGAGGGTTTCTCCTTATACAGCTATCAGGCGGGTCTATGTAGACCATCTTCTGATCGACGGGATTACAGGGATTACTTTAGTTTGCACTTTTGGAACACCCATGTATATTCCTTCTGTTCATTTTTTGTGTATACATGTCTATATTTAACCTGGTAACATGTTCATACTCTGGAGACTTACAACAGTTTATATATTTTATATATCTATCACAGTCTTCCGCTTGCGTAATTTAACTGTCTCTGGAGTATGATATGCTGTTTTGGTATAATCTCATTCATGTTTCAATGCACTCATCATAATCAACATTATCTATGTTGCATAAGTGATGCGTTGGAACTCGGGAGCTAAGCTTTGCTCGACCCCCAATTTTCAGGGCGTTACAAGATGGTATCAGAGCATGATTTGGATTAAACTGGACCTAGGTTATGGTCACACGATGCACACTGACGTACTCTGACTTAGGAGGGACTGACGGAACGTAGAGACAGACTTAGGATTTTTCATTTCGCCAAACGGCGAAATCAATCGAAGTGGACTATAGGAATCATACCGGTAGGCTTTTCCGATCACGTGAAATGATCCCAACACCATTCTAGACCGTCAATCGACGGGTTTAGATGACACTTTCTGGTCCCACACTCAGCAAATTGAAAACACATGAATATACGCGAATGAGAGCTCGAAACGACTCAAAACGGAGTCGGGGCCAAATCGGTGCACTTCGGGGGGATCCATAGTGGACCCTGTAAACCATCGGCACCCCGGGAGGAGGTTGGCCACCACCCCACCACGGCGGCACTGTGCCCAGTCCAAAGGACCGCGGCGGCGCCGCGCCTACCGCGGTGGACTGCGGTCAGGTTCGGCCGGGCCTGTCGGGCCACTGCAGGCCGGCGTCGGGCCGACCCCTAGACACATGTGGGGCCCACCGAATCACGTGGGGACCCCCTTTTCCTGCTCATATACCCCCCTCTTCCCTCACACACCCTTCCAAGCTCTCCTTTCTCCTTGAAAAATCTGGTTTTCCCCTCTTAAATCTCCCCTCCATTCTCATATCTCCTTCTTCTTCTTCTCTACATACCCATCTCCACTGTCTTCTACACAACCTCCAAATGTTAGGACATTTAGGGCCCGTTCGGCCAACTGCATTAGGTGAGTTTAAGGTGGATGAAATTGTAAAAGTAACAATGAATGCATGTGTAAGGTATTGTCCCTGGATTGGGTGTATCCCATGTTTTCCAATACCATGTTTGGAATGTATGCAATTAAAAGTAAATCCTGGGATTCCCTTTCAAATTACACTTAGAAATTCCTCACCATGGGATTTGCAAATCCCATCTCACACTTTCCAACACAAGGCTCATTTTTCCAAAGCCTATAAAATTAATTTTAATCCCATCCCACCCTCCTACCAAACATGTCACTCCCAATCCCGAGGTGGGATTAGCAATGCAGTCCCATTTAATACAACTTAAGACCACTGGCTAAATAGGCCCTTAGAGTTTTGGACCTAGAGTGGTGCTCCTAGATTTCGAAAGACCTGACAGTATGGGAAACCTAATAAATTAATAACATGAACCTTAGGACCTCCTTAGCTGGTATGAGCATATGTGAAGTGCTCGAGCGTAGTTAAATTCAAGTTCAGGCAACTAAATTCCAATTAGACAACGTTTGACCCCAAGCGATAAACAATTTCTTATATTAGAAAGGGTATGAAATCATCTAGCGTATAAGCATAGACCTTGGATTATAACTATTGGTTGGTTATACTAAGGAATGTAAAACACTGATTATGCTACGACAATTGAAAGATAGACTTAGTTAGTTGGCTTGATTAGGTTTGAGTGAGATCTCATTCCTTCGTTGAATCCCCCTAATACTTGTAAGCTTATTTAATAACTCTTAAAAAAGTTGTTTTAACTTAGAAACTATTCACGCTTAGAGAAACATTATATATCCCTCTGATTGAACGTTAGATCAAAACAACACACCCCCTAGGATTGTCTTCTCAAGGGCTTATTACAATTGGGAACACGGAGTAGAGAACTATCTATAAGTGAGGTATCCGCGGTTTGAATTGAATTCTCAATCCTGGTAGTTACCAATGAACTCACTGCTCTGATCAAGCAGAAGATCGGGATCAACGAGGATTAAGAACTGATACGACAATTTTCTATCCTAGCTAGGCAGAAGGTCTATGTATCCGGCTCAGACCTACTATACAACTTTCCTTCCATGTTGGCCGAACCACTTACAACCAAAAGTTTGTTACTTCGCCTTTGAGAAGTGTTAAGAACATATAGCCAATAGGGATACTTTGTTCGGGCCTAAGAAATTTCTCAAATGGGCAACAGAGAGTTAGGAATTAGGTCCCAAATTACACCTCGGTCTGACATACGGAGCAAGACACAGATTCTTGAGCCTTGAGACTAGAAATATTTTTTAAGGGGGTAGAACATTATGAGCCCAATCTAGTTAGGTAGGCTAATACACCTCTTTGATCAAAGTGGCGCAGCGAAAGCATGGTGGACCCTTGCCCCACTGGCCCAGGATCGAAGGGGATTGATCCAGGATACACGTAAGGATAGGTCATTAAATAGGATCTAAATATTCCTTAGAAAGTCAACGTTGAAGCTACTAAATTAAAAGCAATTAGGGTCCAAGTGCTAAACCAATTCATATTACAGAATAGGCCTAACAATGGGTACGAACTGAATTACAATAGCCAAGGTCGGTGTATCTACAACTGTGCTCATTGAATACGAACTTAATAGGAGCCTTAGCCAAGTTTAGGGCGAAACAATTTTAAGGAGGGTAGACTCTAATGAGCCAGACTAGCATAGATAGTGTACACCCTGCCACGCGTATAAAGTTGAAATCAATAAAAATTTAGGCAATTGCACTAATAAAATCTTTACTTACCCTTAGCCAATTTCAGGGACGAAATTATTTTTTAAGGGGGGTAGATTGTAACACCCCGAATTTTTACCACTTGGAATTAGACGTCCTTAGGCAATGGGTCGATCCTAACACCTTATTAATTTCTCAAAACTCAATCCCAAAGGCCAAAATCCCTTTTTAACCCATTTCCATCCAAATCTCCCATTTCACTTTTCACCACCTTGTTCTTTAAATGTTTTTAAGTACTTTCATATTAGGCAGGAATCCTAAAGTTTAGGTGATGAAGAATAATACTTTAAAAATTCGTACAAAAACCCGAGTATCAGTATATATAACGCCTTAAAAATCGGGGGTCGAGTAGCAACTCAACACCCGAGTTTCAAAACATCACTTATGCAACATAAATGCTTATGATTGAATGTTGTCTGTGTTAGTGCAATAAACATGAGTGAGATTATACCAAAATAGTAATTCATACTTCAGATTAATTTATAAAACGCAAGCGGAAGACTGAAAGATGTATATGGATGTATTTAAAACAAAACAATCTCGTTCTGCCTCCAAAGTATGAATACTTCACTGAGTCACCATATACATATATCGAATAAAAAAGATCAAAATGACAAGGGATAGTCCAACTATCATAATAGTCCTGTAACCCCATCGATCCAGGCTGCCTAAGCGAAACTGTCAGAGAATTGCATATACGACAACTCGTCTTGGTCCTCGTAGTAATCCGGCTTCGCCTCATGAATCGCCTCGCCATCTGCACCTAAGACAGAGTCTGGTTGGTGTTTAAAACACCGTCCCGTAACGTGGGAGTGAGTGATCAACTCAGTGGAACAATAACGCATAGGTTAACATGTTATCAATTCAGTCAAGCAGTAATGATAAAGCAATATAATCAAACAATCCTAAATACTCTTATTAATGCAATGATGAAATGTAGTCATGATGCATGCCCTCGCCAATGCTCCCTCGTGCGACAACTTCTTACGTCCACGGCATGCGTTCATCCCTCAGTGCTCCACATCTTCTAGGCACATGCAGTGCTATGTTATGAGCGTGATTACTGAGTTGTTATTAGTCCTTTTCATACAGCAGTATTGAGAAACTAAGGTACCTCCCTTATATCATTCCCAAACAATGATCCATTCTAGGGTCGTCAGTCCTAGATAATCTCATACGATGATGTGGTTCTAGGTCACTGTAAAGGGCTGCCAGGGCTGTTACACGCACTCGTTGCACCGCTCCCCCATCACCTTATCAATACAGGCCTAGTTTATACTCTGTTTATTATGGAAAGGCTCGTCGCCTCACCGCAGATTTAGAGTGTGCTCGAGGTCACTACAAAGGGCTGCCAGGGCTGTTACACACACTCGTTGCACCGCTCCCCCATCACCTTATTAATGTAGGCCGACAGCTCGAATACAGTGTCCCATACCACCGTATTCGGCTCACGAGTCTGGGTTGCTCACTGGTCACTACGGGGAGGCACATCACCCCAGCGTAGGCCGACAGCTCGACCACAGTGTCCCATACCACCATGCCCGACTCATGAGTCTTGGATCTAGGTACCAAGGTTAACGGGATTCACTGGTGAGTTGGGTACCTTAGGTTCAAACAGAGGCGTCCATACATGGTGAACATACATCGGCAAATCGGGTTACTTTACGAGCTCGACTAGCACGAGCGTACGTTGAGTTGAGCGACATGAAGTGCGCAAACACTCCGTGTGGCCTAACCACTGCCGACAACTTTAGTACGACTCGGGTTCGTCAAACCCATCTTAAGTGGCGAATACATCTCAGCCACGAACGCATGCCTGTTACCGATTGCCTTGACTATATCATAGCCCCACTTTCACTTCATTTCAACAGGTAATCATAAGAGACAATCAAAACCGTAATGATCAAATAATTCAATTCATACAAGCATGTAACGACTTGAAAATTTTCGTACTGTGGCTCGAGTACCACCTCGACCAGAAATCACTTAGGATTAAATCCTTTAGAAATTTGACAAAGTTAACTAAGTGCTAAACTAAATTAGCCATGAAATCCGTTTGAATCACTTTAAATACGATCTGCAAGACCTAAAACTTGTAGAATCATTGACGCTAGGTTACCCTAAAGTCTAAGATCAAACTCATTATTCGGCTGCTCTCGGGAACAAATTGAAACTCCGTATCAAGTCTAGACCGCACATCGGGAGTCCGAATAATACGAAGTTAAGGAATTAAGAGCGCCTCGCTGGGCTTGACAACCACCTCAAAAATCAAGTCCAGATAATGTCTCACAGCCGTTCGCTCGAGTCCGGAGCGAGGGAGTGTGAAAACTCTTATTTTCTTTACAAAATAAATATCTTGAATAGTGATCTGGCACGTATCGCTTGCGGACATTTTATAGGCAACCAAACCGTCAGAATCTGACCCAAATACACCCTCAGATCAGGAAAAATTTCATAAACATTTACATGTACTTGGAGTTTTGGATCAAGGCCCGTTGACCGTTGAACTGAAACTGGTCCGCCACGCGTGATCTGGGAATCCGGCTGAGATGAAAACTTAACTCCACGTAGATCGAAGGTTAGTGAGCTTAAGTCTGACTTTTGGCTCAAGGAAGCCCGCCAGAAACCCTCTTTTAAGCTGAATTAAAGCCAATTTGGATATAACCCAAGTATACTTTGACCTTAAGTCTACTTTGGAGACTTTTTAGGCTATATAAGGCCCTTAGAACACCCTCTCTCACAGCCATACGAATTTGAAGAAAACCCTAGAGAGAGAAGTGAGAAAAGAGAGTGAAAGAGTGAGAGAAGTGGGAGAATCTCCCTATTGCTGTTTCCTCTCCCTACCCTAGCTCCACCACACCGATCTTGCCGCTTTCCCGGGAATACCGACTCCGTTTCTAGGTAAGAAACCCTAACCCTAACCTGTTTTGGAGTTGTGAAGGGTGTGGGTTATGAAATAGCTAACCTATTTCATGTCTTAGGTTGCCGTTGTGCCTTAGACAAAGCGAGGGTGAACGAATTGACTCCGTTACGCGTTTATCAACGTAAGGTGAGGACTTTAGGTGTATAGGTTACGGTTTTCAACGCTTTCAATGTCAGATAATGATAGAATCATGATCTGCATGCAATTGCACATGTACAAAGTGCTTTCTGTTTTCTGTTTCGATTAAAGATGTAGATTATGGAATTTTACATATTCTAGGTATACGTAGAAATACCGTATATGTATAAATTTTGGAGATGTGTTTGCCATGATTATTTGTTGTATGAATATATGGTATATGAATAAAATACTCATTTGGCGAAAGGAATCGCCATAATACATGTTTGCTTATATACACTATGTATGTTGAAATTGTGTATTCCAGAAAATACCGTATACGTATAAATTTTGGAGATGTATTTGTCATGATTATTTGCTGTATGAATATGACATACACGGATAAAATACTCGCTTGGCGAAAGGATAACCCTAGTGTATATTTTACTAACATACATCATGTATGTTGAAATAGTGTACTCTAAGTGTTTGTGAAAATGCTTGGGAGAGTAAGTGCTTGGATGTTAGTGCCTTAGGTAGGTGTTGAGATGGGGTTCTCAACTACCTTAGAGACATGTATGATTTCCTCTATGTGGTTGTTTACTCTAACCACTCACTTATGAAATATATGTGATTGTATTCCTATTTGTATAGTGCTCCATAATATGCTTTATAACATGCTTTGTAACATGTCTTTTTATAACATGCTTTGTGACATGCTTGTTGACATGCTTGAGATGCTTTGTTTATTATGCTTTACACCACATGCTATGAGTAAAGATTGATTGAGTTTGGGACTCTGTCTATAGTCCAGGCATTCGGTATCAGACTGAGGTCGTGGCTGAGATTCATGTCGCTACGAAGGATGTGTTTGACGAACCCGAGTCGTACTTCGGTTGGCGATAGTGGTTGGCCACACGAAGTGCTTCTGCGCTTCATATCGTTCAACTAGTTGTGCGATCGAGCTAGCTGAGCATGTCAAGTAACCCGATATGTCTAATGTATGTTCACCATGTTTGGTCGCTACTGCTTGAACCTAGGGTACCAAACTTACTAGTGGAATCCCGTTAACCATGGTATCTCGATCCGCTAAGACTCACGAGTCAGGCATGGTGGTATGGGACACTGTGGTCGAGCTGTCGGCCTACGCTGGGGCCACGTGCCTCCCCGTAGTGACCAGTGAGCAACCTGACTCGTGAGCCGATTATGATGGTATGGGATACTATATTCGAGCTGTCGGCTTACACTACTTGATGGGTGATGGGGGAGTGGTGCAACGATTCCGTGTAACAGCCCTGGCAGCCGTAACCGTATCCGGTGTAGTGACCTCGAGCATACTCTGAAATCGCAGTGAGCCTTAGGGTTTTGCCGCGGTATGTAGAGTATAAGCTAAGCCTGTATTGATAAGGTGATGGGGGAGTGGTGCAACGATTCCGTGTAACAGCCCTCGCAGCTCTTGTAGTGACCTAGAAACATACCATCGTATGAGATTGTCTAGGACTGACGACCCTAGAATGGATCATGTTTGGGAATGATATAAGGGAGGTACCTTAGTTTCCCAATCCTGCTGTTTGAAATGGACTAATAAAAACTCGGTAATCATGCTCATCATGCATTGCATGTGCCTGGAAGATGTGGAGCACTGAGGGATGAAAGCATGCCGCGAACGAAGAGGGTGTCGCATTAGGGAGTATGTCAGTGAGGGCATCCATCATGACTACATTCATACTTGCATTAATAAGAGTAGTTAGGAATGTTTGATTTTACTGCTTTATCATTACTGCTTGACTGAATTGATAACATGATAACTTATGCCTTATTGTTCCACTGAGTTAGCTACTCACTCCCACGTTACGGGACGGTGTTGCGCACACCAACCAGACTCTGTCTCAGGTTTAGATGAGCTGACGACTCAGGAGGCGGATCCTAGCTACAATGAGGACCAGGACAAGTTCTCTTATATGCAGTATGCTGGCGGCTTCGACTAGACTGCCGGATCGATGGGATTTGCTGGGATTACACCCTTAGCTGTATTTTTGACTTTTTGAAACATTAAATAGATATATGTATAAGGTGACTTAGATGGGTTCATACTCTGGAAAAAAAAAGAAATGATTTTGTATCTTTTACATACATGTATATACAGTTTCAGTCTTTCGCTTGCCTTTATACAATTGATCTGGAGTATGAATTACTGTTTTGGTATAATCTCACTCATGTTTATTGCTCTAACATAGACAACATTTAATCATCATTATTTATGTTGCATAAGTGATGCGTTGGAACTCAGGAGTTGAGTTATACTCGACCCCCGATTTTCAGGGCGTTACAAGTTGGTATCAAAGCATGATTTTGATTAAACCGGACCTGAGTTATATTCCCACTACGTACGCTGACGCATTACAACTTAGGAAGGTGCGCAAAAATATAGAAACAGTCTTAGGCTTTCCCGATTTCGCCATTTGGCGAAGTTCATCAAAAATGAGCATTTTGGTCGAGTTCGTACTCAATCCTGATCGCACGAGTCGATCCCAAATCACTTCTAGACTGTCTATTGACGTGTCTAGATCACAATACAACCTTTACCCCAGGCACAGTAATCACAGCGAGTGCACGCGACTCATGGTAGACTTTCTGTACCAAGTGGGGCAGGGGGCGAACTTGTGCGTGCCTACATTCGTGTTGCAACAGATCGTGAATATTGCACGCTCCACCAGGAGTTCTGATTCACTTCCTTTCGGCCGACTCATATACAGGATTGCACGAGAGTTTGGCTACGGTCTGGGGGTGGAAAGGCTAGTACCGATCCACCAGATCGATGAAAGTACTCTCCATCAGATGGAACTTGGGGCGCGGCGCAGACGGGCCCGACATGAGGAGAGTGAGGATGAAATAGTGAGCGAAGAAGAAGAGACTGAGCATAGGAGTGGCGATGAAATAGGAGAAAAAGAAGAGGAACCTGAGGCCCAGGATACAGAGGAGAGTTCACCTCCTGCGACTCAGGAGCAGGGCATCGATCGGGCTGCCATAGATGCGCGTCTAGCCCGTCTTGAGAAGGGCCAATCCGCCCTGCAACAGGAGGTCGGGCGGGTCTGAACCAAGCTCAGCAAGGTGTCTCGCACCTTGAAGGCCATCCTGTGTTGTCTACAGGACAAGAATGCCCCTTCATCGCCTGATTCGGATGCCTAGCCATCCATACTGCTGCTTGTAGTTGTTTTGGTTTCCTCTGTAGTAGGTTTATGTTTCATGTTGATGATGTAGTAGTTAGTAGTATGTTTTAAGTGTTTGATGTTGTCGATGTATTGGCTCACATGTAATTTCTGTCATGATTCATGTAACTCTGTATTCCATGTATTATGACAATTTTGGGTAAATGAAAAGCATGCAACCTCTTTTGTTATGAGAACTGTGGAATGCTTTAAGTGCTTAAATAATGTGCTACTATGCTTTATCTCACGTACATTGCACCCTATGTTGTATAGGGCATGCCGCGGTAGTATACGGGGAGCACGACACACCTCCTTCTCACTGGCTCGATGGACCAGACTCCTTCTGGTAGAGGTGGTCCTACAGGCCAGGGTTCTGGCTCTGATCAGCCTCCTGCTGGTCCTACAGGTGGACTGCCACCTTATACACCCCCAGTTCACGAGCAACACCGGGCATCTTCGTCTTCCCAGCATGGCCCATAGGCTGCTCCACCTCCTGACAGGTTCAAGCAGATGATGATGCTTATGCTGATGCAGCAGCAGCATCAGCAACTTCTCGCAGTTTTATCGGCTCAGGGTGGCAGTGCGGCTCCACCTTCACCGTCTACACAGCCAGAGACCGTTGAGCCTCCTGCTCAGGCTGAGGCTACACCTCCCCCTACGCCTTATGTATCCCCTACTGGAGATGTCGGTACACGCAGCCTACTCGAGCGATTTCAGCGCTTGAGGCCTCCCTCATTCATGGGTTCTCACAAACCCGAGGAGACAGAGTTTTGGCTAGACCGTATCTCCAAGATGCTTCGGATGCTGCACTGTACTGAGGCAGAGCAGGTGGTGTTGGCCACTTTCATGTTCGAGAGGGAGGCCAGTTTGTGGTGGGACAGCGTGCTGCGGTCTGTCGTAGAGGATTATGTGTGGACTTGGGAGGCATTTGAGTTTAGGTTCCACGAGAAGTATTACCCGTAGACCTACAGGCACGAGCGAGAGGATGAGTTTCTACACCTTAGGCAGGGAGGCATAACGGTTATTGAGTACGAGCACCGCTTCACAGAGTTGGGCCGCTTTGTCCCGACTATCCTTGTCAACGAGCAGATGCGGATACGTCATTTTTCTGGAGGTTTGCGACCTGATATACGGTCGAAGATATGCTGTATCAGTATACCTACTTATGCGGCGCTGATTCACATGTCTATGACGGCCGAGCAGGATGTGGACCGGTTGGCCCATTCTCGTGGTACTATAATTCCGAGACCACGACCGGAGGTACAGATCAGGCCTATCCTAGGCAAGAGGCCTCGTGTTGGCTCGCCTGCCAGGATCGCAGCGCCAGTGGCTCCGGTGGGGCGCCCTATTGTGACCTGTACGTATTACGGGAAGACAGGGTCATTCTATTGGGAGTTGTTTCGCGCGGATGAAGGATAGTGGGTTCTCTCCGCCGCAGATGATTGGTCGTTCTCGTCCACAGGCATTATCGACTCCACCTCTACAGACTGCCCCTGCTCATCCTTCCTTCCGACCTCCTATATCACGCTTCAGGCCGCCTCAACGGCCCTTGGCTCCACAGCAGAACCGTCAGCAGTAGGCTCGAGTGCATACGCTTGTTGTTGTCTGAGACGTCGATTTCGGCCCCGACGACTTTTGAGGGTATGGCTCACATTCACGGTACTTCTGTTTCCTTGTTGGTGGACACTGGGTCCACTACTTTTATTATTTCATATGGGGTGGTTAAGCGTCTAGCTTTACGTACTACTCCCACGAAGGGAATGAGACTCACTACGGCCACTGGGACTTTTTTGGATGTCGCACGGATGTATGAGGGTTGCTCCGTGGATTTGGGTAGCAGGACAGTGCTCGTCGACCTCATTGTTGTTCCGCTATGGCACTACGACGTTATCCTTGGTATGGACTGGCTCGCTAAGATGAGGGCAGAAATAGATTGTGATACTCGGGTCGTGACGACCTATGGAGCTGACGGCATAACTTTCACGTTTCCAGTGCAGGTCAGTTGCCCCTGCCGTGTTGACTGTTATACTGTTTTATTAGTACCGGTCGATGGTCCGGCATTAGAAGATACGCTGGTGGTTCAGGAGTTTACAGATGTTTTTAAGACGATTTCTGGTTTGCCACCTCGGCGCGAGATCGACTTCACCATTGATCTTACGCCTGGTGCGACACCTATCTCTTTGCCGACTTATCGTATGCCTCCATATGAGATGGAGGAACTGCGGAGACAGATTGACGAGCTAGTAGAGAAGGGTTTTATACGACCTAGTGTGTCTCCTTGGGGAGCACCTGTACTATTTGTGAAGAAGAAGGACGGGTCACTACGGTTATGTATTGATTACCGTAGGTTGAACCAAGTCACGGTGAAAAACAAGTATCCTTTGCCCAGGATAGATGATCTGTTTGATCAGTTGAGGGGGGCGAAGTATTTTTTGAAGATTGATCTGCAGTCGGGGTACCACCAGTTGCGCGTCAGAGATGAGGACGTGCAAAAGACGGCTTTCAGGACGTGCTTTGGGCACTACGAGCTTCTGGTGATGTCGTTCGGCCTTACGAACGCACCAGCCGTGTTCATGGACCTGATGAACGGGGTATTTCGGTCATTCCTTTACTGATTCGTCATCGTCTTCATTGATGATATCCTGATATACTCTACGAGTCGAGAGGAGCACCTGAGAGCGGTGTTGGATACGTTGAAGAAGAACCAGTTGTTCGCACAGTATAAGAAGTGCGACTTTTGGCAGGAGGAAGTCAAGTTCCTCGGACATGTGGTGTCCAAGGATAGAATAACAGTAGACCTTGCTAAGGTAGCCGTTGTTCAGGATTGGCAGCAGCCTGGCTCCGTTACCAAGGTGAGGAGTTTCCTTGGTCTGGCAGGGTATTACAGACGCTTCATTCGGGATTTCTCGAAGATTGTCAAGCCGTTGTCTCAGTTGACACGAAAGGACCTGAAGTTCGCCTGGAATGAGAAGGCGGAAGCAGCTTTCAAGGAGCTGAAGGACAGGTTGACGTCCGCCCCTGTGCTAATATTACCAGAGCAAGGGGTTAAGTACACGATATATACTGACGCATCTCGCGTTGGTTTGGATTGTGTCCTTATGCAGAAGGATAGGGTGATTTCGTATGCCTCGAGACAATTAAGGAAGCACGAGGAGAATTACCCTACACACGACCTGGAGTTGGCGGCTATCATCTTTGCATTGAAGCTCTGGAGACATTACCTCTACGGAGAGGAGTTCGAGTTTTTCTGCGACCACAAGAGCCTTAAGTACATATTCACGCAGCGAGACTTGAATATGAGACAACGCCGATGGATGGAGACCTTGAAGGACTTCAAGTTCGAGGTTTCCTACCATCCGGGCAAGACGAACCTTGTGGCAAACGCATTGAGCCGCAAGAAGGCTATAGCATTTGCAGCTCCGTTGATGATAGCCGAGTGGGACATGGTTGAGTTCGTGGGGGACTTCGAGCAGAGACTCACTGTGGAGGAGCCATTCGAGTGTGTTGCGCACGTTCGGGGATTGACAACCATCTCGGAAATTAAGTCCAGATAGTGTCCCACGGCCGTTCGCTTGAGTCCGGAGCGAGGGAGTGTAAAAACTCTTGTTTTCTTTACAAAATAAATATCTTGAATAGTGATCTGACACGTATCGCTTGCGGACATTTTATAAGCAACCAGACCATCAGAATCTGACCCAAATACACCCTCGGATCAGGAAAAATTTTATAAACATTTACATGTACTTGGAATTTCGGATCAAGGCCCACTGACCGTTGAACTGAAACTGGTCCGCCACGCGTGATCTGAGAATCCGGCTGAGATGAAAACTTAACTCCACGTAGATCGAAGGTTAGTGAGCTTAAGTCTGACTTTTGGCTCAAGGAGGCCCGCCAGAAACCCTCTTTTGAGCTGAATTAAAGCCGATTTGGATATAACCCAAGTATATCTTGACCTTAAGTCTACTTTGGAGACTTTTTAGGCTATATAAGGGCCTTAGAACACCCTCTCTCACAGTCATACCAATTTGAAGAAAACACTAGAGAGAGAAGTGAGAAAAGAGAGTGAAAGAGTGAGAGAAGTGGGAGAATCTCCCTATTGCTGTTTCCTCCCCCTACCCTAGCTCCACCACACCGATTTTGCCGCTTTCCCGGGAATACCGACTCTGTTTCTAGGTAAGAAACCCTAACCCTAACCTGTTTTGGAGTTGTGAAGGGTGTGGGTTATGAAATAGCTAACCTATTTCATGTCTTAGGTTGCCGTTGTGCCTTAGACAAAGCGAGGGTGAACGAACTGATTCCGTTACGCGTTTATCGACGTAAGGTGAGGACTTTAGGTGTATAGGTTACGGTTTTCAACGCTTTCAATGAAGATAATGATAGAATCATGATTTGCATGCAATTGCATATGTACAAAGTGCTTTCTGTTTTCTGTTTCGATTAAAGATGTAGATATGGAATTTTACATATTCTAGGTATACGTAGAAATACCGTATACGTATAAATTTTGGAGATGTGTTTGCCATGATTATTTGTTGTATGAATATATGGTATATGGATAAAATACTCATTTGGCGAAAGGAATCGCCATAATACATGTTTGCTTATATACACTATGTTTGTTGAAATTGTGTATTCAGGAAAATACCGTATACGTATAAATTTTGGAGATGTATTTTTCATGATTATTTGCTGTATGAATATGACATACATGGATAAAATACTCGCTTGGCAAAAGGATAGCCCTAGCGTATATTTTACTAACATACATCATGTATGTTGAAATAGTGTACTCTTAAGTGTTTGTGAAAATGCTTGGGAGAGTAAGTGCTTGGATGTTAGTGCCTTAGGTAGGTGTTGAGATGGGGTTCTCAACTACCTTAGAGACATGTATGATTTCCTCTATGTGGTTGTTTACTCTAACCACTCACTTATGAAATATATGTGATTGTATTCCTATTTGTATAGTGCTCCATAATATGCTTTATAACATGCTTTGTAACATGTCTTTTTATAACATGCTTGTTGACATGCTTGTTGACATGCTTGAGATGCTTTGTTTATTATGCTTTACACCACATGCTATGAGTAAAGATTGATTGAGTTTGGGACTATGTCTATAGTCCAAGCATTCGGTATCAGACTTGAGGTCGTGGTTGAGATTCATGTCGCTACGAAGGATGTGTTTGACGAACCCGAGTCGTACTTCGGTTGGCAATAGTGGTTGGCCACACGAAGTGCTTCTACGCTTCATATCATTCAACTAGTTGTGCGCTCGACCTAGCCGAGCACGTCAAGTAACCCGATATGTCTAATGTATGTTCACCATGTTTGGTCGCTACTGCTTGAACCTAGGGTACTAAACTTACTAGTGGAATCCCGTTAACCATGGTATCTCGATCCGCTAAGACTCATGAGCCGGGCATGGTGGTATGGGACACTGTGGTCGAGCTGTCGGCTACGCTAGGGCCACGTGCCTCCCCGTAGTGACCAGTGAGCAACCTGACTCGTGAGCCGATTATGGTGGTATGGGACACTATATTCGAGCTGTCGGCCTACACTACTTGATGGGTGATGGGGGAGTGGTGCAACGATTCCGTGTAACAGCCCTGGCAGCCCTGACCGTATCCAGTGTAGTGACCTCGAGCATACTTTGAAATCGCAGTGAGCCTTAGGATTTTGCCGCGGTATGTAGAGTATAGGCTAGGCCTGTATTGATAAGGTGATGGGGGAGTGATGCAACGATTCCGTGTAACAGCCCTGGCAGCCCTTGCAGTGACCTAGAAACATACCATCGTATGAGATTGTCTAGGACTGACAACCCTAGAATGGATCATGTTTGGGAATGATATAAGGGAGGTACCTTAGTTTCCCAATCCTGCTGTTTGAAATGGACTAATAAAAACTCGGTAATCATGCTCATCATGCATTGCATGTGCCTGGAAGATGTGGAGCACTGAGGGATGAAAGCATGCCGCGAACGAAGAGGGTGTCGCATTAGGGAGTATGTCAGTGAGGGCATCCATCATGACTACATTCATACTTGCATTAATAAGAGTAGTTAGGAATGTTTGATTTTACTGCTTTATCATTACTGCTTGACTGAATTGATAACATGATAACTTATGCCTTATTGTTCCACTGAGTTAACTACTCACTCCCACGTTACGGGACGGTGTTGCGCACACCAACCAGACTCTGTCTCAGGTTTAGATGAGCTGACGACTCAGGAGGCGGATCCTGGCTACGATGAGAACCAGGACAAGTTCTCTTATATGTAGTATGCTGGCGGCTTCGACTAGACTGCCGGATCGACGGGATTTGCTGGGATTACACCCTTAGCTGTATTTTTGACTTTTTGAAACATTAAATAGATATATGTATAAGGTGACTCAGATGGGTTCATACTCTGGAAAAAAAAATGATTTTGTATCTTTTACATACATGTATATACAGTTTCAGTTTTCCGCTTGCCTTTATACAATTGATCTGGAGTATGAATTACTGTTTTGGTATAATCTCACTCATGTTTATTGTTCTAACACAGACAACATTTAATCATCATTATTTATGTTGCATAAGTGATGCGTTGGAACTCGGGAGTTGAGTTATACTCGACCCCCGATTTTCAGGGCGTTACAAAGCATGTGAGCATGTTGAGAAATGTAACACAAACATGATTTGCACACACATTCATTACACAAATAAGCAGGCATCATAATGTATCGTACATGGAGGAAATCATATACATAATTAAGGTAACCGAGATTCGTATCTCGATCCTCCTACAAGGTATTCTAGGTGATCACTAGCACATTCAGACCTTTTCACAAACACATAGACTACATACATCACCTTACATGATGTATGATGATTACACATGTGTTAGGCCAAATCCTTTCACTAGGGAGTTGCCCCGTATACCACGTGCATATACCCACGACGGATAACCATGGTGTGCATGAATCCGAGCTCCATGTTCATTCAAACATTTTTACAAACACTTGGGCTACACACTTAGTCACATAAAACGTATTTTTGCCGAAACGTGATTTAGGGCAAGACCTTTCGCTAAGGAGTTGTCGCACATGTAACAAGCATATGTACACGACAAATAAACATGCTAAGCACAAATCCAAATTCCAAACATATTCAAACATTACAACATATGCATAGAATACACTATATTCTATATAGTTCATATATAACTGAAATGGGAAACAGACGACGCATTTTGCATATGTAATAGCACCCACAACAAGAATAAATCATTAACCGACATTGAAAGCCTTGAAAACCATAACCTATACGTCTAAAGTCCGCACCTTACGCCGATTAACGTGTAACGGAGTCAGTTTAAACACCAAGTTTTTAACAACGGTAGAACGACAACCTATGACATGAAATAGGTTAGTTATTTCATCACTTACACTAGTTGGATCTCTAGAACTGATTAGGGTTAGGATTTCTTACCTAAGAACGAAGCTAGAATCACCAGAAAAGCGATTAGATAGCAATGGTTAAACACGTATAGCACCAGGGTAGAATAGCAGGAAGATTCTCCCACTTCTCTCACACTTTCTCTCTCTTTTCTCCTTCTCTCTCCTAGGGTTTCTCTCAAATTCGTATGGTGGAAATGAGAGAGGGTTTAAGGTCCTTATATAGGCCTAAAACTGGTGGAAATGGCCCCAGGTCCAAGGTATACTTAGGTTATGTCCAAATACGGACTGTTCCGTCTCAACGGAGCACTTCTAGAGCCCCCTTTTGAGCCAAAGGTCGGACTTAAGCTTACAGACATTGGATCTAGGTCGAGTTACGCTTTCGGTCCGATCGAATTTACAGATCGCCCGTAGCGGACCAGTTTCAATTCAACGGTCACCGAATCTCGATCAGGGTTACAAGTACACGGACATGTATGAGAAATGTTCCCTGATCCGAGGGTGTATTTGGGTCAGATTCCGATGGTCTGATTGCTTATATTTGGCCCGCAAGCGACAAGTCTCAGATTACTTAAATTAGATTTAATTTTTGAAGAAAACCATGTTTTCTCACACTCCTCGCTCTGGACTCAAGCGAATAGCCCTGGGACACTATCTGGTTTTGATTTCCGAGATGGTTGTCAAGCCCAGCAAGGCGGTCCTAATTCTATAACTTCGTATTATTCGGACTTTCGATGTGCGGTCCAGATTTGATATGGAGTTTCGTGATGCTCCCGAGAGCAGCCGGGTAATGAGATTGATCCTAGATTTTAGGGTAATGTAACGTCAATGATTCCACAAGTTTTGGGTCTTGCAGATCGTATTTAAAGTGATTAGTATAGATTTCGTATGTAATCTAGTTTAACACTAGTTGTTCCTCGTCTAATTTCTAAAGGATTTGGTCCTGAGTGATTTCTGCCTGAGGTGGTACTCGGGTCTTTGTACGAGATTTTTCGAGTCGTTACAACCACCTCAGGCAGAAACCACTCAGGATCAAATCCTTTAGGAATTTGACAAAATTAACTAAGTGCTAACCTAGATTAGCTACGAAATCCGCTTGATCCACTTTAAATACGATCTGCAAGACCCAAAACTTGTAGAATTAGTGACGCTAGGATACCCTAAAATCTTGGATCAATCTCATTACCCAGTTGCTCTCGGGAGCACATTGAAACTCCGTATCGGATCTGGACCGCACGTCGAAAGTTCGATTACTACGAAATTATATATTCAGGACTGCCTTGCTGGACTTGACAACCATCTCAGAAATCAACTCCAGATATGTCCCGAGGCTATTCGCTTGAACCTGGAGCGAAGAGTGTGAGAAAACGTGGTTTCCTTTAGAAATTAATGTGAATCTGAGACTTGTAGTTTGCAGGCCGAATATAAGCAATCAGATCGTCAGAATCTGACCCAAATACACTCTCGGATCAGGAGAAATTTCATACACAGGTCAGTGTACTTGTGGCCCTGATCGAGTTTCGGTGACCATTGAACTGAAACTGGTCCACCACGTGTGATCTGGCAACCCGACTAAAACGAAAACTTAACTCGACCTAGATCCATGGTCAGGGAGCTTAAGTCCGACCTTTGGCTCAAGGGGGGCTCCGGAAGTGCTCCGTTGAGCCGAAACAGATGGGTTTTGGACATAACCTAAATATACTTTGGCCCTGGGGCCATTCCCATCAGTTTTGGGCCTATATAAGGGCCTTAAGCCCTCACTCTCTCATCCCATACGAATTTGGGAAACCCTAGGAGAGAGAAGAAAGAAAAGAGAGAGAAAGAGAGAGAAAAGTGGGGATTCTTCCCTGCTAATCCACCTGCTGAAACACCACTCCTGTGTAGTTCTTCTGGTGTTTCCAACGCTGTATTTGGGTAAGAAATCCTAACCCTAACCTGTTGTAGAGATTCAAATAGAACAGATGGTGGAATAGCTAACTTATTCCCTGTTGTAGTTTGTTGTGGTGTCGTTGACAAAGACTTAGTGTCTAAACTGATTTCGTTTCGCGTCTACGGCATAAGGTGCGGACTTTAAACATATAGGTTATAGTTTTCAAGGCTTTCAATGTCAGTTAATGATATATTACTGACGTGGATGCTATTACACATGTATAAAGTACTGTCCGTTTCCTTTTTCAGATATACGTTAACTATGTTGAATATACTGTATTCCTCGTATTTGTAGAAAATACTGTATACGTATGAAATACGGATTTGTGCTTGCCATGATTTATTGCTGTCTATGTATGCTAGATGCATGTGTATCAACTTCTGTGTGAACGGATTAGCCTAATACATGTTATCCCAACATACCTTGTGTATGTTATAACGTGTAGCCTAAGTGTTTGTAGATATGTTCAAATGAATATGGAACTATTATTTATGCTTGCCATGACTATTGGTCGTGAATACATGATCGTGGTTCATGTGGCAAATCCTTTGTGAAAGGATTCGCTACGACAGGTGTTTTAACTAGCATATTACAGGTATGTTGGAAAGTGTAGTCTAAATGTTTGTAAAATTGTCTGAATGAGTAGGTAGTTAGTGAATTGAAATGTATAAGGGTGTTGAGATATGATTCTCAACTACTTTAACTATGTGTATGATTTCCTCCATGTATCGTATATTATAGTGTCTGTTTATCTACGTAATGCATATGTATAAATCTATTTTTAAGTTGTGTCGTGAAGGGTGATGGGGGAGTGGTGTAACGATTCCGTGCAACAGCCCTAGCAGCCCTAAAGCGGACATTATTGGACCTTTGATTATATAATTTGCAATCTTGATTCATAACTGCTTTAACTATCTTCTAGGATATTTTGTTGTAATTGAATGTAATTGGGGCTATTGTATAGTCCAGGCAATCGGTAACAGGCCTTAATTTTGTGGCTGAGGTCATTTCGCCACAAAAGACACGTTCGATGAATCCGAGTCGTAAAATGGTTGTCGACAGTGGTACTTTGTCGGTTACTTCAGCGTACGCCCATACCAGTCAAACTTGTCTAATAACCCAATTAGCCATTATATGTTCACCATGTTTGGATGCTACTACTTGAACCTAAGGTGCTAAACTTACCAGTGAAACCCCGTTAACCTTGGTACCTCGATCCGCTAAGACTCATGAGCCGGACATGGTGGTATGGGACACCGTGGTCGAGCTGTCGCCTACGCTGGGGCGACGAGCCTCCCCGTAGTGACCAGTGAGCAACCCAGACTCGTGAGCCGAATACGGTGGTATGGGACACTGTATTCGAGCTGTCGACCTACACTGATTTGGTGACAAGCCCTTTGTAGTGACCTCGAGCATACTCTGAACCTGCGTAGAGGCGACGAGTCTTTCCGTAGTAATCAGAGTATACATTAGGCCTGTACTGATTTGGCAACGAGCTCATTGTAGCAACCTAGAACCGCAATATCATATGAGATTTACTAGGACTGACGACCCTAGAATAGATTCTTGTTTGGGAAGTGATATAAGGGAGGTACCTTAGTTTCTCAATCCGGCTGTATGAAAATGACTAATAAGGAACTTGGTAATTACGTTCATGCACCGCATTACGTGTGCGTTTGGTGTTAATGGTCAAACACTGAGGGAGTGTGGCATGCCGCGATCGTAAGAAGGAGTCGCTGAGGGAGCGTAGGCGAGGGCATGCATCATACATACATACCATACTTGCATTAATAAGAGTACTTAGGGATGTTTGATTTATTGTTTTATCATTACCGCTTGATTGAATTGATAACATGTTAATCTTTGCTTTATTGTTCCACTGAGTTGATCACTCACTCCCACGTTACGGGACGATGTTGTACACACCAACCAGACCCTGTTTGAGTTTCAGATGATGGCGATGCTTGCGAAGCAGAGCCGGACTTTTATGATGATAAGGAGGGTTTCTCCTTTATACAGCTATCAGGCGGGTCTATGTAGACCATCTTCTGATCGACGGGATTACAGGGATTACTTTAGTTTGCACTTTTGGAACACCCATGTATATTCCTTCTGTTCATTTTTGGTGTATACATGTCTATATTTAACCTGGTAACATGTTCATACTCTGGAGACTTACAACAGTTTATATATTTTATATATCTATCACAGTCTTCCGCTTGCGTAATTTAACTGTCTCTGGAGTATGATATGTTGTTTTGGTATAATCTCATTCATGTTACAATGCACTCATCATAATCAACATTATCTATGTTGCATAAGTGATGCGTTAGAACTCGGGAGCTGAGCTTTGCTCGACCCCCGATTTTCAGGGCATTACAGGTAATTAATGCAAAGCCATTTTCATGTCGAGCTCGAGTAGGGTGGCCTGTGGCATACAAGGGCACACTCGGGGTGGGCGGCCCGTGTGAGGCAGGTGGCTCGTGTGAAGCGGAACCCATGTGAAGTGGGGCCCACGAGGGGGATTCGGCCGATGTCCTAACCCATGAGAGGCGAGGCCTGCACTATGAGATAAAGGGATTGATTCGCCATGCCCTATCAGTTCGAGATTTTAGAGTAAGTGGTTAATTGTTCTGCATCAGAAGATGTTGAGATTAATGGTAGTAAGACAATGATAGAATTGGAAATGAATGCATTATAAGAAATTTAGGAGTAGTGCCAATAGGTAATGCGATGAGAGAAAGTGGACTTAAATAGTTTGGTAATGCGCAACGGAAGCCAAGAACTAAGCTGATTAGAAAGAGTGAGTTGGTATAAGTGGAAGGCTCTAAAAGGGCAAGAGAGAGTCTTAAAAGGATGTGAGTAGAGATAGAAAAGAGTTGATAACCTATGGTCTAATTGAAGTTATGGCCCTTGATAGGATGGAATGACAGAAAAGGATTCATGTGACCGGCCCCAATTAATTGGGATAAGGCTTACAGGATAATGATGATGATGAATCTATAACATTACTATTTGGGTAAGGTTCAAGATCAAACTTACACACACTAGAAGAAGCCTTCTAGAGGAATTATATGATTATCGATCCATGGGTTGTCAATTTGTACAAGTGGGGGGTCATGTTTCGGTGAGCCAGGTTGTTGGTCTGCTGCAATCCACTTAATGGAACGTCCGCTAAAAATCTCACAGAATGGAAGCTCCTAGTCCTCAATGTCTGTATTTCTTTCTCAACCATCCATTTAAAGGCAATAATAATACCAGTAATAATGTTTGTAATTGTAATTGTACTGTAAAGGAGATTTTTGGGGCGCAATACATCAATGGTGGGTCGCAACAGGCCAGTGGACTGGATTGTTGAACCATCGGCCCCACTTAATAATAATAATAATAATTGTCCTGTAAAGGAGATTTTTGGGGCACAGTACATCAATGGTGGGTCCAAACAGGCCAGTTGTCTGGATTGTTAAACCATGGGTCCCACTTGTACCAGCTGAAAACCCAAGTGTATTGTACATACCCTCAGGTCAAGGATCATATAATTCCTCCACCTATTGCAAAGAAGCAAGCAGTAATTTTTTTTTGTCTGAGTTAGGATTTCAGGGGAAAAAAACTGAATGCAACTCAGCATGTGTGGCCACGTCCTCTGCCTGTACATTCTCATCGAATGACAATATGAAGTTTCTCTAGCTGTACGATTAGGATGGGAATCATTCATTGGGTTTGTTGGTCACATGGTGAAAATAGGTCTATGAACACATGCCTGTCATTTACAGCTGCTTATTATGTATAGAGCCAGTTCAGTATATCTTTGTCTTAGAGGGCTAAGATATGATACACCATGCCTAATCGGACCAGGCCTTTGGAGTAAATAGATTACGATTCCCAAACAGGCAAACCATGGTAAAAACCTAAGACAGTAAATTCATCAATTTGGGTGGGCAAGCATCCTCAAACCACATCTCAGGTGGATGTGGGCCAGGCCAGGTCACTTGTTGACTCTGCATGGCATTTGGGTGGCAGAAAATGCATTGAGCATAATCACGTTTCTGCCAGAATGTGATGTTTAGTTTGTTTCATCCCCTGAAAACACATTCACTGGAACTCACACTAACAAAAAGTGAAAATAGGAGCAAACGGGAAAACATTGAACATTACAAAGATCTTCCAATGACATGATAGAGTCTTTACATATTCTGATCCAAAATATCTTAACCCAAGATCTCTTAATTCAAAACATTCATTACTTTCAAAAGAAAACCCTCAACCACAAACTCAATACTCAATGATACAAAAAAACATAAGATTAAAAATAAAATAAAAAACTATGTACGCTTGGTTACAGGATGAAACTGCTGACCATCTTCCTTTCTTAACCATATCGTTGAGCGGGTTCTCTTAACATGATCCGTGAAAAGTTGATGCCTGTGGTCAATAGGAGAGATGAAAAATAATAATAATAAAAAAAGAAAGAAAGAAAGAAAGAAAAGAAGAAACAATATGTTAGTAAAGCTGGCATGAATCCTGGCATTTGCTAAGGAGTAATTACATGAACCTCCACCAAAGGAGGTATAGAGTCAATCCTAGGAAAATGGGGCCCATCGTTTGCTAATCTTATCCAGGCTGTTAATCTGATTCCCTCCCTATCAATAGATAGACAATGACATTCTCTCAGCACAAGAAAGTCCCAAGGGAACAGAAAAAGGCCAATGTCTTGAGGGCAGGGATATTACAATCCAGGAGATTCTTGGGCACACTATAGCAATAGTCTGGATCACCAAGCAAATGGGCCCTCCCAGGGCCAAGGATCATGCATTTCCCCTTAGCAAGGAAAGATCTGTAAGCAAAGTGACCTGTCATACTCCAGCTTCTGAATAACTATTCCATTCAATAGAAGCTCTGAACTGTAAACCTCAGCTCCTGCAGGTTTGAAGTAAAACCCATGAAGCTGTTATCTAGATCGAGTGCTTGAGCAATGATTTTAGATTGCAGTTAAAGACCATTGATAAATCAGATGCTTTACCTCTTTCAAGGAGAGGCACACAGATAGCATAATCTTCTTCACATGAAATAACCAAAAGATCACCTGGAGCTTTATCATCCTTCGTCGCAGATCTGCCCACTCTCTCAATTGCCTGCAAAGGATGTGAATGATATATGGGAGTTCAATATATCTGCCATGTTCAAAACATAGTTCAAAAACCCAAAAACTTGACTCGATGTCCAACAGAGCTGGGTTGACTCGAAGACTCGAACGAGTCCTTAGCATCCTTTGTAGCTGGTTGCAGGTTCTGAGTTCACACATTTGCACTTCTTTTTGCATTTCACCAAGAAATCAGTTGACCCTGGGCTTACTCAAGGAGACTTGTCATTACTCAACAGAGGTGAGCTCATCAACAAGTTTCCAAGAGACTCAACTCAAATTCTGGTCAAGTTGACTCCACCGAGTTATGAGTCAAGCCACTGAATTTTGGAACTGTGTTTTAAACAATCAATAGAAGATTATGGATTCAAATATTCACACTTCTCTGGTTCAAAAAAGGGGGGAAATGCAGCAGTGGAAGATGCAACAGCAATTTGGGACAGCACCACGCAACAGTCTAGAGATGCAATGCTGCTATGTTACCCACACACTAGTTGAAATAGGAGCAATACCCATCTTCGACACTTGATAATATGCCTGACTTGCTCATTCAATGTCCATGCGATCCCAACCTCTTCACGTGTCTATCTGTAAGGTGGGCCCCAGGGGCATGTGTGCTGGCCATAGATTTGGCCAATCCATTCATCAGGTGAGCCATTGGCCATCTTTTCTTGTAACTGTCCATTTCTTTTTCATACACGGCGGTTAAATTTCTATAGACCATCTTTTAGGAGTTTCAACGTCATGTATTGTTTACAAACCAACCATGAGAAATATGTAGATAAATGGACGATTCGCATGGACATGCACAGGCAATTACAATGAGAAATGTGTAGATAAATGGACTATTCACATAGACATGCACAGGCAATTACAATGCGCGGTGGTAAGACTAAATCTAAAGCCTGAATTCCTCAAATTCTGAGTATCAACCAAATCTAGAGCCTTATATCCTTAAATTCTGAGACCAGGTGGCAAGACTAAACTGTGACATTTGATGGTCTGTGAGAGCCAGCATAGAATCTTCAGAAAATTTTGAAAAAAATGGCAAAACAAGTTTAAGTGCCTGTTTGATAAGCGAGAAAAGAAAGGTAAAGCATGGAATTTGTGATGATTATTTATTGACTATTTCCATTGGTACTATTGAGAAACAGATTTCATTTCTCTAGGGGTATGTTTTCACAATAGGAAAAATTCATCAGACAAATGTCACCTTGAATATTGTGATACAAATTACTTCCTGGAATCCATGGTTTTCTTTGCAAAATCAAACATGAAAAAGCATCCTATCAAAAGAAAACTAGTCCATTTTCCTTTCTTTTCCCAATTATGAAACAGGCCCTGAGAGTTGGAGTGAGGAATTGGTGAACCAGAATGATGAAGTGTTCTTTCTAGTTACTGGCAGGCAAATAGTAGTAACTGCTGATGGTGGAATATGCAGGTAAGGCTAAGCCATATCCGACATGGATCCCTGACCCATGATGTGCCAAATACCCTAACAAATTCGAATGATCTGAATCTCACAGCTTACAACCATAGTGACAAACCTCGTTCTCGTCAATTTCTTGGTCCATGAGGTTTTCAAACATTAAGGTGTTTCTTGGGATATCACCAGGAAAATCTACCCATAAATAAAAATATTTATTAATAAAATTTAAATTTATGTATATATATAACAAATTCCTCAAGAATTTTACTATTTTTCGAGTTAATATCATAATAAAAATGCAATATTTTAAAACCTGCCAATATTTTGAAAATCTCATGATAAAATTGTTTAGAATCTACGTGATATTTGTCACATTGCTTACAGCTAAGAAGCTCAAAGACAGATTAGAAAACAAATATACAACTAACCTTTGGCCGAAATCTGGGAGAAGATGTGGATGTGGCTTTCCCACTAATGAGATGCTATTTATATTTAATTATGTGATTTTAATTTGAAAGATTTACAGCAGGCTGTTGATTTTTGGTCTTGCAAAACTAAAAGGGGAGTCCACTGAAAGGGGAGTCCAATATTTTGAAAATCTCGTGATACAATCGTTTAGAATCTACATGATATTTGTCACATTGCTTACAGCTAAGATGCTCAAAGGCAGATTACGAAACAAATATACAACTAAGCTTTGGCCAAAATCCGGGAGAAGATGTGGATGTGGCTTTCCCACTAATGAGATGCTATTTATATTTAATTATGTGATTTTCATTTGAAAGATTTACAGCAGGCTGTTGATTTTTGGTCTTGCAAAACTAAAGGGGGAGTCCACTGAAGCCATCTACCCACCCTCTTGAGTATTTGATTATGTTCTTGCTACTTCGATCTATGAATATATGTACTGGAAATTGATTCCTTTTGGAGTTTCCTTTTTCAAGGTTTTCATGAGGCAATATTCTCAACCATATTTTCTATTTATCGGGCTTTTGGTTTGGAGATCTTTGAGAAACTTCCTCATGAATTTAAGTTGCAGAACTAAAATAGATCCCCCACAAGATATTCGGAAGAAAAATATATAGTTCAATAAAAATTACCCTAAGGGTCTGCTTGGATAATGGGAAAAGAAAATAAAAGAAATCAAAACTATAATGATTTCCCAAGACTTCCATGACATGTATTCTCACAGATTCCATTTTGTAGGGCTTGTTTGGATAGGAAGTGGAAATTTAATAAAGCTCCCACATTGGTTAGCTCATATCCTATGCATGAGAATTTAACGATGGGGTTTGGGTAATGATTGCTTTTTGAATTCCAATATTTCTTTGCTATCCAAACATTGTGAAACGTCCCATCATGGAAAATTCATACATTTTCATTTCTTTTCCCACTATCCAACAGGCCTGAATCTCCAAATGTAATTGCTCCCCAAACTTTTGACGATTTGGACTCAAGGATAATTGTGTGAGTGAAGTAGTCAAAAGATCTCCCTGATTAAAATTGTGTAGGTCAAGCAAGCATCCCACCATTGTAATTTGTGAACTTGTTTCTCCATCACATTTCCCCCTGAAACTTTACTCTAGGGCTGTACATGAGTCGAGTTAGCTTGGTCAGCTTGCTCGACTCGCCTCAGCTCGAAATTGGATTCGGACTGAGTCAAGCTGGTTTTTGGAGCTCGAAAAAATTTCGAGCCGAGTTCAAGCTTGCCCGAGCTCGACTCGACTCGACTCGGATCGAACCTCAACTCAAACCAACTCGGATCGAATGAGATCAGTGACTTGGTTATTTTGATATGAATGTTGCTCGCCGAGTGTTTGATGAAATGACTCGATGAAGTGTCAACTGGTGCAAGGAAGGTATGTATATGAAAGAAATACCCTTTTTTTTCTTGATTTTGATGTTGCCTACAAGGTGTTTGATGAAATACCTGTAAAACTGCTGCTGCTGTTTTACATACAGTGAGAATTTGAATGTGCAGTCCATGTGTTTGTGAAAATGCTGCACAGGCGAACTCGGCTCGATCTTGGCTCGAACTCTGCTCGAACTGGCCCTAGCTACTGACCGAACCCAGACGAGCTGACCAGTTAGGCTTGAGGACCGAGCTGAGCCGCACTTGGCACAAACTCGACTCGACTCGACTCGTGTGCACCTCTACTTCACTCACTTTTGAGTCCGTTTATAGATAATTAATGTTAAATGACACCTACTGGAGTTTTGATGGAGTCAAAGTGCAATACTACAATCACAAGGATTTATAGGGTCCTGAACCTTGAGGAAAATACAGCTCACCATTCACGGATGCACAAGATTGTATACATACAGGCCTGCATTTTGGTAATACAGACCCATTGATCTGATATGCCACAAAGTGGATTGAGATGCCCAAAAATTCTCATGATTGAAAGATTCCTTTGATCTGTAGCCTAAAATTAGGAAAGAAAAAAATAGTTGCAAAATGTGACAGAAAAATACGCATACCTGGCCACAAACTGCCTTAACCAAGCTCACAAGCAGTTCTTTATCAGGTTTAACATTAGGGGTGATGAAAACACGTTTACCCTGCATAAAGATTATTAGGGAAAGGCTTAAAAGCTAGCAAGATACTATTCCATTAGTTTTTTTTTTATATATATAAATAAATTTATATATATATATATATATATATAAAAGAAGATGAAGGAAAAAGGAAAAAAAAGCAAGAGCTCCATTGGTATGAGCTAGTATTCAGAATGCGTGGAAGTCGCAACTTGTGAACTCAAGTTCCATGGAACTCGAGGCTTCCCACATTTTAAGATCTTAAATTCCACATAAGAGACCTAATAAAGGGGAAGATCTTCAGAAAAGTAAAGATTTCTCTCCATGGAACTCTATTCAAGAAAACTTAAGCGGAGATCTCCCCGCATCAAAACTAAATAACGAACAAGCACATCAATCCAAATAAACTTTGGAAGTCTACCTGTAAGAGTGGATTGTGGCAAGCACGAGCCAATGAGACTGGCATGCTGAAGCCAATCTCCTTTTCCTTCTTAATATCCCTCAGTATGTAATTTTTCTCATCAATGAAACATCTAGCTTGCCCACAGCTCTCAAGCCACAAATGTGTCACCACCGGTTTTCCAAGAGACATTGCTTCTAACATATTCCTTGTGCGCACAAACTTATCTGCTACAAAATGTGTAGCATCTGAAGACGAAGATGCAATGGAAACTCCCAATCGTGACAAAATCTACCAAGAAAAACACCCACAGTTAGTGATGAATGAGGATAATGGTTAGAAAATGTGAAGGACGTGGAAAAGTAGAAGTGCCCCCAACACAGGCCAACATGCTCGCGATATCCGGGTGGTTAACCAGTTGGACCAGCTTGAAAATCAGGCTGGCCAGTCCATCAGGTGGCTACACATTTCTAGAGAAAATGGATGGTGAAAAGAGTATTGATAAAATTGTCCGCATTTGATGTGCATGTTTGGCCCACCTGCTGACCCGACTGGCACGATTTTTGGGTCACAGTTCATACATGTTAAATGGAGCATTGTGATCATTTGGGCAGACCAGCTTGGTCTTATGCGTGGTCTCTTATAATTATTGGGCTAAAATATGTGTTGGGGTACAGTTTATGGGCTTAGCTAATATAATATTTAAGTAAAGAGGGCCAATTTTGTAATTTTCTCTTTACTAATGAAAGACCTAATATAATAAGAGAAAAGTGAGTGTGTGAAAACATTAAGCAGCCCTTCTCCCTCTTCTCTATCATTTTCTCTCCTTTCTTTGATTTTAAGGTTTTACTTGGTATTAGAGCACATCGAAAGGTGATTTAAATCTAGACCTTCTCTCAAAACCTTAACCTATCAATCAAATTTTAGAGGAATTCCCAAAAATCCTAGAGCATTGATCAAACCCTGGAAAAGAGGATCCTTCTTTGTTTTATGAAAAAACATGAAATCATTTTAAGGTAAGTGCAATCTTTTGCAAAGGAAGTACAGAAATTGAACTTGGAAATGAAAGTTTGCTGATTTTTTATGTCAAGGTGACGTTGCAATTGTTATCCCTCAAAGTTTGCTGATTTTTAAAAACTTTGAGGGATAAAAATATTGAACTTGGAAATGAAAGTTAGCTGATTTATGTCAATTTGAATGTAATCGAGTGTGGATCTGATTATAGATCAATATTTTTTAATACTAGTTTAATCAAATTTTTTCAAGTGGCTTATGGAGCCTAAAAGTGTGGTTGTTGATTCTTCATCATTAGTTGAGAGTCCCAATTCCCCGTTTAATGCATCAATTACGTCTGTAAAACTAAACGGGTGGAACTAATTACTCTAGGCTAAATTCGTTGAAGTGTTTCTTTTAACCCGTAAATAAATCACTTCCTCACGCAGACCAAACCTAAGGAAGCCAATCCTAAATATAACAATGGATGTGTGATGATGCTTAGATTAAGCCCTAGTGGAATGAATTCAAACTTGGTGTTTTTTAATACTACTTAAGATGCGTAGATACAATTAGAAGGATATATACTACTCAAAAGTCAAAACAGAATATTTCTCAAGTGTATCAATTGTATGAAGAGATCCTCTTCAAAAGGGAGATGAATCTCTTGGCGAGTATTTTGCGAAGCTTACTAGTATGTGGGAAAAACTTTCAATCTATCATTTCATTACCTCAAATATGATATCAAGAAGTAGATGGAAGACACGAAAGTGGTGACGCTCTTGTCCAATTTGTCAAAGGATTATCAATCAACAAAGAAATAGATTTTGGGTGGTGTTTTGATTCCTTCAATTGTGGAAGTTAATGCTAGACTTGAGAGAGTTTAATGCATGGGCATTTTCACACCGGGCTCAAGTGGGGTGGCCTATGGGATGCAGGGGCACACTTGGGGTGGGCGGCCCATGTGAGGTGGGCCCCACCCGTGTGAGAAAGGTGACTCGTGTGAAACAGAACTCATGTGAAGTGGGGCCCACGAGGGGGGTTCGGTTGAGGTCCTAACCCATGGGATATGGGGCCTGGGCTATGTGATGCGGACATCAGTGGTGCACCATTTAGAGTGTACCAGAGGAGGAGACGTCGCCGACAGAGTACCGAAGCGGAGAAGTTGATGTGGATGGACGTTAGGTCCATCGGACCCATTTTCTGACGCGCTGCGAGTGCAGGAGCAGCATGATCGCACCCTGATCATAGATCCATGGGTCGGATTTCACACCCTACCACACGAGTGTTTTAGTTTTAGGCGCTTTTGTTCTTTTCCTTATTTCAAGGGCTTTATTGCACTTTTTTTACTTTTAGTCTTTTTATTATTATTTTTCTTGTTTTCAGAGGCTTTAGTGTACTTTTACTTTTTCCATAGCTTATATATACGTTGTGAGAAACCCTATTTTCATTATTATTGAATAAATAGAAATTCTTCTCTTTTCTTCCTCTTTATTCAAGATATTAGGGTTTCAGGATTGGCCCTTGGGTGTTGAGGGTTCCACCCCGATTTCAGGTTTCCTTCTTTCTAGATCTTTGAGGTGCAGGAAAAGGTAAGAATCATCTTCTTTCTTTTCTTTTGACGACAAAAGGACCCGTACTTTCTTCATCTTAAACCCTTCGTTCTTCACCCCTTTCGTTCCTCTCTGGATACCCTCTTTCTAATTTGAACGGAAAAGAGGGATGGTTAGTCAATAGAATCAGATCCAAACTTGACCGTGGACTGACTTATGCTAGATCTGAGATATCCTCATATCCCTAGGTCCTCCCTTTTTACTGTTTACGTGATCTTATGCTAAGAGGCATGATCCTGATGGAATAATCTCATCTTTGTGTTGAGATTTACGTAATCCCTTTGATTGGAAATTGTTAGTTAATTGGTGTATTTATTTGAATATCTTTTAACCTGATTATATATGCATCTAGTGTTAGGTCATCACATGTCACTGCATCACTATGAGATAAATGGATTGATTTACCATGCTCTATCAGTTCGAGCTTTTAGAGCAAGTGGTTAATTGCCCTGCATCAAAGTGGTATCAGAGAGGGAGGTCTTATGTTCAAGACTCTCACCGGGGGTGATTAATGCATGGGCATTTTCACTCTGGGCTCAAGCGGGGTGGCCTGTGGGATGCAGGGGCACACTTGGGGTGGGCGGGCCGTGTGAGGCGGGGGGCTCGTGTGAGACGGGCCCTACCCATGATAATATCACATCATCATGAAAAGAATATGTAAAATTCCTCTCCTCCAATGGTAATTTATGTAATAATATACTGCTAAGGCCCATTCGGGTAAAAAGTCTCTTGTCATCTCATTCCTCTCCTCAGATAGTCATATTAATGGTAACGTAATTTGCTTTCCTCATGTGGTCTTACTTCCAATATGTCTATTACCTAATAGTACCTCCTCTAACATTATTAGACTCGGTATTACTAATGTAATGTATCTATGTCATTATCTTATGTCTTCTATGCCCCTAAATTTCTCTTCAATCTTTTATCCGTGAGTAAGCCAACAAAGACTTTACACTGCTCTATCAACTTTCTCCAAACTTACTCATTATGTTTTTCAGAACCTCATGACATGTGGAAGAATTGGTAGAGGACATGAAAAGAATGGTTTGTACTATATGGGAAAGAATCCATAAGTGTTGTAGTGCTACCGTAGGGTCCTACTATCTAGTGGCATGTTGTTTGCGTCATTCGTCTCTACAAAATTTATAGAGCCTTATTCCATCCCTTCTGAAATTAAGTTTAGATTGTGAAACATGTCAGCCGAGTAAACACTATAAAGTTTCATTTCCTTCTAGAGTTGATGAACGAAGCATTGTTCCATTTAAGTTAGTTCATTATGATGTATGGGGACTAGCTCAAGTTTCTAGTCTGTCAGGTTTTTAATATATTTTTTTTTATTGATGGCTATTCTAGAATGACCTAACTATATCTTATAAAAAACAATCAAAAGTTTTTTTTTTTTATATTTCAAAATTTTGGTAGTGAAATAAAAGTTCAATTTGGCACAATTCTTTGCATGTTTAAATCTAATAAAACGCTTGAATTTGTCTCATGACTTTCAGTCATATTTACTATTAAAAGTCCCTTGATATACATTGATACACCATCCTTTAACGGCTAGAGCTTTTAAAGAAAGTGGTTGTTTAACATAGTATCAAAGCGGAAGGTCTTGTGTTAAAATTCTGGGAGCAGCAAATATGTCTCCCTAATATATTCTCCCATGGGGAGTCGTTTATGGTGTGAGTTGTGAGCGTGCCTCCACCTTTGCCCAGTATGTTTCCGTGGGGAGTTCCACCCCGCACGTGCGGGGGAGTGTCCCTTGATATACATTGATACACCATCCTCTAACGGCTTGAGCTTTTAAAGAAAGTGGTTGTGTGACATTTACATATCATGGTATTCTCCACCAGACTTCTTGTGCTTACATACTTCAACAACACAAGGCGGTCGAGCACAAATAGACACTTTATTGAAGCCAAACGCAGTTCACTCTTGGAAATAAATGTTCTACAAAATTTCTAGGGTGATGCAGTACTTACCGCATGTTATTTGATAAACAAGACCAAGGTATACAAAAACGGTTACGTAACGGCCATTACGTAAAGGTAACGACCATAATCGTTACGCGTTATGGGGTCGTAACAGTCGTTATAGGAAAAACTGCCTATAACGGCCCCATAACGGTCCCAAAATAGGATTTTTTTTTCAAAAAAAAATAAAAAATGTCGTAACGGCATTACGGCCTGTATTGTAATAATAACGGCAGTGGCTGTTACGACCATCGTTACCGTTATTGAACACCTTGAACAAGATGCTTTCTTCTATTTTAGATGGAAAAACACACTTCTTATTATTGTTTCTTAATAATCTAATCATTTTTATTCCTTCAAAAGTTTTCAGTTGTACTTGTTTTGTTCACCTATTTGGTTACTTAACCAAGATAGACTTAATCCACGTTTTGTTAAATGTATTTTTTACAGGTTTTCCCATATTCAAAAAAGTTTAAATGCTGTTGTCCTCACTCAAAAGGCATTTTGTGATAGCTAATGTAACCTTCTTTGAGAATGTCCTATTTTTTGCTAAAAATAAACATGTTATAAAAGCCACTCCTTTGGAAACTCCATTACCTAATGCGTTCTCAACAAATCTTGTTATCGAGGCGTCACCACCTCAGAAAGATTTCACGTAAACCTATTATAGGAAATTGGGAAAAAACCGACTATAGTAGAATGCCCCCCCTCATACTACACATCCGTCCCTTACTAATGAGGTTCCAACATCTTGTGTGTCTACTGAAGTTGTCAATGATCTGCCTATGGATTTGGTAAACCCACTTGTACTTCACATTCTATTTCAAATTTTATTTCCTTTGATCATTTATCCATCAACCATATCCTCTACCTCCATTCCCAAGTCAGTTCATGATCCATTATTAGATATAAACTAGAACGGGCTATGGATGAGGAGATGAATGTCATGTATTCCAATGACACACAAGAGTTAATGAATCTTCCATTCGGTAAGACACCAATTAAGTGTAGGTGGGTTTATACAATTAAATTTCTACTAATGGTTTCATTGAGTGTTACAAAGTCAAGTTAGTAGCCAGGGGATACACCTAAGTTTATGAAGTGGATTATCTGAATAGTTTTTTTCCCGATGCCTAAACTTAATTCAGTTCAAGTTTTTATTTTTATTATTGTCAATCGTGATTGGCCTCTCTTTTAGCTTAAAGTGAAAAACATGTTTCTGCATGGATATTTGCAAGAAAATGTGATATAGGCAACCTCCCCGAATGTTGCTCAGGGGAGCCACATGCAAATTAAACAAATTTATCTATGGGCTGAAACAGTCACCCAAGGCTTGGTTTGAGAAATTCACCAATGTAATAATATTATATTGTTTGAAGAGAAGCAAATCACTCAGTTTTCTCTCAGCATACTACATCGGATCATATTGTGCTTGTTGTGTATGCGTGTGACATTGTAATTATAGGTGATGACTTGGTTGGTATTGACAAACTGAAGTTGTATCTTCACTCCCAATTCCAAATTAAAGACCTTGGCTTACTTCGCTATTTTCTGAGTATGGTAAGTGGTGAAACTAAAAGTTGAGAAAAAATGATGCTGGAGGAAATATGTTTGTGATTTGTTAAAAGAGTTATTATGTATGTTCAGTGCCAGACCCATAAATACACCTATGGATCCCCATCTTAGACTTGATCCAAAAGAAGGAGAGTTATTGATAGACCCTAATATTTATAGAAGACTCATTGAAATACTCATTATTTAATCATTACTAAGCCTGATATTACCTTCTCTATAAGTATGGTTAGCCAATTTATGCAAATCCCAAAACTCGACATTTAGTTGTAATTATGAGAATTCTTGTTCTTGAATTGTTCACCTGGGAAAGTTATCTTATATAGATTTCATGGCCATCTTAAAATATTAGGATACTCTGAGGCATATTATGTAGGTTCAAGATTTGACAAAAGGTTGACTACAAGTTACAATACATTTTTTTTGTGGCAATACAGTTACCTAGGAAAGCAAGAAGTGGAATGTTATTGCTAGGTTTAGTGCTAAAGCAAAATATAGATCTATGGAGTATACAACTTGTGAGCTCATCTAGCTGAAATCACTTTTGGAAGTATTAGGAATTGCAGTCTAAGTTTCAATGTTTTTATATTGTGATAGTCAACCTACTGTGCATATAACCTCGGTGTTTCATGAAAGAACAAAACCCATAAAGGTCAATTGCCAGTTCATTCCCGATTAGGTTTATCACAAAGAAATGTCTACTCCATATACTAATCTCATGATTTGTTTGCAGATTTATTCACCAAAGCTCTTGGGAAGTCTCAGTTTGAGAGTGGTCTCAGTTTGCAGATATCATTCAAGTTGGACATGAATGATATCTATGCTCCAGCTTGAGAGGGAGTGGTAAATGGATCGTTGTGACCACTCGGTTGGACCGGCTTGGTCTCACCTGTCACGTGTGGTCTCTTGTAATTATTGGACTAAAATATGTATTGGTATAGAATTTAGGCACACGGGCTTTAGTTTATATAATATTTAAATAAGGAGGGGCAGTCTTGTAATTCTCTTTAATAACAAAAGCCCTAATATAATTAGGGAAAGGTGAGTAAGCGTGTGAATATATTGAGCAGCCCCTCTCCTTCTTCTCTCCTTTTTCTCTCTGTCTCTTCATTCTCTTCTTTTTTCTTCTCTTCTGCAATTTAGTTTTACAATACAAACAGCAGGCTAACAACAAACAGCCTAGATCTCACAAACACACCCCACATTGCTCAGTGTGGAAAGAGTAGGTCAAATCCTATTCTTGCGAAGTGTTCTAATGATATATTAATGATTCAATATCTAAACGGAAGAGTAAAAAGGATTACCTTTTTCTGTTGTTTGATTTTATCTTCACCCAAGTGATGGCTGAACAAAACGCGGACACTGGCCATATCTCTCCTCCGTCGCATATCCTTCAACGCACGAGTTTGCACTGCTTGGGTGGCATCTAATCTAAGCTCTCTCATGATACGTGGCCTTGATATCTCTTTCTTTTCTGTCTGTCTTTTTGGATCATCACCTGTACAAGTAGGTGATGCAGCATTAACATCTTTCAAAGGCATAGTACAGACAGAACCAGTTGGGTGGAGTTTTTCTTTCGATGACATTTTAAAAATGGCATATTCTGAATCTTCAACAGGCAACATAGAAGAACCCAAATCACCGTTAACAAAGCCACATACATCATCAATTTTATCTGGAAACAAACCCAATGCTACATCTGGTTTCGGCAGCATATCCATCACCAATGGCACTGATGGCAATGTGTCCATAGCAGCTGATCTTGTCTTCCTCTTCACTGCATCTAAGGTCCCGAAAGAACTTCCAACTTCGATTTTTGACCTTGTCTGCTGGGTCGAAGATTTTGCATTACCTTCTGGAAAGCCAACAACTGTCAAGTTGGTAGCATTGTTTAAGTCAGCTGACATACTCCAACGTGTTCTCCTCCTTTTGGGATAGCCCAAGGCATGCAGATGATCAATTCCCCACATATCAGATTGACCCGTCTTACTCTTTCTCAACTTCCGAATTTGATCAGGACCCAAATTAGAACTTTTCTCTTGAACTGTTAAGTGGTCCGATGCATCAGTGACGAAACTAATTCCTCTTTTTATTGACTGCCTGGTCCGGCATGCAACAGGTATTACAGTCCCATGCAAATGCTCTTCTTGTACGACTCCCTTGTTATATGAAAGATGCCTGTTTGATGCCAATGAACTATGACTATTATCCACCTCTTTGCTGTGGGTACCACTTGATGCTCCCACCTTCTTCTCTCTCTTGACAATTTTAGAAGATTTTCTGCCCGAGCATTCATTTCCATTGACATAATTCCCAGTGTTCAAGTGTTCTTCATGCTTCAACCATGCTCTTGTTTTTACCGGTGATTCCCTTCGCAAATCCATCACGTTTGAGTTCTTTAACTGTTTTCTAGAAGAATTACGTGAAAGAGATGTAGAACGAGCCCTCTTCCCAGTAGAAACATGCTTCTGCTTATCTATTTTCTCGGTGGGATTAATATCAGAACCTTCGGTCATCTTTCTTGTTACTGGATGCGCATCCATGAAATCATGGTTAGCAGGTGGCCCACATACTAGGGCCTCCAGAGCTTCAGCAGCCAATTGGGTACTGACACCAACATCATAAATACCTTGTGAACCTCCACGAAAAGCGGTTATCTCTGATTCTTGCTCAAGAGATTCCTCATTTGACTGTTCATCAATCTCCTTGAAGAGATTCTTCTTTGATTTTGTTCCAGAATGCTGCATTTTGGCACTTTTTATCTGATCGCCTAACGTTAATCCCAATCCTAAATGAGATGAAGCCACTAGTTTCTGATGGGTTTGACTGTCCATGCCTTCTCCCTTCCCTCCAAGGTTATCAACCATGCCTCGGGTCGGATGTTTTGGTTTCCCAAGTTGGGTGTGTGATTTCCGCATCTGTTCTCTATCTTCAAGTAAGACATCCTTCTTTTTAGTGAAGAAATCTCCACCTCCTTCATCCTCACGACTATCATTCCAGTCGTATATGCCCGTTTTTCCCAGAGGACTTCTAAGGTCAGTTCTTTTAGCCAAACTTTGAGCACCCATTGCACTTGAGAAAGGAGGGGACTTCCCAGAAACGGAATTCCGTGGACCGGGTTCGCCAAACAACTCAACATCATTAATCAAAAGAATTTTATCCACAATGCCCAACGCATTTTCTTGCAGCTGTTCACCAGGTTCCTCAGACCCAACATAGCTCAAACATGCAACCACATGATCACCAAATAGAGGCCAGTCTGTTTTTCCCATCATTGTACAGCCAGTAATGTTTATTGTTTCTCCACTTTCATCCATTGTTACATCATTGAAAAGCTTCCTCACCCTTGAATTTTTTATCCTGCTCCTGATTCCATCCATAAATTTATCTTGCGTGTCCCCAGGAGAGCAATCATTCTCATGGCTCTGATCCTCCTCACATGCGTTGGTTCTGATAAAAGAGGTTGGGTCTCTTAAACTAGCTGTTCCATTACGCTTTTTAATACAATCAACACCAGGACATGAGATTTTGGCATTGTCTTGCTTTTGCTGATCTTGATGACTACTCAATGTGGGATTTGTTTCAATTCGAGTTCCCTCAGTAGACATACAGCGAGCAGCAGCAATACCAGAAGACCGTACTGAAGCTGTACGTACTGAAGTAAAACTCCAGTGCCTGGATCCTGTGTCAGGAGATAAAAGAGACTTGTGGGTTAGTATAACAGCTTCTGTCCCATATGTGTGAAGATAGTTGCAAGCTAGACAATCACATGTGCAGAGAGAAATTTTTCCTAAGATGCAACAAGAGATGTATGATGTACCACAAATACTTTGGAATTGGCAGAAAAAGATACCTACCCACCCAACCATGCACATATGTAGAATGATATACATACCTCCATTTGGTTGGGCAGCACCTTGGGAGATCACTGTTGCAGAAGAAACACCATGCCGCACTAAACAAGAAAAAGGGAGGAATGTTATTACCAGCAATGGTGGAAGTGGAATGTTTTGAGGCAGCAAATACACTTCCAAGTCTGACAAGAATGTTAGATTTTTTCATTGAAAAACAAATCTTTGTAAATTTTCCAGAAAAATAATCTGATACATTTTGTGGAAAAACTGAATCTTGCCATATGAAATACAAACCATAAAATCCTTGTGGATAACTTGAAAAAAAAAACATGTAACCTTGGGATGCAGGTTGAAATTAGAATATAACAGGATTTCTGTGTATAGGAATAAAGTTGACGACTTCAGTAAAATCCTACAGGGCGTAACTTGTTCCCACAACCTTTGGCAAGATATGCCATGAGATTACCTAAATAGCCAACCCCACTACTTTTCCATTTTGAATTGCACAATCCAGATAATGATCTGGATTGCTATTTTTCATCATCAACATCATAATCATCCAAGGCTTATACCAATTATTTGGGGTCGGCTACATGAATCTTGTTGTGCCATTCCACTCTATCAACTATCAAGGGCCATAACTTCAGTAAGACCATAGGTCATCAAGTCTTTTTCATGTTGTTTGGATTCATGATGGAAGTTATGCAATAAGTTTCACGCCAACTGCCAACCTGACATAACACTCCTTTATCTAGTCTTGGGATACGCAATGAGAGCATACACTCCCACAGGTGTTATCTAATAGACTATTACATAGGTTGACTACAATCAAGTAGTATCTAAGGGGTCGTTTGGCAGCATGGATATGAGTGTATTTTCGTGCATTCTGAATCCAAAAGTCATTTGGCGTCATCAATTCGGCTATATTTGAAATACACAGTTTTGTTATGTTTTGAAATCTCTCCCTTTTGCTGTGATTTGGAATCAAAGGCCTTTTTTAGTTCCTTTTAAAGACAGGAGATTTGCACATGTAATAAAGGTGTCGCTAGGCTACTAATCCATTGTACGTGTGGCACACTGATGATCAATGTTGTCAAATTGCCTAAGAGATTGTATGCGACCACCACCGTGTGATCGCTTATGCAATTGCACATTATTTTTTTAATTTTTTTAATTTTTTTTTTTTTAAAAAAAAACATTAAAAAAAAAAATGGAATTTTTTGGGATAAATCCCCCCCATTGTGGCAGATCACCACCATCACCGTCATCATCATCATCTTCATATTCATCTCCTTTTTCAACGTACACTTCATCTTCTTCTATTTCTTCATCATCTGTCCGCACAAGTTACTCATCCACATCTAATGATCGAGAATCTTCTTCTTGTACTTCTCCAATCTCAATATCATCGTTTTCTCCTTTCTGCTAGGCACAGGACTCGAGTAAGTGACAAGGGGGCACTTGTTTGGGCTGGTTATTGTAATTGCCTCTCCTTTGCTCCCTCAACGTTTCATCGCTCTTCAGATAAAAATAGATGGTGGTAGAACCTCTTGCCAATAAAAAATAGCCATTACTCTCCCAATCAAACAACCCAAAGTTCTCACATCTAATCTCATGAGAGTTTGCCCCTCAAACTAGGGGTGCACATTTAACCAGTAGATCCATGGAACCGGACCGGAACCGTTGGATTAGTCCGGTTTGGTCCTATTCTAGACAGCACCGGTTCCGGTTCCGGTTCCAAAATTTCCAGAACCGTTGGATATGGTTCGGTTCCGGTTCAAGGGCAGGCAGAACCGAACCAAACCGTGGACCTGATCCGTTAAACCGTGGCCCAAATCCACACCGTCCATTGACTTCCTCTTGGAATTTAGACCGTGAATGGTGAGCTTTGATCATCTGATGATATGACCCACCTGAATAATCAAGCCTTAAAAGCAGTTAGACGGCCTTCTTTCGATCGTTGTAGAGATCACGAGGATGTACACGGCTAAGAAAGCTCAACATGGTTTTGATGGGTTCTACCCCCTCTACCTGATGAACGGTTCAGATCCATCTCTCCCTGCATGATGGTGGCCCACAACAAAATGACGGAAGCTTTGTTTTCAAATAGAGTTTTCAACAGAGTTGACATACGTCGACTCTGTGAAATTTGGTGGCCCACTTACTGACATCTTTTGGAAAATCTACTCCGTTCATGGGATTGAGGACGAAAAACCATCAGGAATAGAGTGCTTTTGGAGGAAAATCAGCGTGTCCCATGAGCTTATCTACTCCGCCGTCCATTTCATGTTCAACGGTCATAATTCTACAACAGCCTGCATGGTTTCAGAATGCCACATTGCCAAGGGTTAAATCTCCCTTCTGTAAACAATGGACGGTACGGATCAACGATTTGAATGTGGAGTGGGCCACACTGAGAAAATTGCAAAGGGACTGTAGGATTTTTCTTCACCTTTTTTTTTTTTTTTTTGTAAATTTTTTAAACAGCCAGAACCGTGGAACCGATCCGGAACCGAACCGGTTTTCACGGTCCGGTTCTGGTTCGGTTCTAATGTGCTAACGGTTCGGTTCCGGTTCCGAAAATACCAGAACCGTTAGGAACGGTTCAGTTCCGGTTTCACCCCAGAACCGAACCAAACCGACCCGTGTGCACCCCTACCTCAAACCACCAATGAGGAAAATGCTAAACATGAATCCAAATTCATTGGTCTCTAAAATCATCAAGAATCTACTGCGCGAACAGTTACAGTAAGTCCTAACTTCAAGTCTCTAGCTTCTCATCATTGCTCTTGCCAACAATATCATCAGGACTATTGCATGAATAGTTACAATAAGTCCTAAACTTCTTGCCAAAAAAAAAAACAACCGTTACTCTCCCAATTGTTGAACATAGACCATCAATTATCATCTATCTAATCATCTATTTCTCCTTATGCATGGCCCACCTGATAAATAGACCAGCCTTATTTCTAGGCTAAAGAACATTCAGCACATGGCTGCTTTATGTACACATGTTCGAAGTATCGGTATTGCTACAAGTTTCGCTGGCCAAGGATACAGAAACAATATTGATATCGTCAATAATATCGCCAATAACCAGAAATGTAGGGAAACATTGGAGAAAGAGAGAAAAATGGTGGAAATTTTCAGTGAAACTTCAGGAGATGTTAAAATACACATATTTGCATATTTAGGAATAAAAAAATTGCAAAATGAATGCATATATAATAAGTTTCCATTTAATGGGGGGCTTAAAAGCATGTGTTGTTGTAAGAAATTAGTTCAACCATCCTACCTTCCATCCAATAATCCATCGGTGTTTCAGAATATTGACAACATACGATACTTCATTGAGAAATCGTCGACGATTGAAAAGGAGACGAAAGAATGTGGTCTCTATATCACCCATCGCCCATAAAAAATTTTTGAAATGGAATTTTTTAATAAACATATTTTTGGCAACATCGATTTATTGGCGATATTGTTGAAATATCACTGATACACTGGTGATACAAGCGTCACCTAGAATTTACACACTAAAAAATATTGGTGATACATTGGAGATATTGATACATTGGCGATACAAGCGACACCTGGAATTTACATAGTTGAAAATATTGGTGATACATTGGCAATACTTAGTGATACATCATCGATACCTGGAATTTTTTTTATTACCAGTGTTATCGGTATCGCTGAGCTAGAGATAGAGATAATATCGAGGATATTTTGATAATATTGGGGATAATATGAACACCCCAAACCCTCCACACAAGTGCATCACTGGTACAAGTGGTTCTTTTGTGTTTGGTGAGGCTTCTGGAGTTACTAAAAGGATTGAACCGAATAAAGAATGAAGATCCCATCTATTTGCCCTCACTAGACAATCAAGTTGTCAATGGTGAATGAATGGAGGCTTGATGAAAATGAAGCAATGCAAGCTTTTGAAACATGCTACAATGATCGCATACACCATTATTGTTCTAGCAAGAGTGTTGAAAGAACTGTTTTGTTGCTTCTGTCAGGCATTATGTGGTATTTGTTCAAGCACCTTTTATTCCTATAAATTTGTATCTCAGACCAAAAGCCACTTCTGCTTCAAATATAAAAATAAATGCGAAGAAAGCAACGAAACAAACCATATCACAATAGACTACATGATTTGAGAAAGATGATAAACTAACAATGTGAATCACAATTCTTCTATCGAATTTAACACTGATATTAACTCAACTTTCCATCAATTGAGGCATTTGCATTGTCCACGAATTTATTCCTGCCTTGGTTGCACATGGGAGGAGCAATTTTTTCCTTCTTTGAACCCAATGTACCTTCCATAGTTCCTCTTTCACCATCAAAATCTCCGACTTAGTGTGCATTTCCATCATCAGATTCCCCATCACCATCACTCAACACTCCAGTTCTCTTAGTTCCTTCTGCAATCGGCATCACTATCAACGACGCGGATGGCCTCTTTCTCACACTCATCCTTGACATGATCCAGATCGTCTAATCCTTGGGTTTCTAATACTTGGATTTCACCGCTTAAATCATTGACTTCCCCGGCTAACTGGGTTTCAAACAAAAACTTGTTTTCAAAAAAGGTATTGTCAAATTGCATGGTACTTTGGAATTGACAGAACTCATCAGCATCTCCATTTTTCACTTCTCTGCCTACTTCAGAATGGAAAGGCAAGAAAAATACCATGAGACAATAAGAAACCAACAGTCCAGATATTAGCGAGAAGAAAAAGAAAAGCTTTGATTTTACTTTTCATATTTGACATCGACAGAATGTCTGTTCATCTATCAACATTGAATGCAATCGTCATTTTTAATGATCAAAAGGGAAGTCCTAACAACCACCACCATCATCATCTAAGCCTTATCCCAATTAATTGGGCTCAGATATATGAATCCTTCTCATCCATTCCACTATGTCAAGGGTTATAACTTCAGTTAAACTATATGTTATCAAGTCTTTTCTTACTACCTCCACCCACGTCTTTTTGGGCCATCCCCTTGCCCTTTTAGAGCCTTCAACTTGCACCAACTCACTCCCTTTAACTGGTGCAATTCTTGGTCTCCATTGCACTTGACCAAACCACCTAAGTCTACTTTCCCTCATCTTATTATAGATCATGATGAAAGTCTAACAACCATGGTTTCAGAATATATATATATATATATATATAATATATATATATATATATATATATATATATATATATAATATATATATATATATAATATATATAATATATAATATATTCTGAAATGCTCGCCTATGCACCACTTCTCACGAGAACTCATGAGAAACTCATCTCACGTGATATGAGCACAAAATCTGAACCGTCCACGTGATGTGGCACCCCATGAAACTCCGAGGGCCCAACTTTCACCCTGATCCAAAACTCTAGTGGGCCATGGAAAAAGGAAATAGTTTCCTCCCTTGATGTCTCCTCTCTTTGCTATGGCCTACTAGAGTTTTGGATCAAGGTGGGGTGCCGCATCACATGGGCTGTTCAAATTTTGTGCCCAGGACGCGTGCAAAAGTGCGCATGTGAGGGTGGCTATATATAGCTGTTTTAATGCTAATGACCCCAATGTCTCACATTACATGGCACTATTATATAGGGGGGTGCGTGTGTGTGTGTGACAGCCATTTTTGAAAGAGAGCCAGTATCAACATTCACCTTGACTGATTTACTACACCCATTTTCCATTCGGAGATTGAAGTAGTAACTTGTACTATTTCCCAAAACCAAAAACGGATGTACATAAATGAATCAAGGTGTGTGTTGTAGCTATCAATTCTCTTTTAAAAATTACAGCATTTATGCAATGGAAAATCTTATATAATCTGTTAAAACATCATAATAAGCAATATAACAGGTATTTCAGGCTTTTTCTTCCTAAACGCCCATTAAAACAGACATTTTTGTTACCTAACTGTAAAACCTTCCAGCAGTTACATTTACACAACAACGAGATCATGTATACAATATGAGCCTCTGCCGCTAATCAAATTATCATCATCCAAGCCTTATCCCAATTAATTAGGGTCAGCTACATGAAACCTGTTCCGCCATTCCACTCTATCAAGGCCATAACTTCAATTAGACCAAAGGTCGTGTATACAATATGAGCTTCCACCACTAATCAAATAATAATTGAAGAAAAAAATCAAAGAGCATGTTTGATAGAGCCTAAAATTAGATTCATTTCATTTCAATTAATCTCATTTGTATATTAGAGATCATGATCTCTAATACATAATTCCAATTAACTAGAATGAGATTAACCCATTTCGAGGCGTCTACCAAACAGGCCCGAAGTGTTTGTCATTTTTTTTTCCTTTGGTCTTCAGTTGTAGGCAGATCTCTTATTTTGTTGTAGATCTGAAAGGTTCATATGGCAGATCACATCATGGACGGCCAATAACCCGACTAATGGGACAATTGTAAACCATCCATTCTTTCCTCAATGAGTCCTATGGGTGCCAGGCTAGCAACACATCCAAGGTGTGGCCCGCCAGATGATTGATCTGGATCCCATACACATTCAAAAAAAAAAAAGAAGAAGAAGAAGGAAAAACATCACCATCTACACCCAAAAATGAGAAAGAAAATTGAAAAGGAAGAATGGATCTTTACCCGAAGACGGAGAAAAATCAATGTCCAAGGTCTGAGTCTGGTTATCTCCGTTGGAGATTGGAAAATCTTGCATTGTGTTGTTATCTTTCTCAAATCTAACAGAACCCATTTCAAATCATCATCTAAATAAGCCTAACAAAGACGGCTCACATAATCAGGGAGAATTAGATGAGATGGATACTTGGCATTTTATACAAGAAAGAGAAGATCTGAAAAAACCATTTTGAAAGAAGAAAAAAATGAATGGAGTAGAGTTGAATATGAAGGAATCTTACCAGAGATGAAGCGAGATGTGTTTGGAGAAGGAATTTTGGGTTTTGAATTTTGGAGGGAAAGGGTGTGGAATTTTTTGGAGGGAACGAATGGCACAACGCTGTACTTTTTCGGACGCGGATTTCCTATGAAACTGTGAAAGCCTTTCGCAGGAAGTTCCTGCGCAAGGATTCTGGGTGGGCCTACTGCGATGTTTGTGAGAAATCAAACCCGTCCATCCGTTTTTCGACCTCATTTTAAGACATGCTAGCAAAAATTAGGAGAATCCAAAACTCAAGTGGGCCATAGGAGATGAAGCAGAGTGGAAAGGAATGCTTACCGTTGAAACCTTCCTAGGCTCCATCTTCCTGTTTATATGCCATCTAAACCGTTTATAAGGTCATTTTCACTCAGATAAAGTGAAAACACCAAAAACAATAGACCGTTACAAAACTTTCATGGCCATATAAATGTTTCAACGGTGGTCACTAAATATCCACTGCTTCCTCTCATGTGGCACTCTTGAGTTTTGGATCCTCCTCATTTTTGGTTTCATATTATAAAATGAGCTTAAAAAACGGATAGAGGAGTTGGATTTCTCAAAAACATCTAATTTGGCCCCACACAGAATCCTTGCGCGGGAACTTCTTGCTAAAGGGTTTCGCAGGAAATCCGCGTCCCCATTTTTACTTGCTGATAGACTCCTATAATAGTTCACCGTCATTTTCAAAAGGGTGGTGACTCATATTCCTCCCACGTGGCACTCATGTGTGCCTATCCAGACCATCAAAGTTGTGGGGTACATTATGGATGGATAATATCTTTAAGATCATGCTCCTAAATAAATCCTGAACATCCAATTGATTGATTTAAAATGAATTGATAAGACCAAAATAGTTAGTGGTCCAAATTCGAAGGGAAAAAAATCAGTTGGTCACTATCATCGTTTCCATTTAATTTTTGGTTTATACTCTTATCCACGATTTTTTCAGAGATTTACACAGTAAGGATCGCCTTACAACCATGCCATCCGTACGGTGGAAGAGTTACCATCGGTTTAGAAGTCTAGATAATCAGAGAGGCCGTGGTCCACCTTAGATTTGTATCTGCCTCAATTTTGGGTTCATGCCCTAAAATGAGCTGAAAAATGGACGGACGACGTGGATTGGCCCACAGAGCTTTGACAGCAGCTAGTTGGCTGGTATTGGGGTCACTAGCTAAACCGCGTCCCAAAACGGTGGTGACTCATCCTTTCACACGTGCACTTATCCAATCCATCCAACATGGAGAAAATCTTAAAATCATATATATATATATATATATATATATATATATATATATATATATGAAAACGCTCACCTGCGAACGAGTTCGTACGATAGTACATACGAACTTTTTTGAGAACCCATCATACTTGATGAATCTCGCAAATCTAAACGGTCCACATGAATCAGAACCTCATGAAACCAGATAGTAGGAATTTTTACTTTGGTCCGAAACTTTGGTGGACCATGAATAATGTAAACAGGTTCTTTCTTTGATTTTAATTTCTCTTTGCTACAGATGGTATATATAAAAGTTTTAGATAAAAGTAAAACTTTGTCCTGGGGGGTTTCACTAGGTGTTGCTTCACATGAACGGTCCAGATTTTGGATCCACATCACGTATGATAAGTTCTCAAAAAAGTTCTAACGTAGTACGTACGAACTGGTTCGCACGTGAGCGCATCTCATATATATATATATATATATATATATATATATATATATATATATATATATATATAGCATCCCATTGAACGATTTCAAACGAATGGTTAAGACCAGAATAGCTAGTGGACCAAATTCGAAGGGAAAAATCAAAGGGTCGCTGCCATGTTTCCCTGGTACTTTTTTATTATACTCCATGCACGATTATTTCAGAGATTTGGATGGTTATTTTTTTACAATAAACAAATATGTTTGTTTATATATATTTTTAAATTTGGCCACCATACAGACACCGGGCATTTGGTCTAGTGGTATGATTCTCGCTTTGGGTGCGAGAGGTCCCGAGTTCGATTCTCGGAATGCCCCTATTTTACACTATTTGAATTCATTTCATTTTATGAGATCATTTGCAGATCCAAAGTTCAAGTGGACCACGCGATAGAAAGTGAGGATTGAATTCATACCATTGAAATCTTCAATGTGGCCACTCAAGTTTTGGGTGCTGATATTTGTTTTTTCCCTTATCTAGGTCCCTGGGACCTTATAAACTGATTGGATGGCAAATAAATATCATGGGGGGCCTTTGAAAGGTTCATCACTGATTTCTATGGTGGTCCACTTCAGCTTCGTGTCTCCCTCATTTTTAGACTCATGCCCTAAAATGATCTCCCGGAACTGATGGACCATATTGATATAACACGTACATCATGACAACACTTGTTCACGCCAACGTATCACCGATGTAGGTGGCACACCACGCAATCTGCTCCCATCAATGGTAACCGGATTGCCCTAAATGTACATAGTAAATTTTGTGGGGCTCACCTTGATTTATGTATTTTATGTATTTTATCCAATCTATCCATCCATTTTTTTCAGGTAATTTTAGGACCTAAGCCAAAAAATGAAGCATATCCAAAGCTTAAGTGGACCATACAATAGGAAACAATGTGAATTGAAACGTTTGCCGTTGAAAATTTCTTAGGAGCCACCGAAGTTTGCTAATATTTGTGTTTTACCTTCATCATGTCTGTGTGATCTTATGAACATGTTGGATGACAAATAAACATCACTATTGTGTTGGGGCCTTGCACAAAACCTTAGGATCTAGCCTCCCGAAACAAATCAGAATTATGGATAATAAAGCAATGAAATAAATCAAAGCATAAACCATACACCACACAAGAGATTTTTACGTGGAAAACCCTCAAAGAGGTAAAAACCACGGGACCTCGTCCAGATTAACAATCCACTATGAAGTAGAACGTTACAACCTTCTTCACTCACGCAGGAGTGGATAAACAATGAGAGAAACAAAGAAAACGGAGAGATCTCACCGATTACGAGGACATAGAAGCGTTGAGATATAGATTGCACAGTAGATAACCACCACGAGCATAATCTCCCTTCTATAAGCTTCTTCTCTCTCTTTTCCTCTCTCTCTCTCTTACTTTTATAAGCCCTAAACCCTTTATCAAATTCTTTGTAAAGCTTTAGGAAACTCTCTTGTCATACCTAAAAAGCCCTAGGTAGCTCCTATTTATAATTTTAGGAAACTCTCTAACGCATCCCAGTTGCGAAAGGACTTGCGACATGAAATCCGCGTAAAATCGCGGAACGAACCTGCGTAACTACGACTGGTCGTGACGAACCTACGACCGGTCGAGTGCCACCCATGACCGGTCGAGTACATCCTTCGACCGGTCGAGCACCCCGGAAATAAATAACTCAAAGTCGCTGTTATGATCTATCTTTGGCCCACAACGAGAAAAACTCTCAACGGCGTGGCTGGAACAGTACTTACTGTTTCATTGTGGTGTGGTCCACCTGGTCAGAAGATGCCAGTCATTCTCTGGACAATTTCCTTCATTAAAATTGTAGCTGGAATGGACGAAGTGGATTCGACTGAAAGGAAAAGATGGGACCCACAAATGGTGTACAGAGGACTATTATGTAGGCCAAAGCCGACCAATGGCCCTATTTTCAATATTGACCTCGACCCCACCTCTTCCTTTCGAAGCTTCTTTGCTGGGACCCACCACCACCCCGTCCAACACCGTTTTTCAACATCATAGTCTCCGAAATCATTTTCTCTGGCATCAACTTTGGCCGAAAAACACAATCTTTCACAATCGAATTCCGTACAAATGGCAGTGTAACACCTCGGATTTTTGTCAACCTGGAATTAGACGTCCTTAGGCAATGGGTCAATCCCAACATCTGATTAACTTCTCAAACACTAAATTCAAAGGTCTTAAATCCATTCTTTAAACCATTCTCTTGAAAATCTCACATTTCCTTCACAAATCTCACATTTCACTATCTTCTTCGTCAAACTCGTCTAAGTGCTTTCATTTTAGACACAAATCTTAAAGTCTAGGTGATGCTGATCATTCCGTACAAAGACCCGAGTCCTACCTTGAGTAGGTGTCACTCAGGATTAAATCCTTTAGAAATTGGATGAGGATTGACTAGTGTTAAACTAAAGTTCATATGAAATCCGTACTAATCACTTTAAATATGATCTGCAAGACCCAAAACTTGTAGAATCATTGACGCTAGGTTACCCTAAAAGCTAGGATCAATCTCATTACCCGGCTGCTTTCGGGAGCATTACGAAACTCCGTTTCAGATTTGGACCGCACATCGAAAGTCTGATTAACGCAAAGTTAAACGGTTAGGACCGCCTTGCTGGGCTTGACAACCATCTCGGAAATCAAATCCAGATAGTGTCCTGGGACTATTCGCTTGAGCCCGGAGTGAAGAGTGTGAGAAATGTGAAATTAATTAAAAATAAAATATAAATTTAAGTAATCTGGCACGTGTCGCTTGCGGATCAGTTATAAAGATTCCGATCGTCGGAATCTGACCATATTACACCCTCGGATCAGGGATATTTGCCCCTATGTGTCAGTGTACTTGAAATCTCCGATCGAGTTTCACTGACCGTTGAACTGAAACTGGTCCGCCACGCGTGATCTGGGAAGCCGACCGAAACGAAAACTTGACTAAACCTAGATCCAGTGTTAGTGAGCTTAAGTCCGACCTTTGGCTCAAGGGGGGCCGCCAGAAGTGTTCCGTTGAGACGGAACAATCCGTATTTGGACATAACCTAAGTATACTTTGTTCCTGAGTCTAATTTGGTGAGTTCTGGACCTATATAAGAACCTTAAACCCTCACTCTTTCATTCCATACGAATTTGAGAAAACCTAGGAGAGAGAAGAGAGAAAAGAGAGAGAAAGTGTGAGAGAAGTGGGAGGATCTCCTTGATGCTCTACCCTGCCGCTATGCAAGCTCAACCACCCCTATCTAATCGCTTTTCCGGCGATGCCGGCTTCGTTTCTAGGTAAGAAACCTAACCCTAATCTGTTTTGGGGTTTTGATAGTTGTATGTTATGAAATAACTAACCTAAAGCATGCTATAGGTTGCCAAATTACCGTATACGAAGACTTAGCAAATCTATCGAGTTCTTTACGATCCTACGACAAAAGGTGCGGACTTTAGACGTATAGGTTATGGTTTTCAACGCTTTCAATGTCAGATAATGATAAATTTATGATATGCATGCAATTGTACATGTACAAAGTGTTGTTCGTTTCGTTTTTCGATTATACGTTAATTATGTTGAATATACTGTATTCCTCGTATTTGTAGAAAATACCGTATATGTATAAAATATGAATTTGTGCTTAACATGATTATTTGTCGTGACTATATGCTTGTATGTATGCGACAACTCCCTAGCGAAAGGACTTGCCCTAAATCACGCCACAGCCACTATATGCTATATATGTTAAAATGTGTAGCCCAAGTGTTTGTGGAAATGACTGAATGAATATGGAACTTGGATTCCTGCTTGCCATGACTATCCGTCGTGGGTGCATGCGTGTTATGATTGGGGTAATTCCCTAATGAAAAGATTTGGCCTAATACCTATGTGATCAACATATGTCATGTATGTTGATGTATGTAGTCTAAAGTGTTTGTTGAAATGTCTAAATGAGTAGTAGTTAGTAAATTGTAATATATAAGGGTGTTGAGATAGGATTCTCAAGTACCTTAGTGATGTGTATGATTTCCTTCATGTAAGTTGTTTGGTTTAATCACTTACTGGTTTATGAAACGTATGTGTTTGGATTTCCTGTTTGCATTGTGTTTTATAACATGCTTGTTAATATGTTTGAATTACTTGTTTATTTAACTCTGCTCTAACTATTTCACATGTTTAAGTTGTATTCCATAAAATTCGTGATGGGGATGGTGATGGGGGAGTGGTTGTGTGTGTAACGATTCCGTGCACAGCCCTGGTAGCCCTAAGCGGACAATATTGATATTTGATTGTATGATTTGAAATCTTGATCCATTACTGCTTTAACTGTTCCGTAATTGAATGTGATTGGGGGCTATTGTATAGTTGAGGGAATCGGTAATGGGATTGAATTCGTGGTTGAGATTCATTCGCCACGAGAGATGTGTTCGACAAACCCGAGTCGTACTTCGGTTGGCGATAGTGGTTGGCCACGCGAAGTGCTTATGCACTTTATGTCGTTCAACTTGTCGTGCGCTCGAGCTAGCCGAGCTCGTCAAGTAACCTGATCTGTCTTATGTATGTTCACCATGTTTGGACGCCTCTGTTTGAACCTAAGGTACTAACCTTACTAGTGGAATCCCGTTAACCTACGCTGGTGGTATGGGACACCGTGGTCGAGCTGTCAGCCTACGCTGGGATTTCGTGGTGTTGCGAGTGCGTCAGCCTGAGCCTCCCCGTAGTGTCCATTGAGCAACCAGACTCATGAGCCGATTATGGTGGTATGAGACACTATATTCGTGCTGTTGGCCTACATTGATAAGGTGATGGGGGAGTGGTGCAACGATTGCAAGTAACAGCCCTGGCAACCCTTTGTAGTGACCTCGAGCATACTTTGAATTTGGGGTGAGGCGACGAGTTTTGCCGCGGTGAATAGAGTATGAACTAGGCCTGTATCAATTTAGTGATGAACCGTTAAAAAGGTGATGGGGGAGTGGTGTAACGATTGTGTGTAATAGCCCTGGCAGCCTTTGCAGCACCCTAGAACCACACTATCGTATGAGATTATCTAGGTTTGGCGAACCTAGAATGGATCATGTTTGGGAATGATACAAGGGAGGTACCTTAGTTTCCCAATCCTACTATTTGAAATGGACTAATAACAACTCGGTAATCATGCTCATCATCACACTGCATGTGCCTGGAAGATGTGGAACACTGAGGAATGAACGCATGCCGCGGACGTAAGATGGTGTCGCATGAGGGAGTATGTCGGTGAGGGCATGCATCATGACTATATTTCATACTTACATTAATAAAAGTAGTTAGGATTGTTCGATTGTACTGCTTTATCATTACTGCTTGACTGAGTTGATAACATGTTAACCTATGCTTTATTGTTCCACTGAGTTAGCTACTCACTCCCACGTTACGGGACGGTGCTTGCAACACTAACCAGACTGTCTTAGCTGCAGGTGATGGCGATGCTTATGAAGCAAAGCCGGACTACTACTATGATATTGAGGAGGAGTTCTACATGTAACTCTCTGACGGATCTATGAAGACCTGGAATTGAATTGACGGGGCTATGGTATTTGGGATAGAAGGCATTATACTTCCTCAATTTGGTATATTTTGGAATTGTACTTGTAAATAGTTAACCTGGTAACATTATCACACTCTGGAGACTCACCACAGTTTATATAGTTTATATATCTATCACAGTCTTTCGCTTGTTATCTCACTTGTCTCTGGAGTATGATATGTTGTTTTGACTTAATCTCACTCATGTTCAATGCACTAATACAAACAACATTCAATCATCATTCATTATGTTGCATAAGTGATGCGTTGGAACTCGGGAGTTGAGTTTATGCTCGACCCCCGATTTTCAGGGCGTTACAGGCAGCCCCAGGTAGGTGGAGAATTTCGTTATTTTTTGTTATTTTTGAAGACTATTTTATTATAGTTGTGGGTTGAGAGAGACAATTGTGGGAAGAAGTAATTTCGGTTGTGAATGTTATGATTGTTTTTGTAGGCCAATGTGATTTTGCTATGGTTGTGGTTGCGGTTGTGGGTTGTGAATGTGAAAATGATGTGTTTCACTTTAGATGACAATTTGGACCACTTCAGAATAGTAACCTCAACCCATTCATCACTGTTGTTTCACTACAGAGTGTAGGGGTCAAGGTTATCATAAAATTCAAATGGTAAAAGTTGTAGGTGTAAGGGTCTAGGTTGTCATACATGAAGGGTCGAGGTTATCAATATGTTTGGATGACAGCCTCGACCCTTAATGGATGATAACCTCAACCCATCCTGACATTCTGTCAACCTCAAACCTTAGTGGATAACAACCTCGACCCATCCTGACATTTTTTCAACCTCGACCTTTTACGGATGACAACCTCGAACTTTAATTGATGATAACCTCAACCCTTTACGAATGACAACCTCGAACCTTAATTGACGATAACCTCGACCCTTTGTGAATGATAACCTTAGCCCTTAATGGATGATTCTTTACTTAAACCAATGTAATGCAGGTCTAAAGAATCAAGAAGGACTACATGCTTAGACTATGAGAATGCAACCGTTTCTCTGAAGTGTTCTTTTTAGTTTTTAAAGGATTACACGTTGGATAATTTTGCCACATGTCCTATTAGAAAAGAGATATTTAGGAAGACTTATTTAGGATATCTGTTGGATTTCTCTGTGGATGGGTGGGTGGCCTACGGTCAAATAATCTATTCTCTCATGCAGATGCATATTGCTGACTCGACTTTTGATATTCAAGGCACCATCATGAAAATGAACAAGATGGACTTTGCCATCATGGGATTGAGGTGTGGACCTGTTAGATCAAATGAGTCTAAAATGGGGTCAAGATGGGTCAAAGAATTGAGGAAAAAAGAAAGAGAATTAGGGAAACTTATTTGCTAAAAGGAACTGTAAAGAATGAGCATTTGAAAGAAGCTTTTCTCTCACTCCATGGGAAAAATAAACATGAGAATGCATTGAAGTTGACACTTTTGATTTTTGTCAAGAATCTGGTAGTTGCAAAAGAATAGTTGTGTAAATAAGTATATAGAAATAGTCAATAACTTTAATAGTTACCTTAGGGCACTGTGAGGAACCAATATTTGAAAGACCAAGTTAATACTGCAATAAAGGTTGATGAGAATGATGACTATCTCTCTTCATACAACATATGCAGATACGCATATACGCTATATGTAACTTATTGTTATCTCCATTCATGAAGGGTGTTTGTTTGTTTTTTTTTTTTTTGTTTGTTTCTTATGTTTTAACTATGTAATACATGTCCTAACTAATGTGTAATGATTTTGTTGGTTAAATAGATATGGGTATACAAGCAATTACCTTAGCTATAGATCGATAGGGGATGTGTCATAAAAAGACTTCCCATATAAATTCCTTGAATCCTCAATTGGAGGCCGTACAAAATAGGCCTGTATCCAGCCATATCAAGGGTATTCATAACTATGTCAGTAAGGGAGATTCATTATTATTGCATGATAGTAATGTATCATGGTTATATCTTATAACTAATAGATCATTATTACTCCTACAAATTGAGATTACCAGGGAGCTTACACACCCCAAGAAGAAAGATGAGAAAAACGTCATTATACCTGTCAGAGATGATACCTATACAAAAGAAAAGGCTTTGTGGAAGTGTGAGAGGACAGAGGAGTCACTAGAAGAGGTTGTGAAGAAATATATGACTAGAAAAAAGTTGGAGAGGAAAAAAGTGAGAGAGGAGTTGAAGAAGGCAGTGAAGAAGTTGAATAGGAAAGAAGTGACAGATGAAGTGAGAGAGGAAGTGAGAGGGGAAAGAAGTGAAACAGTGAAACTAGATGTAGATTTTGGTGTCTCGCTCGAGGAATTGTGAGAAAAGTATTTAGTAAAAATCAGAAAACTATATATAATATATATATATATATATATATATATATATATAATAATATATATATATATATATATATATATATATATATATATATATATATATTAGATAGAGAGAGAGAGAGAGAGAGAGAGAGAGAGAGAGAGAGAGAAAAATTGACTATAAAATTGAGAACATCACACTGGATGTAAAGAATTGAGAGAGGACACGGAGTAGTATGTGGAGGAATTGAGAGATGAAATGAAGCGTCTAAAGGAAGAGAATGTGTTATTACGTAAAGAGATGAAGCTTTTGAGGGTGGAGTTTTATGCTAATAAGTTATATAAAATTGTATTTGGTTTAATGCTCAAGAACACATTATGAAATTGCATATCTAACACGTGAATTCAATACAGTCTATCAGCATATCGACTCAACCTGTGGAGGAGGCTCCTACCCAGCTCATGGTAACGGATGATGTTGTTGGTCAGCCTACATATGTGGATGAGGAGGGTGGGCAGCCCGTGAACATGGACGAGGTGGGTGGGCAACCCACAGATATGGATGGGGTGGGTGGGCAGCCTAAAGATATGGATGAGATGAGTGGGCAACTTGCGGATGTGGATGAGGCTGTTGGTCAGCTTGCAGATGTGGATGAGGTGGGTGGGCAACTCACATACGTAGATGAGGCTTCTGGTCTCCTTGTAGACATGGATGAGGCAGGTGGGCAGCCCGTAGACATAGATGAGGAGGATAGTTATCATATTGATGTTGATAAGGTGGGTGGTAGCCTTGTGGATGTAGATGTGACCGAGTTATGTATTACTTCGATTGCGGTTAATGGGAGGCCCCACCGCAATACATTCTCATCGAAATTTTCTTACATCCCTCTACACGGCTCCACATACTTCTCCTATTGACATCATTGATTCTCTTATGGGATATAGATCCACATAGATCCTTGACACCTGAAGATTATGAGGATTTGAAGTGACCACAATATCCATTGGATGAGAACCTCGACACTTCCATAACATGATAACCTCAAACCGAAATGGATGGAGCAACCACAATATTTACTGGAGTATGTATCGATTGAGTTGGTGATCCAAGAATATCTTCGTATTTTGACCAGAAATCCTACATTCAGGTTAATAGCTGATGAAACAAACTAAAATGATGGTATCTCACAATCATTGAGTCTTTGATCATTTAATGGATCATTGCTTGAATTGTCGAGAATATCTATCACATCCTCACTACCCAACAATCGAAATGACAGTATCTCACAATCATCGAGTCTTTGATCCTGCCATGGATCATTACTTGAAGTGTTACGAATATCTGTTGCATCCTCACTACCCAGCAATCGAAATGACGATATCTCACAATCATTGAGTCTACGATCATGGCACCTATCATTGCTTGAAGTGCTAGGAATATCTGTCTATTCCTCACTACCCAACAATCGAAACGACGTTATCTCACAATCGTCGAGTCTTCGAACATGGCATGAATCATTGCTTGAAGTGTTATGAATCTCTGTCGCATCCTCACTACCCAACAATTGAAACGACGGTATCTCATAATCGTCGAGTCTTCGATCATGGCATAGATCATTGCTTGAAAGGCCGAGAATATCTGTAGCTTCCTCACTATCCCGTCCCGCGCTAAATTCAGGATCCACTAATGGCCATTGTTTGTTCAACTCTACTATCACGAATTTATGAACGGGAGTAGGATCAGTGATACTCTTAACAACAGGCTGAATATCGGGACACAGTCTTTAAATATATTAGAGGGTGTGGGCCCTTGCTTGAACAATAGGTGTATGTCTCACTTTCTCTACATACAATTGTATTTGAGAAGATGGACTCTTATCACAAAAGAGCATAAATTTGAGTAAATCTTCATCGTGTTTGATTGTATGTGGAGGGAGTAATCCACGTACACAACATTCATTCTCAAATCATATTTATTTGGTATTGTCTTTGTAATCTCATGCATTTTATCTATGAGCTTCTTGTACATAATTTCATTCATCACAAGAAGACCTTTTGAGTCACCACCCACGTACGAAAAACTCCACTTTTTGTATACACACTCCCTATCATAATAGCATAGGATGAGCTAGGGAGCCATAATCTACCTACAATAAAAAGTAGACTGTGTATTATTATGCTTACAACATAAAGGGTCCAAGTTGTGATATCTTAAGGGTCAAGGTTGACATATGTTAAGCGTTTATATTGGCATATGTTAAGGGTGAGTTGAGATTGTCAACTTGTTCAGTAAGGATCGAGGTTATCATTCATTATGGGTTGATCTTGTCATCTAGATAGGTTGCCAATCTCTACCTTTAATAGATGATAACCTCGACTCTTACCGAACACGTTGACAATCTCAACCCTTAATGGATGATAACCACAACCCTTGCTATACAGGTCCACAGTCTCGACCCGTAATGGATGATAACATCTACTCTTGTAAATATTGCGTTTACATTAGATGACAACCTTGACCCTTAATGAATGATAACCTCGACCCTTGCACATATTGTTGTTTATAGTGCATGATAACCTAGACCCTTAATACATGCCGACCTGGACATTAAACACATCAACTTAGACCTTAACACATGATAACATCGACCGAAGATTTAAGGCTTTACCTTCAATAATGACCAAATTTGTAGTTCATTAGGATGATAGGGACATCGAAGAATGGAACAAAGAGGATCACTTCGTTGGAAAATATAATGTATGATTGTGATGGTGGAAGTGGTGGATGAAGCTTCAAAGAAGAGTTTTCGTACGAACATCGGAGAATGCTGGATAATCGAACGCTAGAGAATGTCGGATAATCGAAAGCTGAAAAGAAACATCAGAGAGACGCCGGAGATAAACGCCTAAGAGACGCCAATGGAGAGTGGCAGTGGGTCCTACGATTGTAATTTTTCCAAGACAGAAGAAAGGCCCTCTGCAACATTTGAAAAGGCAACAATTGACTATATCTAAGGGAGTTCGTAAACCGTTGTGGATCCCACCATTACTTATGTGTGAAATCCATTCCAACCATTATCCTCGAAATTTCAAGGAAGGTTATGGTTGGAAGAATGACTAACATTCACCAGTCATATGAATCACATTACATAAACAATTATTAGTAAATAAACACTGTTATAGATTATCGGGTTTTGTAGGCCACACATAAACTGTATCCGTGTGAGGTTATTATCTTCTCATATAAATAGAGAACCACAAAAAAAATGAATGGATTGGATGTACCTTCCAGTAAGACTAATGACAAGTCTCATGCTTCGGGATGAGTGTTAAGTAGCTCTTCCCCTATACAAAAGCCATACCAGTAGGGGTGCACACGGTTCGGTTTGGTCCGGTTATGGGGTGAAATCGGAACCGAACCATTCCTAACGGTTCTAGGAAATTCGGAACCAGACCGTTGGCACCCTAGAACTGAACCGGAACCGAACCGTTAAAACCGGTTCGGTTCTGGATCGGTTCCACGGTTCTGGGCTTTTTATAATCCATCCCAATTGCAAGCCCATGTCCATTCATGTTGTGGTCCATTTGATGAATGGTTTAGATATTGTATAAGGTGTGTAAAAATACATTTATGAAAATAATTATTCTGGAGAAAATAATTATAAGGTGTGCAAAAATACATCGGTTCGGTTCTACGGATCGGATCCACGGTTTGGTTCTACGGATCGGTTCACGGTTCGGTTCGGTTCTACATACCCCCAAACCGAGAACCGAACCGATGTCACCGGTTCTTTGATTTTTGGAACTGGAATCGGAACCGGTGCACTCTAGAACCGGACCAAACCGGACCGTTTGGTTGGTTTCGGTCCGGTTCCACGGTTCTACCGGTTAAATGTGCACCTCTACATACCAGTGTTGGATCCAAAGCAAGGATAACTTCGTCCCAAAAGTTTGAAAAAGCTGTAATGGGCCGTAAGAGATTATTTTTTAATCCTCTTTTTGCAGACGTTTAGCATTACCATGAAGCTACTTTAGTCAAAATCTGGCATTAAAAAAAAAAACACTAGAGCAGAATTGGCGGGTAACACCATGGTAGGTGTTTCGCTAGCGTGGGGCCACCTTGATGTGTATTGTATATCCACTATGTCCTTTACTGATCATTTAATATTATGGTCCCAAAGATGAAGCACAACCAAATCTTAAGTGAACCATACCACAAGAAACAATAGTCATTTAACCATTAAAAACTTCCTAAGGCCCACATTAATGTTTATTTGCCCTCCAACCGGTTGATAAGGTGGGATGAAGGGCTTGATCCAAACCTTTTGTGACCCACAAGAAGTTTTTAATGGTCAATTGCCACTGTTTCCTTTGGAGTTGGATCTGCTTCATCTTTGGCATCATACCTTATGATGAGCTGGAAAAAAGGGTGAGCGGTGTGGATGGCCCCACGGTCAGGGAAACACCGACTGCGGTGTTACCCGGGTAACACCTTAGTTGGTGTTATCCTTACCGTGGATGGCCCACCTTGATGAATGTATTGTATATCCACGCTGCCCATCGATTTTTCGGATCATTTTATGAATTTATTAAAAAATTTAAGAAGATCCAAATCTCCGATGTACCACACCACTGGAAAAAGTGGTTAATGACCATGAATAACTTTTGGAGGCCACAAGTTTTGGATCAAGCCGATCCTTGTATTTTCCCTTCATCCAGGTTTGATTGATCTCATCAAGGGGTTCGATGGCAAATAAACATTATGGATCTACTTATGGTGGGCCCCATGATTTTTTAAATGGTAGCGTTCAATCACCACTGTTTCCTGTGGTGTGGTCGATCTGCTTAGTTTTTGGGTATACGTCCTAAAATGAGCTGGAAAAACGGATGCACGGCATGGATATACACTACATCATCGAGGTGGGCCTCACGATAAGGGTAACGCCGAATCCGCTCCTGATGGAGAGTTCTTATAATGGTCTCCACAACAGCCAGGGCTGTCAACGGGCCGGGCCCCGCCCCTGACTTAAATTCTAAATTTCAGGTCCGGAGCCCGGCCCATTGACTCCCCTAACAGGGGCACTTACTCGTACTACCGCACATTCACGCCTCACAGTAAACGTGATCAAGGGTTATGCGTACACGATCCAAGCCGCTAATTACTCTGTCCCAATATGGAGATGGACATGTGAAGAAAATTTAAAATAAAAAATAACGGGGCATTCCGAGAATTGAACTCGGGACCTCTCGCACCCTAAGCGAGAATCATGCCACTAGACCAAATGCCCAGATGTTGAAATCATCATCTATATTTTATTAATTATAGCTAAATTGAATTGGTCCACTCATTAGGCATTGACCGCATGAAACTCGATGTATCCACCGGTTTTTTTTTTTTTTGGGTTCGGCCCTTTTAATCTGAATGGTTATTTCGATGTTGTTTTTGAGTGATCTTGACCGGTGAAGTGAATAGGTCCCATGGGACTGTGATCCCATCTTCTCCTCATTTGTGAATATTTTCTTGAGATACGTGTCGGCAGAGACTTGGGAGATGTCTGGTAGCTCCACCGGACTTACCTAAATATCCACCTTTATGCAGGCACGTGTAGGAATTGAACCGTGTGTATCAGTTAGGACCCAGCTAGATCTTTCGGTCCAAAATCTCAGGCTGGTCAACCGTACAATCTTGAACAGACCAATATGAAAGGATGGTCTTTCATAGTCACCGACGCCCAAACTTCACAAAATCCACAAAACGTTGTTCATTTATGACATGAGATCCAAATCTCAAGTGGACCACACCACAGGAAACAGTAGTGATTGAATGCCCACCATAAAAAAAATTTCTTGTGGTGTACAAATGTTTTGGGTCAAGCTAATATTTATATTTTCCTTTCATCCAAGTCTGTGTAACCTTACCAACAGGTTGGATGGCAAATAAACATACAGTGAGAACCGGGAAGGTTTCAACAGTGTGGGTGTTATTGTCCCCACCGTTTCTTGTGTTATGGTCCAACTAAGCTTTGGATCTGCTTCATTTTTTTGGTTCAAGCCTTAAATGAGCTGGCAAAACACATACATCGGGGTGGCCCCACGGCTCACACCCCACCGCTGAGGTTGGTGTTGAACTCGGAATTTTCAGCTTATCAAAGTGGGCCCACATCACCCAGTGATCCACACCATTGACTTTATGGACCCCAGCTGGAAATGTAGAAACTCTTTCAACTGGTGGTTAAAAGGAAACACAGCAATGGTAAAAAAAACCAAAATTTTTCTATCGCCGTGATCTTCAATTATGGGGAAGCTTTGGCGCATGGGCCACCCATGGTGAGTCCCATCATATCAATGTTTTGGATCGCAAAACCAAGGGCCCACTTGGACAGATTAAAAACTCGAACATACCTAACAATCCAACGAAGGCAGAAGCATGATGAAGTGGTCACCACACATTAAACAGGAGGCATATGATCCTCAACAGGAGAAGAATGCGAGCCATGGTCCAATGATCCAGATCTTTGGCTCGATGGGTCCTCGCTACGGACATACAGCGCCCTAGAAATCTCCCGGAGAGAACAGACCAAACCCTTCCCCTAGCTTCCTACATACTGACATTAGGTTGGGTGGTGATGAATTGGGCGTTGTGGGGCCCACTGTTGGTGTATGTGTTCTATATCCACGCTATCCATCCTTTTTGATAGCTCAGTTTTGGGCAGGGACCCAAAAACGAAACAGATCCGAAGCTCAAGTGGACCACACCATAGGAAATAGTGGAGATGTCTATTTGCCATCCAACCTGTTGATAAGGTCACACATTCCACAAATATCAGCTTGATCCAAAACTTTCATAGCCCCCAAGAAGTTTTTAATGGTGGGCGTTCAATCCCCATCTTTTCCTGTGTGGTCCACTTGAGCTTCAGATCTACTTTGTTTTTGGGTTCATGCCCTAAAACGAGCTGGCAAAACGAACACACATCAATATGAAGGGTGGTGTTGGCAACACCACCTGATCGGCGTCCATTGATATTGATGGCCAAGACTGGCAAGTGGCCATACACCAAAGGTCTTCATTCAACTTTAAAAAGAGTAAGATTAGATCGCTGGGATCCACTGATCTGGGAGTTTTCTTTAAGGCGTGGATTATTCGGTGGGGCCCACAACGTTGGCAGTTACGACCACCATTCACAGTAAGGCATTGTATACTGCATCTTTCAACATGACTATTTATAAAAAGAATGAAGGGAGCGTTTGCTTGGCATCAAATATCATGAAATTTGATTATGAATAATCAATCTAATTTAGGTAAAATTTTCATGAAACCAAAGTAATTTTTATTTTTATTTTTAAATAAAGTATTTACCGGTAACATAGGGGGGGTGGGGATGGCAGGTCCTGAACTACTGTAGAGTCCCAGATTCCACTCATTACCAATCTATCTGCCTTACCAGGGAATTACTAAGCTGGTAAATATAAAAACCAGCAACCAAACAACTCCGAACACGAGGGAAAAAGAAAAAGAAAAATAAACCAGGCCACGGTTTAAGGTTTCGAGTATGATTCTACAGGGCTAAAATCGTGTAACAGGAACCATATATGTATCAGATAGTTACATGAACGAGCATCTTGATACATATTGGATGGCATAAAATTTCAGTAAAAAACAATATCGAAGCTCACAAAATAACATCAAGACATGTTAACAATCATTTCTGAATACTCATTTCCCATGTATTTGATCTCATAAATTAGTGTAGTTTTTGGAGTGATTCGCTCCTATCATTTTCCAACCAAATCATGGGATCCTTGATCCTTCTTGAGTTGGTTCTATGATGCCTTGGACAATATGGTGGGTAGACCATACCCGATACCTTGGACAATCAGCTGCCTGTGCATATACAGGGTTATGGACAATCACGGCAACAGTCTACATTCGATACCAATGTGTCTTCACTACATGGACTGCATCCTCTAATCTGGAAGTTATTTCTGTCATGGTCCCTCCATGGTGGGGTCATCGCACTAACAGTCCAGATCATGCCAATCACTGCCCCCACTCGTTCTGTCACCAGGGATTGTATAATTACTTGGGACTGGAATCCAGACTAAAAAAAGGATGCATAAAAAAATTCAATATAGATCCCACAAGAAGAAATCATATAGCACCATGGACCATAATATTTTGAAACAGTGGGCCAAAAACATAAGTTTGGGTGCACTACTATGAGATTCTATTCATAAGAAACAACAAGTAAACATGGATAAGATACAGATAACACGTGAATATAAGAGAAGTTAATGCCAAGGGTGCAGAGTTTCACCTGATCAAGTAGGCGAAAACACCGCTCTCCTCAACGGTCTGTTAAAATGCCAAATCGCCTATGTCAGGTGCCTAAACAAGGACGGTAAAGAAGAAGAAGACGATCTATATGTATATATATTAGAAAATCCATGAGCTATCTAATCATGAAAGATCTACAATAATCCATCTACCCATGAGAAAGAACCCACTTGCAAATGGACCGGAGTCCCACGATCGGCTGTCCTCCCGTTTCAAGAGCACTTTGGGGGCTTTGGATGTTGGGGCCTAAGCAAGAACCAGCAAGCACTCCTCATTTCCATGTACTTTCACATGGAGCTCCACGGAAAGCTCCTGCAAACTACTGGCTGCGAAATGACAGACCCACCCCCTGTGATTTCACTTTGAGGTTTTATGAAAGAAAGAAGGCGGCACCGCTGCTGGGTCAAGTTCGACACAGCCTTTCAGCTTCCCACCTCTCTCCTTTGTTAGGCGGAAAGCAGGAACCTGATGGGAGAATCTCAGCATGCGATCCCGTGCTATCTCCATTGTGACACAAATTCCTTTAAAAACGGAGTTGAATCCGTTAACCTTCTCCAAAATCGAAACACACAACTTAGGACCAGAATCTTCGAGGACTTCTGCCATGAAATATTTGCAGTTCTTCAGGTCAGTACGGGTCCATTCAGTGCTGATATCCTTGTATAATGCCCAGATCTCACCTTTCCTAGGATAGATGTTGAATCTACCCTTCCTCGAAGTGGGCCCTGCATGTACCTGATGAGAAAACACCGAAGTTTCTGAATACATCTCGGTTTCGCGTGTAAGCTTAAACATTCCACAGCTGACAGGTAGTTCATCGTTGGCCCACTGCATCTCCCCCTCTGACGTGGAGCACGGTTCTAGCCATGTTATATGCACTTCAAATCCTGCTGATTGAACTTTCTTTATCTGAGCATAGAACTTGGGCAATGTATCTATGTCACTGTACAGTGCCCATATTTGACCAGGCTGAAACTCATCTCCGGATTTATTTTTCTCGAAGTCATGGAACTCAGGAGCTGGGTACACAATCTGGTCACTTAGAGGTGGTGCAGGAGAGTAATTAGGGCGTTCTGCAGCGTCACAAGGACTGGTGTTTCCCCCATCTAAATGCTTGTCCTTCTTATCTGCCTGACGTTTGGTTGCATTTGCTTCACCGTGTTTAGTATTGGGAAAGTCATTGAGGATGCCTTTCTTCCCACTATTTACATTCTTCTCTTTCTTATCATGGGCCCCATTCACCCCCCTGGGAGAACGGACTGAGCAATCCGGATTCTCCTTTTCCAGGGGATTCTTCATGTCTGGCTCTACCTTCATCTTGGGGGTCTTGCATTTGTCGGATCCAGTGGCAGGCGCCTCCTTTTCAGTTGAAGATTTAGACTCTTGGGTGACATGAGGCACTGAAGCTGGATCAAGTTCCAAAGACCCTTCTGGGACACCTTCTCTTTCGCCTCCTGTCATTCTGTGATGAGGAATCCTGTGGGAAAATCGGAGAATCTCATTTGGGGGTATTTGAAATGGTTTCTTTTCCCTGTTTGTACATCGCCGAAACAGGCTTACGAACCCTCTCAACTTGACCACATATGAAACTTCAACGCCAGTCTCATCTGAATAATCAGAAAGGACTTCGACAATTTCAAATTTATTTGTTCGGTGCAGATATGGATCAGAGCTCCAGTTGATATTCCATCCCTTGAAGAGAGCCCAAACTTCACCCTTTTTAGGATATATCTTGTATGTACCTCTAGCCACGCCCTTCTCGCAAGAAGCCAAATGGGAGAAGATACCACGCTCATCAGTCACTTCGGTCCTCCCGAGTCTGAAGTTCCCACAAGCGACAGGCAATTCCTCTTCAAACCAATTGACCTCATTTTGGTCTTCGGGGTTGGGAAGGGCTTCTAGCCATGTGATCCGCAACTTGAACTCTGGCGAGAAGACTTTCCTAATACGAGCATACGATCTTGGCAAGCCTTCTGAATCATCATAGAGTGCCCAGATCTGATCGACATCAAAATTGCCTTCCATTCTATCATTCTCGAAGTCATTGAATTCATGTGCCGAGTAGGGAATAGAGTTGGAAGTTGATGTGGCCTTGGGTCTTGAATCGATGGTAGGGTTGGCTTCAGAATTGTCTTTAGGCTTGGAACTCTCCTCGTTACCAACCTCAGTTTGTTCCTTCTCAGTTTTCTTAAGCTTTCCCGACCGTTCTTTTCCGTTCGGTAAGCTTTCTTCAGAAGGTACACTTCCTTTGTGTTTGGCTTCTTTCTCATCTTCGAAGGAAGCCTCATCTTTTGAAGAAGCCTCATCATTTGAAGAAGCCTCATCACTCTGATCATTCACACCAGCTGAGGATCCACCACCCCTTGACCTTTTAGAACTAGGAGGGTTCACAAAGTCGTCATCATCACTCCTATCTTCCTTGTAAGTAACATGTTGCTTTTGCCTCGTTGATCGGCGTGGATAACGGCTACTTGTGACTTCAACATTCTGCACCTCTTCTTCTAAATCTTCTACATCTGTGGTGCTATCAGAATCACAGCTCTCACTGGACTCCTCTACCACCATCCTTCTTCCCCTCTTCCGGCTTGCATTTTCAGATGGTTTCCCCATATGTGCCCTCCTATTCATTTCCCCATCTTCTGTCGCCTTGTTTTGGGCTCCACCACCAAACTCAGCATTGGATCCTCGTTTTGAGAAGGGTTCTGATGCCGCATGAAACCCCATGCTGGAAGCGTTCCCAGCATTACCTTGCCACCCCATATTATGAGCACCCTGATTAGGGACCTCATTTGGCTGAGGATTTGCAGATTGGTTCCATGCATATCCTGGGTTAGCTCCTGGTGCTGTGCCTTGGACATTAATATCGTAAGCAATAAACGACTGCTGGCAATTTTGGCAACGGAGAGCTCGATTCACAATAGTTCGGTAATATTGATACCTTATACCACAAAAAGGACAGAGTGTCCAGAATGTTGGGACACTTTGTCCTTGCTGCTGATTTGCGCCCGAAAAATTTGAAGTGACATGATTCGTAGAATTGTTCTGAGCACCTTGTTGTCTCCTAGGATAAGAGTTCCTATTCATATGTGGAGGAGGCTGCCTAGCTGCGGCTGTCCTAACATTGGCTCTTCTCTTAATGTCATACAAGGACCTTTTTGCTTGGTCTGTAAGGACTCTATGTGCTTCCCCGATCAGCTTAAATGCAGCCTCTGCACCTGAAAACTTGTTTTTATCAGGATGAAGTAGAAGAGCGAGCTTTCGGTACTGCTTCTTGATGGATGTTTCATCTGCTGTCTGATCTAATTGGAGAATCCCATACCAATCCATCTCTGACCCTGAGACCTTGACCTCGGCAGAGCAATGCACATTGCAGACAGTGAGCATCTGAGAGATGTTCTCAAGTTCCGGAAAGAGCTGTTGGGCCTTAATGGCAACCTTCCGAGCACCCACAAAATCCTTATTTTGCATCTTCTTTTCGGCAATTCCCTTAGCTCTAACAGCCTCTTCCTTGTTGCACTCCATCTCTGATTCGGGATCGAAGAAATGCCAGACCCCAACTGCCCAATATACAATTGCCTCATGTGAAGAACGTAAGCCTAAGAAGGCTACCCTTTTGCCACATGTTTGCTTTGATTCATAGGCCCTAGGTGAAAGAGCAATACATGACTTGTTCTCCAACAAAAGTGTTGAACCCACTGCAACCAGATTTTAACTCAGCATCCACACAAGCCCAAAAATGCCGAATATTTCTTCCATCAAATTATAGACCTATCCATAGAAAACAGATATTTTAAAATTACACCAATCAGTAAAGATATTAGGCATGTTTGGACATACCCCCAAATCACCACAAATAATATATTCACGGTAGAACAGTGTAAACATCCATTTGGCATCCTTTTTGGGTGGAATGTTCATTGAAGAAGGCATGTGAAAAGAAGCTTTTGGTTCCGGTTTTCCATCCAGGTTACTTCAAGTCAGATTTGGAGTTATCCAAATGGAGAACTTGGTGAAGAGCACTGCCCGTCCCAAAAAGCAGGAATACCAAAACTAACCCTTAAAAGCCAAAAAGGAACTGGAGAATCCAAAAAGCAGGAATACCCAAACAAACCCTTAAAAGCAAAAAAAGGAACTGGAGAAACAGGAGAAAAGGTTCTAAACTCAACCATAACAATTTCTTCTTTTTTATTTTTGAAAGGTAATCATTACAATTTCAAAATTCTTCAGCCGATAGAAAACTTTGCTAAGGAAATGACAGTTTATATGACAGCATAGACAAAAATCAACGAGTTATAAAATACCTTAGTCCTTTACAGGTGGTGCCAGAAATTACCACAAAAATCCCTAAATCCAAACTCAAGCAAAAATGATTTTGAACCCATTATAAATGCAAAACACAAAAACCAATGATATAGTGGGTCTTGAGGCCAGGGTTCAAAATATTGGAATGTGTCATATGATTCATACCATATTTTCCATATTGGGAATGAGCCATAATAAATTATTGGGCAGTATGATACAATTGTTTCTATGAAGATATGGGCAATATATTGGAAAGCATTGTTTGTATCATCATCACACTCCGATACAAACAGATAGTATACGAATGTATCATTGACACGTTATTCCCAAATAAGTTTAGTGAAATTCAACATCATACCAAGAATGATAACATTGGAATGCATCATACTGGAAATGCGTGCACTAGAACCATATCGTGATATGATACACTTAAATAATAATTTGAACAATGCTTTAGACCATTGTGATAACCACCATTATCAATCATTCCACCATACATGTGGAGATGCTCGTCAACACTCATCATAGATGGGTCATCATCGTCATCATCAAAGCCTTATCCAACTATATGTGGTCAGCTACACAATCTTGTTCTACCATTCCACTATCACAAACCATATCCTCAATCAAACCATACGTCCTCAATCCTTTCCTCACCACCTTCACCCATGTCCTTGAACCAACACAACCCTTCTAACCGGTGAAGTTCTTGATCTCCTTTGGACATGGCCAAACCATCTAAGTCTACCTTCACCCATCTTATTACCTATTGGTGCTACTCCTAAGGGGCTGTTAAATGGAGGTAAATGGTATTTGAGGTGTGTTTTGATGAAAGTAAATGCATGCAAATGAAATGAAATGGGAGTAAATGTGCATGTAAATGAAATCCTTTATATGAGAGAGGATTTGGAAGTAAATGGGGGTGAAATGCCTTTTTGAGCTACCTTGGAGAGTCGCACTTCTAAACAAAGGTGCCGCTACGCACATGTCCATCATACACGTGTCACACTAATGATACTCCAAAACAAAGCAAATATTGCCTACATCACTATAATCACACCAAAAGAATGATCCACACTGTCCAAAGGATGGCTATCTAAATGGATGGTTGAAAAATGTTGGCAAGTTTGTGGCCTACCCGAGACTCAAAATTTCCTCATTTTTGGCTAAGGTATATATTTCAATGGGCTTATTACAATCCTTCTCTCTCTCTTTCTCTCTCTCTCTCTCTCTTTGTTATATAAATTTCTTTTGTCAAGCCAAATATTTCTCTTTCCCTCAAGCTTGCATCCGTTCTCTTAATGCTGAAGAAACTACCCATGCAGATTCCCACTAACAATCTATTGTTCTTTTTTATTCTATTTTCTGGATTTCTTTGAATCTTCTTGGAGAGCAAATGTGATGTTCATTGTATTATTCATACTAATATTTCTTAAGATGACTATTGCAAGATTTTTCAATGGTTGTTAATTGATTATGTTTTATTTCAGACCACTAACCGATTTTTAAATTTTCTTTGATCTTTCTATCTGAAAAAGGTTCATGTTTGCTCTCCATGTTTTCATCGTTTTTCCCTAAATTTTTACTTTATTAAAAAATATTTCTTTACAAAAAGTTTATCTATTTGTGTTTGGAAGCATCCCCATGTTTGCTTTTATTTTGGAGTTCACAGTGCCAAACACTTTAGGGCATGTTTGTGATGCAGGACAATTAACCACTTGCTCTAAAAGCTCAAACTGTTAGAGCATAGTGAATTAATCCCTTTATCTCATAGCCCAGGCCCCACATCTCATGGGTTAGGACCTCGGCTGAACCGCCCTCCCCCCCCGGTGGGCAACGGGCCGCCCACCCTGAGTGTGGCCCCGCATCCCACAGCCTACCCCACTCGAGCCCGGTGTGAAATGCGCATTAATCACCCTCGGTGAGGAGCCTCGAACACGAGACCTCCCTTGTGGGCTCAACTCACCCCGAGTGTGCCCCTGCATCCTACAGGCGACCCCACTCCAGCTCGGCGTGAAAATGCCCCTGCATTAATCACCCCAGGTGAGGAGTCTCAAACACGAGACCTCCCTCTCTGATACCAATTTGATGCAGGACAATTAACCGTTTGCTCTAAAAGCTCGAATTGTTAGAGCATGCCAAATTAATCCTTTTATCTCATAAGCCCAAGCCCCACATCTCATAGGTTAGGACATCGGCCAAACCCTCCTCGTGGGCAACGGGCCGCCCACCTCGAGTGTATCCCCGCATCCCACAGGCTACCCCACTTGAGCCCGGTGTGAAATGCGCGTTAATCACCCCCGGTGAGGAGTCTCGAACACGAGACCTCCCCCATGGGCCCCGCCCACCTCGAGTGTGCCCCTGCATCCTACAGGCGACCCCACTCGAGCCCGGTGTGAAAATGCCCCTGCATTAGTTTGCTTCATCAATTACATCAGTAAAGGAAATGGGTAATGATTATAAATTACTTTACCTGCCTGGTTACATCAGCTAAATTTGACTACAATGATGGCAATGCTTACCTTGTTTGTTTTATCTAGGTAAAATTGTAAAGAAGGAAATGATTACAAATTCCTTTACCCGTCTCCTATTACATATGCATTTAACCCTCGAACTATATGCCATAATACTTATTTAAACAACAATTGTGAAATATCAATGATGGCTTATTTACATTACATTACCATGGAAATCAGTGAAACAAACAGGCCGTTAGGGAACTTTGATGCTATCAGCCTGTACCATGTGTACAGGTGACACTGTCAGCCATAAATTAGTAGCCTAAAACTAGACTGTCAAGAAGAGAAGCAAAATGAACCACATTAAAATCTTTTAGTAGGACAGTTACGTTCATCTGATCAGAGAAAATTTCCATGCTACATCCCATCCGCGGTAAGCCCAACAATTTGGATGATATTGATGACATAATTAATCCCGCTTCATCATCACCCAAAATACAAAACCCTAAATTTTCATCTACACCACTATATCATCACCAAAAAAAAAAAAAAAAAAAACTAGGTTTCCATCTAGACCACTATTTCATCACCTAAAACACAAAACCCTAGATATTCATCTATACTACATCATCACTCAAAACACAAAACCTTGGATTTCCGAGACCCACAACACTTCAATAGTCTCATGAAGAAAAAAAATGATTCTGACATGCAGAAATCTTGCCAGCACCCATTCCACAAAAAGACTCTAATATTCGAACGGATTTTACTATCTACCACCTAAAAACCTAAATATCCAAATTTAAATAAGGAAAAAAGAAATGCCCGAATCATCAAAACAATAACGACTACCCAAACCAATATAAGCTGGAAAATCGAACTTCACACGTTAATTCATCAATGAAATTATTCTACTACCAAAACAAAACAAAATAACAGAAGCCCTAGTTCTCTCAAAATCGTAAAAGAAATCCCAACTACCAAAATAAAACTCAAAACCCTAGTCGTGGACCGAAATGCGTGAATCCTGATGCATGCAGAAACAGGAACCGAGGAAAACACGAAAAACAGAATGCTAATTCAAATCTCCCAAACGTAACAAAATCGGCAAAAAATGAAAACCCTAGAATGAAAAAAAAAGAAAAAAAAGAAATTACTTTCAGAAGTCGAGAGAGAGATAGAGAGAGAGAGAATGTAGAGAGAAAGAAAGTAGAGATTTGAAGAAAGAGAGAGAATGCAAAAGTAGAGGAAAAAGATGCAGGAGAACATACACGTTTGTTTCTGTGTATCGACCTTTGAGCGGTTTTTTTTTTTTTTTTTTTTAAGAGGGAGAGAAAAATCTCACAGGAGAGAGAAAGCCCACCGGGATCCAGAGCGAAACCGAGAATTGAGTATTTTCATTCGTCTCTCAAAAAAGGATTGTAATGTGCATCGTCGCTGCATTTAACTTATATGCAGTACCGTCCTCGCACTACAAATGGCATGCATGTGATGATCAGAACTGTTATTATGGTGGACCACCATATAAATATGCGAGGATTCTCTTAGGAATCCGATAGGCAACTTGATAAATAAATGGTTGTATAAGCGGTACACATAATCTCGAATTAATTGGATGGTTAAAATTTTTTAAACGTTGTGAAATTTAATATATATATTTAATCAACTTCAAAACCCATAATATCAACGGTTCGGATCAGTACATACTCGTTATTTGGAGCTTGAAGAGGAAACTGTACCGAATTCTTATGCAACACGCGCTGCATGCTAGTACTCTCCTGTCTAAACAAGACACTCCATTGAGATAGACTCCTAGGTTAGTTTACCACCATCTATGAAATGGTGGTGACACTACAACCGAAATCTAGACCGTCAAAATCTCTGAGTATGCCGTGGATGGAGCGTAAACCGAAAAATGAACTGAAAAGTTAATATTGTCCATCCTATTTTCTGTTGGAATTTGGACCACTCACTCTCTTACTTACAGCCAACCATTTGATAGGCATCAGTTGGATAGTCATGATTACTTGGCCAGCGTTATTTTATATATCGAATCCATCCACAATGTGACTCGCAATTTAGACGGTCTGGATATATTTCATTCACTACCACATATGAGGCGGGTAAGTCACCACCATTTTAAAATGGTGGTCAAGTATCATTCGAGTTATGACCTCCTTTAAAATGTGGGGAAATGATATGATGGATCCGTATATATATATATCGTAATATGATAGAGCAATTCTACTACCTTCCACATGCTATAGTAAACGGAAGATCGGAACCATACAAATACGGTACTTTATTGTAGATGGCCCATATTTTAAAATGTAGCAAAAATGGACGTTTCCTAACTTTTTATTGGGGGCTTCAAGTGGGATGTGTATTCCAAAATAACTCAACGGTTGTAACACATTGCAGGGTTGAGAGGAAGGGATGGATTAGCGTGGTTATGAACAAGTGGCCATAATCAGAGTCTACTAGTTGGACGATCCTGATTTTTACTATCTATCCTTCCACGTGGACAGTGGAAGGTGGGTGTGTCGTATCACGAAAGAGACGGCTCCGTCATATCATTTCCCTTGAATGCGTGTGCTTGTTCGTAGTAAACCGTTTTTTTTAATTAACATCTAAAATTTGTTTAGTCCCTCGCACGAGATATTGAGATCGATGGAAGCTATGCGGCACACGTGCTGACGTGAGACACGTATGCAAGGCTTGAGTCGCTCTTCATCAAGTACGACGCATCTTAAGCATGATCTGGACCAAAATCTATCCGGGTTTGCTAGTGGCTGCGGGACACGGATCGCCTGTGCCCATATGAATTTCCTTAGTTGGAAGATGTGTGGGTCCACAGAGATGCCCGTGAAAAATCCACTCCGTCCATCAGTTTTTCAATACCACAGTAGTATGGGAATCCAAATATCCGGGAAATCTTAAACTCAAGTGGAACACACCAAGCGAAACAGTGGGAACTGAAACGTCCACCGTTAAAACCTTCCTGGAGCTGACCATGATATTTATATGCCATCCAAACCGTTCGTGGGCTTATTACCACTCAGATAAACTGCAGGCACAAATATTATCGTGATACAAAACTTCTGTGGCCCGACGAAGTTTCCAATGGTGGGTGTTCAATCACCGCAGTTTCGTGTGGTATGGCCCACGCGAGTTTTGGATCTAACTATTTTTAAAGTCCTATCATATTGAGCCTCAATTGCCAGATTAAGATTGGCCCCTTGATCTTTATAAAGTATCGTTTGGCTGAATTTACCTCCCGCATTTGGTTCGATGGTGCAGCATAAACTTTCAATGTAGTGCCCGTTAATGAAGAAAAAAGCCGAAATATTACAAATAACAAATAATAAAATTAATATTTGGAAAGTTGTGACAGGCTATGGTTGTTATCTTAAATGCAGATTTAAACTTTGTGTCCAGGATATAACAACCCCGGAGTTGAGGAGTGTGCCAGAGAAAATAAAAGCGCCCAATATTAAAGGCACACTATACCGTGCCAGACCGTGACCAACACCCTTCGCGTGCGAGGTTGCTCCCGTAGCATATTCTTGGCTTTCAATATAAATAACAAGTGAACTATTCATATATAAAGGATTTCTCATCCTATCCCATTTACCAATGTGGGATGAAACCCAACATTAAAATAAGTAGAGAAACCAACACTAAAAGTAAAGATCAAAATAAGTTTTTTTTTTTTAAAATTTTTTTTTTAAATATTAACATCACACGCATAACATTTTGAAGCAACTTAAATTTCTTAAGCCAGCACATTATGATCATGCGTTTTATCCTCTCATGAGTGCTATAAAGAATGTCCGATTTCTCATAAGAAGTAACCCTACTTCCACACTCAGATAGGTGAGTCTATCAGGGATATACCTATACAGTTATACATTCCACTGCTACATTCCAGGAATGGGCAGTGCTAATATCAAATCACTCAAACCAACTTCTTATTATCTATTGAACTTAGTTCTTGGGATCTCTAGTCATATAGGTTGGGTTCTAATCATAGTTGTAAGTCTTTTTCAAGTATTTTAGTATTTAATTTATAACATTCCAATGATTTTCTCTAATATTACAGGTGTATTTATGATAAGAAACATAGAAGGAGAAAAATATTCTCGTCTACTTTGTATTTTTTATTGATAGTTTATATTTACAGAACAATCATGGTGCTATATTTGTACAACTAAAATGGTGCTACATATGGAATGCACTATGAGTTGTACACGGTTGTGTTTGATATGAGGCTTGATTTGTGCAATTATTTCATACACGACTGTGCTTGAGATGGGGCTTGATTTGTGCAATTATTCCATAACTATCAATACTCCCCCTCAAGTTGGAGCATGAATATCTGTAATGCCCAACTTGGATATGAAGAAGACAAATAATTCGGGACCCAAAGGTTTTGTGAAGATATTAGCTTGTTGTTGGGAAGTGGGTGAATAAGCGGGAGTAAGAAGACCAGCACGAATATGCTCACGCACCAAGTGGCAATCAATCTCTATGCGTTTGGTGCATTCACGGAAAACTGGGTTGCGTGTAATGTGAATGACAACTTGATTGTCACAGTGAAGTAGTGCAGGGTGAGACTGAGAGATTGTAAGATCACCAAGAAGAGAGCGTAGCCATTTAATCTCACAAGAGGTGTTGGCCATGGCACGATATTCAACTTCAGTAGAAGAGCGAGAGACAGTGGATTGCTTCTTGGTATGCCAAGAGATGGGGCTATCGCCAAGTTTGACAACAAACCTAGTGGTGGATCGGCGAGTCATAAGGCAATTGGCTCAGTCAGAGTCACAATAGGCAGATAATTGGAAACTGCAGGCTGAAGAGAAAAATAAGCTATAACCGAGAGTGGTCTTCAAATACCGAAGTAACTGGAGGGCGGCTTGCTGATCGGGAGCACGAGGAGCATGCATAAACTGACTTAAAAGATTGACTGTGTAAGTAATATCTGGACGTGAAATGGTCAGGTAGATGAGACGACCAACTAAGCGGCGGTAAGAGGCTGGATCAACAAGAGGGTTACCATTAGTGTCATTGAGTTTAAGATGCTGCCCCATAGGAAAGTAAGCAGGGTAAGAACCAAGTTAACCTACATCAGAGAGAATGTTCAGAATGTATTTGCGTTGATTGAAAAAAAATTCAGCAGGTGAACGTGCTATTTTAATGCTAAGAAAATACTTCAGATTCCCTAGGTCTTTGATCTTGAATGTAGTAGCCAAGTGGTTCTTGAGAGTAGTGATGGTCGGTAGGTTGCTGCTAGTAACAAGAATGTCATCAACATAGATCAGGATGACAGTGAACACAGTACCCGTAGTCTTGGTGAAGAGACTATGATCAGCATTAGATTGAGAAAAACCTGCCAAGGTAAGAACATGAGACAGCTATAGCAAGAAGACAGCGAAGTGTAACAAGTTTAGCAACTGGAGCAAAATTATCATGATAATCCAAACCTTCTACCTGGGTGTAACCCTTGGCAACCAACTGAGCTTTGTGACACTCGATGGATCTATCAGCCCTGAGTTTGGTTTTGTAAACCCACTTACAACCAATGAGTTTTTTGTTAGGAAGAAGGGGTTCGAGAGTCTAGGTATGGTTAGCTTCTAAGGCTTTAATTTCATCAGCCATAGCAGCCTGCCAGTGAGGAATAAGAACAACTTGAGAATAAAGGTGAGGGTCATGAACATTTTTGGAAACAGAGGTGAAAAAAGCAAAGTGGTTAGGACTAAAAAAATGATAAGAGAGAAAATTAGGTAAAGAATGAACCGTACTTGAGAAAGTCTGTGGATCGGGAGGGAACGTGAAGGCTCCGGGAGGTCTGAGCAGATATAGTCTTGAAGCTAGGAAGGATGAATGATCTGGCGGTGTGGCCGAGAGGAGGCAGTGGGAAGGTTGGGTTCAACGGGTTCAAGAGAAGGGCTATTGGTGGCATGATCTGTGGGGTTAGGAAGATGCTCTTGGGGAGGAAGTGCAGGAAAGATATGGGTGGGGTCGATAGAGACAGGAGGGACAGTGGGTGGAGTGTCTGTGAGGTTGTAAGCTGTAGGGTCAACATAAGGAAAGATAATCTCAACAAACCGAACATCTTGTGAAGAAAAATTTTTCTTGGTTTCTATGTTATATACACGATAGTGGAGTGGCTAAAAGAATAACCAAGGAAAATACAAGGGGAGACACGTGGTGAAAATTCATCATGATGAATGTTCAAAGCATGTGTATAGCATGAAAGTGCACCTGCTAGTGTCCTAGTTTGTCAAGTTACGTGTGTGGTGAGTCAGACTGGTTGCAGAACTCGCTAGGAAGATTATCTCAAGCGTCTGCCTCAACCGGATGTGTGGAAGCTCGCAATAGGTAAATCATAGCCTCACATCCCGTGTTCCAAAACACCAGGTGATTAAAACCCTTAAAACAAGATAGACATCTTAGGGTTTTTAAAGTGAGAAAACTTTTTGTAAAATAGAAAAATCTCTAAGTTTTTCTCGCCTTGTCAATTTTATCGAAGCACCCTCGATATGATCGACTTGCACTGTCGATGTCCTCGATACCTTAACGATATTACCAATAAGAGGACCAAAATGTCCAGCAACTAAATATTCATCTGGACGGATTTATCGATATATCGATACACCTATTGATATATCGATACATCGATAAAAGCACTAAATATGTCCAGCAACTTCACAATATATCTGGACGAATTATCGATGTATCGATACATATATCAATATCATCGATATTCAAATCTCGAGACCATCGAGAGTGGCTCGATAAGATCGACAAGCAGATTTTCAGCGCCCCTGTTTTTTAATGAAAATCTCAAAATTCTTCGATATATCGATGACCATCTGATACGATCTAAATTCAAATATCGATAAGATCGGAGGTCCATCGATGATATCGACAGTGGACGTGCATTTCTTACAGCAGTTATTTCAGGTTGTTTTTTAACTATGATCGGGGGCCCTTCGATTTAATCGATATTCAAATATCGATGATATCGACACTAGATCAATTGCATCGAACAAAGCCATAAACTGTCCAACAAGTTCAAAGATAAATCAGCTGGATGTATCGATGCCTCGACTCTGATCTCGATATCATCGACATTTAAATTCCGATGACCTCGACGGTTCCCCCGATCATTCATGAAAACTTGAAATATCTCAAAGTCAAGTTTCTCTCATTCTTCAAGTGTCGATGGATCGAACCTGTCGTCGATGGAATCAGAGTTCGAAATCCGATGACATCGATAATAGCTTCGATTCATCGACCAATTGGCAAAGAGTTTCAAAAGCGTATGACATCGAGTCCAAGTCATCGAGTAGACCATCGATGCTATCGAGAGTATACGCTCGATGGTATCAAACTCTGTCATAAATGTGACCGTTTTATATCTGTTGGAGCTTTTTGCCTATATATAGAGGACTTGTCTTTTGTTACTGTAAGAGAGAAAAGAGAGAGCTTTTGTGTGTTTTAACTTACATCTTATACCATAAGCCCTTTCTCTCGAGGGAGTTCATCCTCCAATCCACCCTCACCATTGATATTTAATAGAGTAGATTGGAGAATGAACTTCCGCATTCAAGGATCCTCCAGCTGCTACCTTAATGGTAAATCATTATGCTGGGATGCCTTGAATGCATAAGATTGGAACTACTCTATCTTCCTAATAGGAAAATCTTTAGAGAGTAGGATTCCATCTTCACCTTGACCCAACCCTAAGCCTAGTCTTGGTATATCTTTTGTGTTGCGGATCAAGGAAGCAGAAGACTCTTCGTCAACAAGGAGGAGGAGATCTTCAGCGTTGTGCTTAACGGGACTCATCAACTTATTTGTAAGTATCTAGAGTCCAGGAGGACACATGTGATCATTCCTTTCTAGGATTGGGTCTTAAGTGGTTCTCACCCTTTGAAGTCCTCAAGGAGGCCTCCGGCGGGAATGTACGCTGTGGGTGCGTTGTGTGGACCTTTGTTCTGAGCATAAACATCTGGTTAAGAGTGAACCAGTGAAACTCCAGGGTTAGAGGTGAACCGAGTAGAAACCTCTAAGTGCGTTGTGTGGACCCTTGCTCTATGGAGAGCATAAACATCAGGTTAGGAGTGAACCAGTGAAATTCCAGGGTTAGAGGTGAACCGAGTAGAAACCTCCGTGTAAAGGTTGAAGGTGAACCTAATTTAAAACCTTAGGTTTGAGGTGAACCCTGGGAAACCTCCTTAGTGAATTCCGGTACACTCAAGGGTTGAGTGCGGCAGCCGGGAGTGGAGTAGACTTATCGTCGAACCACTATAAAATGACTGTGTTTGTGATTGCTTTTTTATATGTATGATTTATGACTATGCATTCATATTCATATATCTGATCACATCCCACACACATACACAGTCACATCTAACATAGACTAAGTTGTATATTGCTATATCTTTAGTTTGTGATTGGATTCTCTACCTGGCTTGGAAGCTAGTAGAGTTACATTTGAGTAATCCTGAAAATTGCATACATGATAGGATTAGAGTGATAAGATTTTTAATATAACTCATAAATCTTTAAAAAGTCCTATTCACCCCCCTCTAGGAGATATTGGCATATTCCGACTTCAACTCAAGCGGTCTTCACCGCTATTTTATAGCATAGACAACCAAAAATACGAAGATGTGCATAAGTGGGGGCTTTATGAAAAAGAAGATCATATGGAGTTTTATGATGTAGAGAGACCGACGAGGTACAATTAATCAAATACATGGCAGTTAGGATGCATTCACCCAAAAAAGAGATATGTAAACAAGCTTGAAAACGTAAACAACGAGCAACATTTAAGAGGTGACGGTGTTTTCGCTTGGCAACACCATTATATTGAGGAGTTTCAACACAAGTACACTCATGAAGTACACCTTGATCAGAAAAAAAGTTTTGAAGGTGATGAGCTAAAAATTCCTGACCATTATCGGTGCGAATTCGTTTTATGTCAAAATGGAATTGGGTTTTGATTATGTAAAAAAAATTTGTGAGACAAGAAAAAGTGTCTGATTTAAATTTCATGAGATAAACCCAAGTGACACGAGAATAATCGTCTACAATAGTAAGAAAATAATGTGCACCAGAATGAGAAGGTATGGCATAGCCACCCCATATATCACAGTAAATACGATCAAAAGGATTTGCACTTTTATTTTCAACCAATGAAAAAGGTAAACGAGTATTTTTAGCACGAATACAAATATTGCAATGAGCATCTTTATTCAAATCAGAGAGATCTTTCGGGGTACAGGGAAGTGAAGGATGGCCTAAACGAAAATGCCATAATGGGTGCCCAGTGGAGTCGGTGTGAAGAGCAATGGGGCTCGAGGCTCGAAGGTAATATAGACCTCCACGTTCCTCACCCATTCCAATTAGCTTCCTCGTGTGTTCGTCCTGAAAAATGCATAAAGATGGAGTGAAAAAAAAAGGCAAGAGGTAGCTTTAGTAAGCTGGCTAATAGAAATAAAATTGTATTGAAAACCAGGGACAAATAACACATTAGTAAGTTGAAAGGAGGGAGATAAAAATAAGATTGCCCATGTGAGTGACTTGAGCTGTGGCCCCTGTGGGTAAAGTGAGGGACTGCGAGTGAGTTGTGACATGGGTAGCATGAGGCAAAAAATTCATAGAGGCCACATACGCTGAAGCGCCCGTGTCAATGACCCAAGGCAAGGAGGGCATAAAACCAGTGAGTGATAAAAGACTAGAGGTACCAAAAAAATCATCCACACGGCTTGGCTGAAGAAGACCCATCAATTATCGATATTGCTCAGTGGAGAGGCTAGGGATTACACTTGTAGTGGAAGGAGAGGATACCCAAGATACTGCATTGGCTGAGATGGTTGGAGCAGTTGCTACAGCAGGCTTCTGCTTAGCCATGGAAATGGAAACGTTAGAGATCCCGAAGAACGAGACGCTTTGATACCATGGTAAGAAACGTAGAAGGAGAAAAATGTTCTCGTCTGCTTTGTATTTTCTATTGATAGTTTATATTTACAGAATAATCACGGTGCTATATTTGTACATCTAAAATGGTGCTACATATGGAATGCACTATGAGTTGTACACGGCCGTGCTTGATATGGGGCTTGATTTGTGTAATTATTTCATATACGGCTGTGCTTAATATGGGGCTTGATTTGTGCAATTATTCCATACATGGCTGTGCTTGATATGAGGCTTCATTTGTACAATTATTCTATACACGGCTGTGCTTGATATGGGCTTGATTTGCGCAATTATTCCATAACTGTCAATAATTTACTCAGCTTACCAATTGTATATACAATATTAAGTCTAGTGTAGTTTATTAAATGCATTAGATGCTCGATAACACTAGAATACTATGATACATAATCATCCTCATTTTTACACAATTTCATATGATGTTCAAATAGAGTGCTTGCACGTGTACACTCAAGAATATCATATTTTCTCATAATTTTTTCAACATAGTGCAATTGAGATAAAGTGGTTCTATTGGGTTCTTTCACAATTTTTATTCAAAGAATCATATCAGACTCCTCCAAATCCTTTATGTCAAATTAAGAACTCAAGAAGGATTTGGCCACATTCATCACATCCATGTTATATCATTCACATACAAACATATGATTATGCATATATTCTTAAATAATTTACTGCATACACATTCATCGAAGTCATTGATTTGAAAACTATTTGACACTAACACTTTGTCAAACTTCTTGTGCCATTACTTTGGAGTTTTTTTAAGGCCATAGAAAGATTTAACTAATTTGCACACTTTATTTTCATAACCATTTATCACAAATTCCTCAAATTTATTTACGTAAATCTCTTCTTCTAGTTCTCCATTAAGAACAATAATTTTTGCATCAATTTTGCTAGATCACAAGATTATGAATAGAAACAACTGCTATCAATATACATATGGCGGTGATTTTGGTAACATGTGAATGTGTTAAAGAAGTCAATGTCCTCATTTTACTTGTACTCCTTACTCACGAGCCTAGCCTTGAAATTTTCAATAGACACATCCTGTTTAAGCTTAGTCTTAAACACCCATTTGTAACATATGGGTTTACTACCTGAAGGTAGGTCTACCAATTCCCAAGTATGAATGTGTAAGATAGAGTCCATTGTATCACGACTTCTTTCCAAAAGGCTGCATTAGGTGAGGTTATTACTTCAACATATTTAGTGGGAGCATCTTTTACTAAAAAGGTGTAATAGTCAAGTCTAAAGCTAGGCTTTACTCTGGCCTTCTTACTCCTTTTGGGTTCTATTTGCTCATCTGCTATGTTATTCTGTATATTAGTCCTTATAGTCGAGTTTGTTACTTGCAGAAAAAAGTTAGCTTTAGTTCTAGCTAAGAATATATTTTTAAAAAATAGTATTTAAGGATTTTATAAAAAAGTTGACATAAATATGATTGTGAGACTTCAATACCAACAGAGTTTTGATCTCTAATTTTATTTTCTTGGGTAAATGTAGATTTTTCAGATTTAAAAATTAACTTAAGCTTATTTTTATCGAGTGTAAAGCGGAAGACAAGATTCTTTCGAAGGTCCGGTGTTCACAACCCCAAGTGTAGGGTTGCGATGTAGTAATAATCTCGGTAAGACCAAGGTCGAATCCACATGGACTAATCTCGTACGTTTCTGAAAGTAACTAGAAGTAGAAATAGAAGATCTAAAGCTAAATCTGAATTGATAGAGAGAGTAATTGTGATTATTGTAATTGAAACTTATAAATTTAAAGGTGGGAACCAGGGTGCCAAGGATCCACTTGTAGCTATTGAGAAGCTACCTTACTCGATTCAAGAGATCCAACTGGAATTAGAGTCCTATCTTGTCCAGTTAGAGAAAGAGATGATCAAATCTTTGAACTTCTCATTGATCTAGCCTCAATGGAAGAGGATTGTGAAGATTTGGAAGGGATTCCATCACCCAACCATGCCCCGGAGACGATGGCAAACAACAGGATTTACAAATCCCATAATCTCAAATAAGAAAAGAAGATACTTAAAGCTATCGCAGGCTCTACTGTAATTCGAGTCACAATAAACCATTGAAAATCGAAAATATTCCTTAAAATCAACTAGAAATCAATGAAGTTCAACACAAACATGAATCAAAGCAAAGTAAACATCCCAATCACGTTACGAGCTTCACCTCTTAGCCTTAGCTAAGAGATTTAACCAACCATAGGCATGATTGAACTAAGAACTCTTAAATAAAACATAAAAACAAACTAAGGAAGAAGAAGAAAAACTCTTGGCGGCAGCTCTCTACCCTTTTGCTCCACTCCTTAAACCCTAGATGATGCTTAGGAACGTCCTAGGGACTCTTATTTATTGTTGTGAAGCTTCACCTTACGCACCGACTTAAAATTTTCACAAACTGACTTGAATTACGCAATTCGCAGCTTCTCCGCGTTACGCTTTGGTCGGACCGAAGTCGAATCCGAATTTGGAAAGGATTCTATTTCAGCAGTTGCTGATTTCAGTCGGACCGATCTGGGTTTGGTCAGACTGAACATAAGTCATCAGTCAGACCGAATTAATCTTCGGTCGAGCGAAATTAACTCCTTTCAGCGTTGGAGCTTTTTGTGCACTTTCGGTCGTACCGAATCCTCCCTTCGATTAGACTGAACATGGGTTTGGTCGGACTGAATTAACTGTCGGTTGAGCCAAATTAGCTTCTGAATTCCATCGTTTCTTACTAGACTATTTTGTGCAAGTTTGGTCGGACTGAACCTGTTTGTTTTCTGCTACAGATTCTATGATCTTTCAAGTCCCTTCTTCAGCTTTTGTACTTAGTTTCCTTAGATCTTTGACATGTGATTTCTTTGCTCTTGGTCTCCTAAGATCCCTCCTTTGCCTAGGTGGTTCTTGAGCATCAAATCCATGCTTTTAACATTCATTTCAATCTAAGCTCTCAAATTCACCTTGCAACACAAATATGTATAAAATCTATCATTAAACAGTATCATGTTCGTAAAACCAAGATATAAATAAGGGAGAATATGCAATATTTGACACTTAACATCCGGTACTTGTAGAACGTAAAAAAGAGTTAGCACCTTATAAAAGGGTAAGCTTTAAACTCATTTTTCCTTTGCTAATGACATTTTCCCTAGATGAATTCTCCATGAAAATGTGTCTTTTATCCTCTATCTTCTCATATGAGGAAAATCAGCTTTAATTGTAGTATAGGTTCTTAGCGCCTTATAAGTCAATCCATAATTTGTTCATGTTACAAGCAATGAGTGGTTTGGTGATGACTCTCACAAATTCTTCAGCTACATATGCATGGTTTTTCTCCTCTTGTCACATTTGCAGAACAACATCCCTTGGCAAAGTGACCAATTATCCCATAAAAATAGCACCCTTCACTCTTATTATTATTATTATTATTATTTTATCTATTTTCTTATTCTTTTGGACATGTGGGTATTTTTTCTTTGGTGGTCCAAAATTTCGATTAGCTTGATCCTTCAGGTCAGTCTCTTAAAGGTGGGCCTTAGTTATCGATTCCAACTTCAGGGAATGTCTATCATGCTTTTTTACCACTTCCTCAATTTGTATATGGAGAACAAGATCATCCATGCTCATATATTTTCTCTTATGTTTAGGGGAGCTTTTGTATTCTTTTAAAGATGATGGAAGTTTTTCAATAATTACAGTAGCTTAAAGGGCCTCATCAATCACCATACATTCAACTGAGATTTCATCGAATATTTTATATAACTCATGCACTTGATCTGCTATAAACTTATCATCTAATATTTTAAAATCAATATAATGATTGACTATATTTCTTGCTTTCAGCATCCTTTGTTTTAAATTTCTTCTCAAGGTTGTTTCATAGATTTTTTGCCGACAAGTGGTAAAAATATATATTGAAGTTATCATTTTTCATTGCATTAAGAATGTAATTTCGGCATAGATAATCATCGTTCTCCATTTGGATTACTCAAACGATGTTGTTGCAAATGCAGTGTTTTGTCAATTAGTGTGAGTTGTAGGTAATTGAGTCCGGACAATCCCATGGATTGTTGATGGTTGAAGACTCGAAGATCATTGATGTTCAAGGCTTTAAAGATATAGGAAATGATGAAGTACCTTGGCCTCCTCAAATCCCATGACTAAGAAAAACCCAAAATTATGCATCTCTAACTAGCCCAAATCAATAGGAATAACCTTTTGTAACACCCCGTACTTTCCAGTACTCGAGTGTTACCCTTTTATTTAATTTAATATAAATACAAGAAAATAATACAACCTAAATATATATAGGTATACTATGAAATGCTATTTATATATTTTATAAATATTTAAAGTTTCACATTAAAATGATATGTAACTATAATCCATATTATATGCATATACTTACAACATCGTTAATATAAATTACAAGCTATAAGATTTGTAATACGTAAAAATAAAATATACTGGGAAAATTTATAATGACTAACATATTTCAAACAATTTGATGACTTTTATAAAACTTAAAACTTAACACGTATATGACCATACAAATAATGTACAAATAATATATACACATATATTAATCTCTGCTTACTGATATTCATATAATTTATATATATTAACAATTTGTGATAATACAAGTTATATATGACAAAATATATAAAGAAAATAAGTAATGATAATAATAATTATAATAATAAATAGTAAGGGTAATAATAAATAATATTTAGTGTGAGTAGTGTAACATGCTACTTACTGTTATAAAGGCACAAAGAGTCATATATTCATAATCTAACTATTGATTCTAGCTAAAATGGTCCCTTGGACCTTTCCAACCGTTAACGTTCAATTCCAGGGTGATCCAACCGCTAAATCAACGTAGTCAACATTTAAAGGACGTAGATGAACCCATATGGCCCACCTAAGCATTTGATCTGTCACATCTCCGGTCAAGATGGCCCAATTAAGCCACAAAGCATAATGGACAGAGCGGATTTCCCGTAAACATCGAGGTGGACCCCACACATGCGTTGCATGTGCACTAGGGTGGTACACTCGTTTTGCACCAGACCGGGAGCTCGGTCAAGCAACCGTTGACCTGAACTCTCTGTAAATAGAGAGATTTCTCTCACTCTCTACGTTTGGCCAGTGGACGGATAGATGTCCGTCTGTTTGGGTCGGCGACCCACCATCTGGTCCCCACCTGGATGATTCGAACCGTCCATCTAATTTGGGATGTGGGCTCGACCATCCCACAAATTCACGTGATTAAGCACATGTTCGAGCACACGATTCCCGGCGCAAACCGACCCTATAAGCACAACTCTCCCAAAAAATAGAAACTCCGAACCGCGGTTGCCATGCTAGCGATCCGCATCGTGGGAGATTCTCAAAATCTCGACCATCCAAACGAGCAAATACTTGTCGTCTATTCTCCCTCACACGGTTAGGGTTCTCGTAGAAAACCAGCTCAAAAACCATTGTTTTCCATAAGCTGTTTCTTGAGACTAGGCAGCGGGATCCAATTTTGGCCGTTCGTTGCTCATCTAAGGGTTGAGAGAGTTAGGGCGAGCATTAAAGGGCGTAAATATCAAGGAACAAGGGTGCCCCCTCCATCTTTGTAGCCGTCTGAGAAGAATCGTCCGTCTCCTTACTCTAGCAAACCCATCACCTAAACCTTCCTCAAGCTTTGAAAAAGCTTGTCTGGGAGCTCTCTAGGACCCACATGAACTGTCTGAAGGAAGCAGATTGGAGGGAGAAGCATCCCTTACAAAAATGCCATTAATGGCCGAGCGTCTTCCTCACCATTGCACTAACCAGTCGGGATTCAGGCTCCGTCTATGATGAGGTCCATCTGCTGGACGTTTTTTTTAGCATCAAGAAGAAAGAAAAGAAAAAAGAAAATGAAAGAAAGGAGAAAGAAGAAGATGGAATGGTGCGGTTCCTCCACCACGCCATGACGACCCGATCCATTGCTGAGTCAAGCCTAGACCGAACGTCCATTACTGGGCGTTCCAGCAAGAAGTAGAAGAAGAGAGGATCAGGGAGAGAGAAAGAGAGATGGAAAGCAAAGGAGAATGGGGGAGAGAGGAGAGGAAGAGAGGGGGTGCGGTTGTTGCACCGACTCGAACCGACCCGAACTGAGCCGCTGACTCGCTCGGACTCAGTCAGGATGAGTTCTGAGCTAGTTGCACTGACCACAGAGAAAAGAGAAAGAAAAGGAAGGAGGAAGAAAAGAGAAAGAGAAGGGAGAAGGAAGGGAAGAGAAAGAAAGAAGAGGAGAGGAAGGTTTGTTGAACTGAGTCAACTCGGTTCGGAACCGAGTCAGCAATGGTGAGATTTTTCATCTCTTTTCATCAATCAACTTCATCTTTAATTTCCTTAGTTATCAATAATAGAGTTAGTATTCCTATCTGTTATAGCGATTAGGGTTATTTTAATGCTATTAACTAGGATTTTTAATGTAATAATTAGTATTGTTGATTAGCCATTGTTAGATTGTTATTTTAGTTAGTACTATCGTTAATATCATTATTACATTAATTAGAAAGTGAATCCAAAAATCTAAACCTAAACATAAACTCTAGGGTGAAATCCTATACATAAGTAATCTAAACCCTAGGCCAATATTTAAAATGCAAATGGTAGGTTAGGTTGGATCTAATGGTACAATTCCATAATTTATGGTGGGATCAATGTCCACTATATAACCTAGTATTGAAAAACAAAACTTCAATTATCAAATGATGGTACTTTATTAAATGATGGACCATAACGTCTATTATCAAGACTAGATCCATTATTTACAGTTATGATTATTATCATTAGGAAATATTATCATTTTCTTTTTGGGATTTGTGTATTTCCTGTAATTTGATTATTATCATTAGTCATTTTACTATAGTAAATATCCTATATTTATTACCTCTATTATTTAATGAATTATTAGTTATTATAAGAACACTTGATAATGTCGGTGCATTTAAATATGAACTTAAGAACCATCATTATTAATATGGATGGATTGATACTCCTATTATGAATATTAATTGGCACATTGTACGATGATAATAATAATAATAATATTAATAATAATCTAGGATTCAAACCCTATAATCTAAACCCTATAACTAAACCCTAGTGTGAAGCCCTAATTATATAATAGAACCCTAAAAATAATCCAAACTCTTAGTTGTGTGAATGTCGGCCATAGACATTTGATAGAACACTAATCTCATGTGTAAACTTCACAATCTATGGTAGGACTCAACTTTGAGGGTGCACGCACTTCCTAACAACATCAGTTAGCAATTCAAGTATAAGGTGATGATTTCTTCCCCTTGAGCTTTCCAACTTCCCATTAGCTTAAGTTATAGTCTTTATTTTAATTTATAATTAATATCTCTATTTCATAGTCACATAAGTTAAATTGTTGGAATTGAATTGCTACATTACATGCTTAATGTTATCCTGTATATTTAATTCATGCTATTGGATTACTTGTGGATTGCTTTTGGGATTTAAACTGGTACATTGGTGGGAAACCCCCACTTATAAATGTACACCCACACTTGGGATGTAACTCGATTGGTTTTGGTTGTAATGAATCTTCAACTTAGTGGTTATTGAATGGTGGGGTGATTCGAATATTGATGTGGGCCTACCATCCAAAGGTTGTATTCAAGTGGTTTTTAAGAATGGTCTTTATCGCATGGCTTTGATACTTGCCCTATGTGGCTTATTTTAATATCCGCCCTAGGTGGTTTATTTCGATATCGCCCTATGTGGCGTTGGTTTGGTATTTGCCCTACATGGGTTCGATATTTTATTTTGTGCAACCATGCGATGGTAAGCCCCATATACTAAATATGATTAGCCACTAATTGATTGAGATTCATTAAACATCCTAAGGTGGTAGCCTCATGAGCCAGAGATGGTGGAATGAGACACTATGCCTAAGTTGTCGGCCTATGTTGGGCTCTGAGCTCCCCTTAGAGACCTTTGAGCTTATTAAACCTGCTGGTTGTAAACGTACTAATAACGGTTGGGCTAATCATGCATTTTCATAGCATATGATCTTTTTCGGGTGATTAAATTCTCCTTGGGCGATCTATGATCTTTTCTGGGTGATTAAATTCCCCTTGGGCGATTTATGTTTTATGGTCCTTTTCGGGTGATTAAATTCCCCTTGGGCGATCTATGTTTTATGGTTTTTTTCGGGTGATTAAATTCTCCTTGGGCGATTTATATATTATGGTCTTTTTGTAAGACCCGTATCCTAGATCGTACCGTTCCGTATGCTTCTGCGGTCTTTCCGGTCGAATTCCGGTAACCTTCGACCCTTAACTGGCATGCGCGCGACCCTGAGTCACACGCTGTCAACCCGAGTCAACTCAATCCAAGACTTGTACCCTAGTGACCGCGCTGTCGCCGCGGTTTCGATGCCGCGTCTAGCGCACTGAGGCGATACTTAGGCTAAGAGATGTGGGCCTGCGTTCAGTTCGAGGAGACGCCGCGCATTTGCAAAACTAAAGTAATCTTTCAAATCAATCACATCACATCACATCAATCAAGTACCACATCACACCTCATGTCAAGTGCACATCACCTTTCACCCATCCCCAAGCAACCCCAAAGTCAATACTCTCTTACAACCAAGTACACTTCCATCACCCATCACCCATTACTCTCCCATCTCTCTCTCTCTCTTACAACTCTCTCACTCTCTCATCTCTCTCTCTCATTCTCCAAGCACTCCAACGTCTCAACCCCTCCATGAAAGAAAGCTTGGTGTGGTCCACCTCTCTACCACCCAATTTCATCATCCAAAGATCATCTCCACCACTGAAATGCATCCCCCGGAGCTCTAGGATGCGTTGATGGAAGGAGTCCAAGAAGATCAAAGGTGGGTGCTCATATCGCTAGATTTTTTTTATATTTTTATTTAGGGTCCATATGATTTTTGGGACCCATTTTCATGTATGTGATTATAGGTATGAGAAGCCCAGAGTGGCGGGGTCCCTCCATCTCACCACTCATCTCTCTCTCTATCTCTCCCTCTCTCTCCCTTTCCTTGTTGATGGCCCACCTTAATGTATGATCATGTTGTCCATCCAGTGGGACTGCAAACTGTCCAAACAGTGGGGCGCCCATTGCCCAGTAGCTGGACTGTCTTGTTGCCCAAACGAAGGGGAAAACACACATATTGGCTTGAACCCGGGGATCGTGTGGCCCACCTGCGTGGACCCTCCCATGATGTATTGTATTTGATCCCAACCGTCAACCCTCAGATCATTTAGATTATGATCCAGTGGGCCAGATGCAGCTGGATAAACTGTTGACCAGCAGTAGGACCGTTGGACAGGGATAATGCTATCCCAACTTTGTTTGGAGTGGGGTGACCCACTGACGTGGACCCCACCTTGATGTAAGTTGCATCATCACCGTCCATTTGTAGTAGGCCCAGATCCAGCGCCTGTGGGTTACCCCATAGCAGCAGCAGTAGAGGTGTGATTGTGGTGGTGCCTTGGATCTCCATGCCACCTTGTTGCTAACCATTAGATGAAAGGAAAACACAAATACTAGCTTATTCCTCAGCTGATGGGCCACCCTCACGTGGACCCACCTAATGCACGTATTGCATCCTGACCGTCCAGACGCTGGGGTCTGGACGGAGGGAAAATGGAAATATCGGCTTGATTCCAAAAATCTTTAGTGGGCCACACTCACGTGGACCCACCGTGATGTTTATGTAAATCCGCACCGTCTAGATCTCTGGATGGTGGGCCCCTTGAAATGAATGGACTGAATCCATCTATCCAGAGCATCCATCTGGACGCTGGAGGGTGTGCAGATAATAAATATATTAATAATATATATATATATATAATATATATATATATATATATATATATAATATATTATATATATATATATATATATATATATATATATATATATATATAGTATAAACTATGTGGGCCCCACGTGGGGACCCACCTTGATGTATGGAAAGATCCTGACCGTCCAGTATATTTGGATGGCGGGTCTTCACACTGTCCAAATCAGGGTTCCACCCTGCACGTGTGAAACCCCACACCATCCATCTGTTTTGATAGCATCTGGACGGTGCCGTGGGACCCACCTTGATAGTGTGTTTGATCCAGCCGTCCAACCGGATTGGACGGTGATGGGTGGGGTCCTCTTGATATATGTATTCTATACACGCCGTCCATCCATCTCAGGACGTGGGGCATGCCACGATGTATGTGTCCTCCACGCCGTCCATCTGTTTATCCAAGCTGTCCAGCTATGTGGACGTGGACCCAACATAAGCTATGTGATTTATCTGCACCATATGGTGCTGTGGGGCCTTGTATTGACGTATGTGTTTTGATCCAGACCGTCTAATGTTTGGACAGGTTGGATGGCACTGTGGATACCAGCCATGATGTATATTTTGATCCACATCGTCCAAAATGTCTGGACGGTGCTGTGGACCCCACCCTCAATGTATGTATTGCATATCTACACCGTCTAGTGGCCTGGACGGTGGCGACCACCTTAATGTATTTATTGTATCCACATCATCCATCCCTGGACCCGGTCGTGGACCTCACCTTTAATGTATGTGTTTCACCTGTCCACCCATCTAACGGTGGACACCACCTTGATGTATGAGTCGACCCTCAGCAGATGTATTTATTATCCTTGTTGTCCATCTGTTTGGCAGTTATGGGCCCACTCCACACATACTGCACGTGGGGGGGGGGGCACCTTGCTTGTATACAAGTTACATCCAGGCCGTCTAGCGTGGTCCACCCTGAATTATCTATTTATTTCATTCTCACCGTCCAGATTGTTCTGGACGGTGCTGGACAATGTTTGGACGGTGTTGATTTACATGGATAGTATTTGGATGGTGTTGTCCAATGCTTGGACAATGCTGATTACATAGACAATGTTTAGACGGTGCCGTGGGCTCCACCGTGATGTATTTATTATCCACGCCGTCCATCTTATGTCATGCGACCCACCTGATATATGTATTCTATGTTTACATCATCCATTTCTGGACGGTACCGTGTGGGGCCTACCATTGATGCATGTATTGTATATCTCCGTTGTCCGCCCCTTAGACGTGTGGCCTACCTTGAGGTACGTGTTGTATCCAAACCGTCTAGCCATCTGAGTCACCTAGACCGTCCAGATCATGGGGCCTACCTTAATGTACATGAGGCCCATTGGTGCGACCCATTGTGATGTGTATTAGGCCCGTTAGTGCGGCCCATTGATGCAGCCCACTTGATGTGTATGAGGCCCATGTGCAGGGCCCACCTGTGATGTATATTAGGCCCATGTGTAGGGCCCACCCGTTGTGTATTGAGGCCCATGGTTGTGGCCCATTGTGATGTATTCGAGGCCCATGAGCAAGGCCTGACATGATGTATTTATGGCCAATGGGTCGAGGCCAATTTTGATGTATATGCGACCCTTGAGTGAGGCCCATAGTGATGTTTATTAGGCCCTTGTGTGAGGACATGGGCCCACTATATGTTTAGCCCTGTGTGGGCTACTCCTTGGGAGCAATGTTAGTTAGATGTCTACATTGATGGGTAATGATGGTTAGATGTCCTCATTGTGACCTTCCCTTAGGCCTTGTTAGGTCCACTCTTATTGATTCCGATTGTCACAACCAATTGCTAATTTCGATTGACGTGACCGATTTGCCGATTCTGATTATCGATCGATTTCGATTGTCACGACCGATTGCCGATACCGATTGACGTGACCGATTTACCGATTTTGATTATCGATCGATTCCGATTGTCACGGCCGATTGCCGATTTCGATTGACATGACCGATTTACCGATTCTGATTATCGATCGATTCTGATTGTTACAGCCGATTGCCGATTTTGATTGACGTGACCAATTTGCCAATTCTGATTATTGATTGATCTCGATTGTCACGACCAATTGTCGATTCCGATTGATGTGACCGATTTGCCGATTCTGATTATCGATTGATCCTAATTGTCACGACCGATTGCTGATTCGGATTGACGTGACCGATTTGCCGGTTCTGATTATCGATTGATCCCGATTGTCACGACCGATTGCAGATTCCGATTGACGTGGCCGATTTGCCGATTCTGATTATCGATTGATCCTGATTGTCACGACCGATTGCCGATTCCGATTGATGTGACCGATTTGCCGATTCTAATTTGTCGAGGCCGATTGTATAGGCCGATTCCGATTGTTGAGGCTGAGTATCGAGGTCGATTCCAATTTGTAGAGGCCGATTGTATAGGCTGATTCCGATTGTCGAGGCCGAGTATCGAGGCCGATTTCGAATGTCGAGGTCGATTGTATAGGCTGATTCCGATTGTCAAGGCCAAGTATCGAGGCCGATTCTGATTGTCGAGGCCGATTGTATAGGTCAATTCCGATTGTCGAAGCTGAGTATCGAGGCCGATTCCGATTGTCGAGGCCGAGTATCGAGGCTGATTCCGATGGTTGAGGCCGATTGTATAGGCTGATTTTGATTGTCGAGACCGAGTGTTGAGGCCGATTTCGTTTGTCAGGGCCGATTTCGATTGCCAATGTCGATTGTCGAGACTTATGAGTTGTATATGAGGCCTATGTGATGAGGCCCATTGTGATGTATTCATGGCCCATGGGTAAGGCCCATTATGATGTATTCATGGCCCATGGGCAAGGCCCATTGCGAAGTATTCATGGCCTATGGGCAAGGCCCATTGTGATATGTATTAGGCCCATGAGCAGGGTCCACCTGTTGTGTATATGTGGACCTTGAGTAAGGCCCATCGTGTTGTATATTAGGACTTTGTGTGAGGCCATGAGACTACTATATGTTAAGCTCTATGTGGGCCACTTCTTGGGGACAATGTTGGTTAAATGTCCACATTGTCGAGGGCGATTATCGATGTCAATTGTTGGAGCTGGTTATTGATATCGATTACGAGTATGTGATAGCATAGCATCACGATACATGCCCATACGCATCATTTGCATGTTTGTTATGAGATGTGGTTAACCATTGCATATGTCATTTGGCATGTTGTTATGAGACTCCCTGATAGGCAGAGATTGTTTTATAAGAGTACACGGTATGCGCAGAATTGATGTATGACTGGATTGCATGACTTATGCATCTTGCATTGTGTGTTGTGATTATTGTACGCCCTAGCGACATCAGGGTTGTAGCCTCCACAGGTATTTTGTGGATGACTAGATGGGACACCGAAAATCTGTTCTACATGGGGTGCTATAAATATCCTTGGGTGAAAGTCCTAGAACTCTCTTGGTTCCAGAGGTTGCTCCAACATCTAGACCTAGTGGATACATGAGTGCATGAGGGCCGTATATCGTTGGGCCGCGTCTCCCACTATGTCGTGGTCGGTTGGAAGGGGGTACGGACTTACCTACCCGAGAGGAGGGGACAATGCTAGGCTGAGTCTGACCAGCTCGAGGAATGGGTCCGCTATCGACAAGCCGGGCCTGATATTGGCAGGCGGATAGTGAGGTCACTTCCACCCACCTTGTTGCGCGCGATGGGGCGACAATCTTGTTTGGAGTGTAATAGACCCCGGTGATTTCCCTGAGAGGAACCGTACTAATATGTGGACTTATTGAGTAGGAGCGCATACTCGTGCATTTGTTTCATTCACTATTCACTCGGGCTGGTGGTGCGTAACTAATTGTTGTGTACCTTCGCATGACCAGGATTTCGGTTGGGCGCGCGACTGACCTGAGATCAGGAGTTTATCACATTAAGTCTGACTATCCAAATTTAGGTATGGGATTGGTTTGGATAGAAGTACCTTATGATGGACCCCATAACCTACGATTCTACGTACTATCATCCCGACTTCACTCCATCTTGGTTATTTCATTTGCACCACATATCACATTGCATACGCAGTACTTAGCATTTTGAGTTGCCATGTTTCTGCATTGTTATGGCGGTTAGTACTCATGCCTTGCATCGCATAGCCTTGGTACGGCTGATGACACTCATAGACTTATCAGTATATTTCTGCTTATTTCGATATTGTATGATTTATGACATTGTATCCTCGGCATCTAATATTTGGCTCGCTCTGACACCTCATTTGCATAGCTGATTTGCATTGTGTACCGTGATATTGTATGACTCATGGACTTGTCAGTACTTCCGCTTACTCTGATTACTTTGATATTGCTTACTTGACACTTACCTTGTGCACACACTTTCACCGCCCACTAAGCTTTCTATAAGCTTATGCACGATATATGTGTGCAGGTGGCGTTAAGTTGCAGCAGCATTGAGCTTGGAGCGTGCAACGGACTTATGGAGTTTTAATTTTGACATATGTATTTCCCTTTCAACACTGTATTCAATTGTTTATATTAGTGGATATGTGATGATGATGTTGCCTTTGTGATTTGGGTAAACTTGTAGTTATGCTTTTTACGAGTTAAATATATATTGAAAAATCCTCCTTGTAGGATCCCAAGATTGGAATCCGACAATGGACGCTGGGTGCCGAGAATGGGGTACTACAGAGGCTGTCGGCGATAAAAAATTTTGTGAGCCCGGTTTTCGAGTTTGGGGCGTGACACTTTTCCAGATAGCTGGTTCTCCTCGGGCGTACCTTTGTGTATTTTTCCAGGTGACTATTTCTCTTAGGGCGACCCTTTGTTTTGACAGTGGGATGTGTATCCTTAGGTTGATGATGCATTCACGCATCTATGCATTTAATAAGACTGCATCATGTATTGTTTTGTATGCCTTGTCATGTTTTTATCACTATGCTTACTTAATGCGACGGTGTGTAATCTTAAGGGGAGTTCACACTGAGTTGGCCACTCATCCATCAAATATATAACCGTATAGGTAGCACAGGTGGTTTAAGTGGTATGCAGGTTTAGACTGATGAGGAGCCGTTATGGTGGTTAACGATGCGTGGTGGTACCTGTCAAGGAAGCTGCGCGATCTTGCGGCTTTCGTTTATATGTCTTATATACTTTTAAATTTCTCATGTATGGAATCTTGTAATTTTTAATGTTGAGACATTGGTTTGTACAAGTCATTATGGGCAGCTCTTGTATATTCTAAATGAAATGACAGTTTTTCCTTCATGCTTACTTGTCCATTCTACGGTCAACTGTTAACTCTGATAAAAGAAAAAAAAGGTATGGAATTTGGTCCTCTATAAGTTAACACTCGGGTTTTTGGGAAACGGGTCGTTTACTCGGGTCCTGAAAAGTTAGGATGTTACACCTTTCCCTCGTTAGTTAGAAGAAAGACTTGAGAGAAATCAGGGCAAAACCGAACATATAAAAAGTTGATCTTATAATCTGTTTGATAGGTGCTCAATCCTATCAAGTGCTCCTCGAGGGGTTTCAATGGGATCGAACACCCACTCGATCCTATCGAGTAGAAAATTCAAAATTGTCTAACAAGCTTTGACCTATATTTCTAAGCTGCTCAATGACATCAAGGTTCCATTCGATGGGATGGAAGAGCCACTCGATGGCATCGATAGAAGCACAAAATCTGTCCAACAACATTTTAGCTAGAAATTCTACTTTTCTCGATCCCATCAAAGTCAGCCTCGATCTTATCGAACTGCCCGATTTCTGCCCATTATTTTACCATTGCAAGCATGTCTATTTAACCCAGAGAGGGCTTTCTTTGCAACTAGATGAGAAACACATGGAGCCTTTAGAGAGTGTTTTCCCCTTGCTAAATCCTTCTTCCCAATCTTTATTCTCATGAGTTCATCATTCAATCCTTGTATTTAAGAGACCATTAATGAGCACTCAAAGCTTGAATTAAATCATGCATTGTAGCTTTCATTAATTGTCATGACCTTGATCTTTAAAGGCAAATCCATTGTCTTAAAGGCCATTAAATGCTAGCTTTAGAGAACCTTAACTTATACCATAAAGATCATTTATCTTTAAGTTAGGTTCACTAACCCTTTTCCCAATCTTGGCACTCCATTAGCACATCTATGTAAGGTATTGTTCGTGGGAGCTGAAGAGGAGCTGATTTGATTACGATGAAGCATCCTCGACTAGGTGCTATTATGAGGCTCATCCAACTAAGTCTTAGTGTAAGAGTCCATTAGTTGACCCTCTTCATTTGGAGATTTGGGTTTAAGAGTTTGAGATCCAAGCTCGCACTCTTAGAGCTTATGTAGGCCTCCAGCGGGAGAGTACATGGCTTGTTCTTGTGTAAGACAAGTGTAGTGTCGTCCTTGTATAGGACCGTTGTTGAGTTTATGACCCAAACTCCCTAAGACCTTGTGTAAGCCATCAACGAGTGTAAAATGTGTAGAACCTTGTGTAGGTTGTAAAGGTTTATGATTAATCTGATTAAAAACCATTATGATATTGAAATTCGGTATACTCTAAAAGAGAGTGAATCAGCAGGAAGTGGAGTAGGCACATAGCCGAACCACTATATATTGTGTGCAATGGGTTAAACAATTTTTGTTGATTGTTGTTTCATTTTTCTCAATGATTGTGAATGCTTAACTTTATTGTAGCCAACATGTTTGATAAATTTCCCACACGATGATTCACTATCTTTTAGTTTTTAGATTTGATCTAAATTAATACATCTATTTATATCTTTGTTTGTTTGTTTGATTGAGTGAATCGGAGGTGGCCTATTGAGATTTGTATTAGAAAATTTTAAAAAGTCCTATTCACCCCCCTTTATGAGTTACCCTTACTTTCTAGCTCCTAACATATTGGCTATTGAACTTAAACTGCAATTTCAATTGGTGAAAAGGAAAGCTAGCGATATCCTAGAGCGGGGGTGAATAAGATAATGCCAAATAATCAAAATAAATGCAGAATATATAAAAAATACATAATCTCAATCGCCTAAGTATTGAAACCTTGATTCCAAATAATTCGTAGGACAACCTTCACCTAAAATATTAAGGTAGAACAACCTTATTTCACGAATGTCTTTAAAATCAATCTTTCAAACTAGCAAGAGAAGATAAAAAAATTATAGCATTCACCACAAAGAATGAAATAATAAATAACATACACCACCAAAAGATTAAAGCATTCACCGCAAGGCATAAGGAGTTATAGTGGTTCGGTTCTTAAAACAACCACACCTATTCCACTCCCAAAATTACTACCCTCATAATTTTGGCTTTCACTATAATAAGGTTTTCACAGGTTTACCTTAACAACCTAATATAGTTCCTTGTGATTTTCATAGGTTATCACAATAAAAACTCCTTTTGTGATTTTAACAGGCTAACACAAATAAAAACCCACCAAGATTTTCACGGGCTATCCAAGACAAACCTAAAATGAAATAAAGCAGTAAAATACTTATATTCAAAATGTAGATTCGAAAACGTAGTAGAAGCTTGTAGCAGAGTGAAATGGAGAGCTAACGATGTCCTAGAAGGGGGGGGGGGGGGGGTGAATAGGACAATGCCAAATAATCGAAACAAATGCTGAATATGTAAATAATACAAAGATCTCAATTGCTTGAGTATTGAAACATTGATTCCAAATAATTCGTAGGACAACCTTCACCTAAAATTTTAGGTAGGATAACCTTATTTCACAAATGTCTTCAAAATCAAAACTTCAAACTAATAAGAGTAAATTAAAGAATTACAACATTCACCACATAACCGAAAAATACATCCACTCCACCAAAAATTAAAATTATGCATTCACCACATGACACTAAGAATTATAGTGGATTGGTGCTTTAAAAACAGCCACACCTACTCCACTCCCAAAATTACTTCCCTTGTAATTTTGGCTTTCACTATAAAAAGCTTTTCACAGGGTCACCTTATATAAATTATAAATACCAACCAATAACTTGCCAATGACTTGAGCTTCTCTCTCTCTCTCTCTCTCTCTTGTAGATGAATTCTGATAATTAAATTGTGTAATTCAGAATGAGAGAAAACCTTAATTTATAGGCAAAGAAGTTAGAACTTCGGCTAGCCCGAGATAGGCTTCGACGAGCCTGAGTTCAGTGGATTTTGTTCAATGAATTTTGGATAGTGTGAGATAAGAATTATCTAAAATTTGACTGGCCCGAGGTTAAGTTCGGTTGGCCGAATAGCAAAATTCGGCTAGCCGAATTTGCCCTTCGGCTGGACGAATTCTCGTGAATTCCAAAAGTTGATGTTGCTGGAATTTAACCTGAACTTTCTCGGACAGGCCGAATTTCAAGCTCGGGCTAGCCGAACCAAAACTTGGGCTA